>PXYN01000226.1:0-396587 GCA_003056585.1 Lecanicillium sp. MT-2017a
AACATCAATTTAACGGAAGCCCACATCCTCAACCCCAACCCCCTCCCCTCTCCCCACCCCCCACCCCCCCCCCCCCCCCCCCCCCCCCCCACCCCCCCCCCCCCCCCCCCCCCCCCCCCCCCCCCCCCCCCCCCCCCCCCCCCCCCCCCCCCCCCCCCCCCCTCCCCTCCCCCCCCCCCCCCCCCCCCCCCCCTCCCCCCCCTCCCCCCCCCCCCCCCCCCCCCCCCCCCCCCCCCCCCCCCCCCTTTTCCGGGCGCCCGGCGCTTTTCTCTCCTTTTTTCTCTATTCCTTTTTTTTTTTCTTTCTTATGTACCATGTTGAGTGGAGAAGTCGTTGTAGGAATTATCGGCGTTCTCGTCACTTTCTGTGTTGCCTTGCCCGGTCTCATTGTCGTTGCGTGGCGCTGGAGACGGCGCAAGGGCGAGCCTCGACAGCAGCAGATTGAATACGTGAGCGGTACGTTTCATTGAACTCCCTTGTTCTGTCCGCCCTTCTGCGCCTCTTTCGACTAGATGCTCATGCCGTGTAAACCACAGACTCTGAAGACACGTCGTTGGTGCCTCGTGCACCGACCCCGCCGCCCCTGCCAACAATACATCCCGAGCAGGGTCCTGTGTATTTCAAGAGCAGCCTACCAAGTGCCAGTCTTCGGTTGCAGACTATGCACATGTTTGAAATGGCAGTCATGGAGTACCCGTCGACAACTCGAGACGTTTCGGGTAGCACAGGAAGCTAGCAGCCCCTAACTACACAAACGATGGCAACCAAAAGCCTACGACATTTAACACGGTGTGCTCACATTTTTCCGCGTTATATTCATGCTCTATGACATGTCCGGTTTCGATTGTTTGACGGTGCTTGCGCAACCAAAAAAAAAAAAAAAAAAGGGACTGAATATTGTCTCTCTGTCAGAGGGTATAAGAGTGGACAGAGTTGGTGAGCGGCGATGCCATCTATCGGTACCGAAACGATTTCGACTTGCGTATATGCACTTTCCAGGATAACATCTTTCGCTACCCTTGTTCTGCAGCGCCTCTTGGGGTGGGGGCGTATGGTTTGCAGCCGATGTAGGTGGGTGCTCGGTGGAACCTATACAGCCGCTCTTGCTTTCAAAAAGAGGCACAATCCCTGCAAGACCTGATGAAAGACACCAACAGCCGAAGCAAATGACTTGCTCAACTATTTTGCGGCGTCATTCGAAAGATGGACGATGTAGTCAGGGGCTCGAGCAGATGCGTCATGATGAATTGTCCCGCATACAGCCAGGTCTTGGCAAAGACGGGCGTGCCAATTCTTGTATATTTCCACGTTACTGAATTTCTCCTTCACGAGTTTCGGGGTGTTGCTCTTTCGTTAGAGTTTATTGTACGAAATAGATCTCTAGACCATTACAGTATGAATACTTCGAACCAGCATCAATAATTGTGGCCTTATTGAGTGCTCGTTCTCAACATGATTCTCAGCCGGCCGCTCCTCGGATTGTCAAAGTGGCTTTGGCTTCGGGCTTTGGCTTATTGACCCAAGGGTAACTTCCCCACAGATTTCGTTCTAGGTCATTCCCCATGGGCGGTCTAAAAACCTAAACTGGGTCAATGTGTGAGATTCAATGGTCACGCGAGCTCCTGCCACCTTGGCCAAGAGCGATAGCGGAACCGCTGGTTGTGCAGATTCTGCGGGGAATTTGCAGCGCCAGCCATCTCCACCGCCGCCGCGAGTTCGTGGGGTGACGTCTCTATATAGGGAGCACGTCCCATCGTCATCGCCCTCGCGGGCTCTGGTGTCTTTTTCTTTCCTCTCCCTCCCCCCTTCACTTACGAACTGGCCAGCTTGCTGTATTCGCCATGACTACCTCGTTTACGTCGCTCCCAATTGTCGACCTCGCGCCTCTCACGTCGGAGTGCGCCAGCGAAGAAGAGCTCCGCAAGCTCTCGTCGCAGCTCCACGATGTTTTTGCCACGGTCGGCTTCGCTTACTTGATTAACGTGCCGCTCTCCTTCAACCATGAAGAGGTATTCGGGATGGCGCAGAACCTTTTTAGCCTGCCTGAAGAAGCCAAAATGACTGTTGCCAAGAAGACGTTTCGCAGATCCAATAAGAACACTTACAGAGGGCACGTTTCCCGCATACATGCAGCAACAGCCTCGTCGCTCAAGCTAACAGTGCCACTGCAGATACTTCCCGGCCCAGCCCGGCGCAGACTCGCAAAACCTCAAGGCTGGATTTGAACTCGGCCCCTCGCACCGGCTGCCGCCCTCTTCCATGCCCTCTACCTCACCGTTTGTGCTGACAGAGCCCAACTGCTTCCCCACCGACTCCGAGTTTACGTCTCGCGAGAAGCTGGAGACGCTGTACGCAGAGCTTTCTTCTCTCGCGAATACCCTTCTCGCGCTTCTGGCCTCGTCACTGGGCAAGAACCCGGCTTCGTTCACGTCCATCATGCGCAACAGTGTTTCCACTCTGCGCCTGCTTCACTACCCCGGCCAAGCCGACGCCTCTACGCCGGCGCCACCGACGCAAGAGCTCTGTTGCACGCCACACACTGACTCAGGCCTGCTGACATTGCTTCACCAAGATGACACGGGCGGGCTGGAGGTTCTCAATGCGGACGGCGAATGGATTTCGGCTCCGTATGTCCCCGGGAGCCTCGTCGTCAATGTTGGTGATTTAATGGCACAGATGAGCGGCGGGCGCTTCGTCGCCACGATGCACCGTGTCCGCAGCTCAGGCGGCGAGCGCTACAGCGTTCCCTTTTTCTGCGAGCCCGGTGTCGAGGCCATGGTTGGCGAGAAGGGCCGCGAGGTGCGCTACGAGGAGTTTGTTCTCGACAAGATGGGCACTTGGGTCGAGTTCCAAGACGCGATGGAGGAGGCTGAGAGCATGAGCGCACACTCCGCTGTGAGCATCCACTCAGATGTCGCCGCGTACTGATGACCTCATGACGCTGTTTACTCGCTATGATATAACGACCTCTGCCGGTGATGGGAGCCTCTCATCGCCGAGCAGCCACTAGGCAGAGAACGCCTGAAGAATTCCCACGCAAATCAGCCACCACCACGTGACGATTAAATTATGCTGCGTGAACGAAGTTGACTTGGCCGAAATTGTGACGCTGATGTATGACTCTCTGCACCGTTCGTACAGCGACATGGCGTGAAAATTGTCGACAAATGGCTGTGACCTGCCCCCAAGCGATCTGTCCGTGAAGGCTTGACTGTTATACGTGACCAGACAACATGGTAACGGGCTACACTGCAAAGTCTTTGTAGCCTTGCTCGATAACATCCTCCCAGTGAAGTGAATCTTGATGCTAACTTGATATAGGAAGCCTTTAAAGTGCTCAGTAGGCATTATGCGGAACAACACAGGCGTGCAGTATGCAGCACTTTCAACATTCAAGTATCATCTAGTTGGTTCTTCTGCGCACTACTACCGAAAAGAAGGCAGTTATTGCTACTGCGTTCTTTGGCGAAGTATCTGCCAATACATGCAACCTGTGTGGACTTGCACAGCTCCGCAACTGCGCTTTTATCTCGATTTCCCAACACGCTAGACAAGTGCTCATCAAGATCAACCAGCCCTGACGATCGGTGCAGAGCTGCATGGCTATGCCATGACCGCCTGTAGTAATAGATAGACAACAGTATAATGTAATGACACCAGCTTGCATAATTTATTTTTCCTCCTCACTAGGCTTCAAAATATGGATACGGCGCCTGCGACAGTGTACGCTGGCACCGCAGTGTAGTTGAGCTGTCGTTATTCCGTGCCTCTATCAGGCAGGTACAGCAGCTAAAGTGCGAGAGCCCCGCTCTGGTTGGGGGCGGGATGGGGAGGAGAGAAAACATCAAAGGGTGGTCCCGTCAAACCACGGGCCGCTTCTCTGTTGGGGCCGTGGGCCATGCGAGTGTGAGCTGTATGTGGTCGTTGGGATAGTCATCTACAGTCTTAACGCATGTCGATTAATACGACAACCCGGCAGGTACTCGTACACAAACGCGGCCGAGCATTACACCGCCGGATTCAAAAACGAGCACCAACACGTCATTTGCAAGGAGGCGCAACAGGGCTGCGACCCAGGGTTGTATTAGCAGCAGTTCCCTCCTGCCGGCCTTCCACTGCAGCTTCGCCGACAATCCTTGCCGGACTCCTGGTACTACTTGTCGCACCATGTGGTGAACCACCCGCCGGGAACCTGGGGAAGGGAGCAAAATCACAGAATCCGGTTAGATCGACGGGTGGCGTATTTCGGCTGATTTTAGGTGGCGCAGCTAGGCACAACAGGGGTCTTTCCCAGGGTCTCTGGCTCCCTGTTTTGCCCTGCATTTCTTCCATAATGCAGTGGCAACGAGCGTGAATTCCCTTTAAACAAACACGATATTTCTGATACTGCGTCGAAACATCACTGCCCTACTCTATAGCTTATTCCTATTTTGCCATCAGCCTACACAGCCTACGCGACCCGCAACAGAAATCACCAAGTACAGGGGCCAAAGCGCCAAATAACCACAACACCGCCTGGTCTGATGTCGCACGACGTCAAGCCACTATGGCTTGTCCAACCGCGCCTAGATGCGTCAGAGTATCGCGACAGGCTCATCGGCAGCGTGGTCAAATACCCAAACCTGCCTACGGAGCGCCACATCCCCTACCGTACAGACAAGCTCCCTCGTGAGATGGTGAGCGACCTGGACCCGAAGCCCGTACGCGTTCGCAACGTCGCCTTTTGGAAGCGGCGCATAAAGGACGCGGGCGTCGAAGCCTCTGTCAACGACATTCTCAAGCTCTTTGCCGAGCGAGCCAAGGCTGACAATAGCGAAAAAGTCGCGACGGTCGCCCGCGTCTGGCACATGGACTCGCCGGGGGAGAAGTTCAAGGAGCTGCTGCGGCATGAGCAATATTTCGACGAGCTGTTTGACCTGCTGCGCAGTAATCACGGCCAAGGGTACTTTGTCACGGACATCATCACACTGGCCAACCTGGAAGCGAGCGACTGGACAGAGCGCTCAGGGGGCGCAGGCGCGTCGGCGCAGGTCCCTGTTGACCCCAGCTTTGGCATCGACGTTGGAGGCGGCGCCAACTTCAAGGTTCTGCGCGAACATGGTCACTCTGCGACGTACGAGGAGGAAACCATTGTGTTTTTGGGATACAGGCTTGTGCGGCTGGAAAAAGTGACGGGCATGCGGGCCAAGATGGGCCGCGTCTTCCTGGGTAAGAAGCATGGCTTCGCGGTGCATGACGGCTTTGACTACTGGCCCGACATGGTGGAAAAACCGGTGCCAGGCAATACGGAGCCCTTCATGGCTTCCATGACGCCGGCGACGGAGGAGCCGCCGGAGCCTGAGCTGGCGGAATGTGGCGATATTGCGGATGAGCTGGGCTTCGATGTAGAGATTGTCGGCTAGCCTGGCGGAAGCCAGTGAACTTCTTTATGATACCTATGTACACTATATTTTTGCTTCTGTCTTGAAGGCACTCCGTTGTTCGAGAGCGTGATTCTGTTTATGCTTTGCCCGTTAAGAACGGCTTACACAATTGGCGGTCGCATGCTGGCTGTTCTCACAAACAAATAGACCAGTTCCTCGCATAAAGCAAAAACCCACGGTAAACGACTTCAAGTTTATTCTGTACACAAAATGAGGTAAAGTGTAATAAACAAGGGCTAGCTGGCCGCCAACAATCTCCAGCCGTCTCTCTGGTGCTGGCGCCGCAAGAACAACCCACCAGTGATGATCGCCCCGCCACCGATCCAAGCGTATCTAGGGGCTGCCACCTGAATGAGCATTTCTGTCCTCCGATTTAATACAACGTCGCGTTACTCCCGAAAGCATATTCTCCCATGAATCAAAAGCGCCTAAAATAATGGCGGACGCGTTTGTCCCGCTAAAGGGCCTCGTACATCGCGTAAGGGATGCCGTATCGCGACACCGCCACGCTCAAGGCTCCGGCTTGGACATTGTGCGAGACCCGCCAGATGCTAGCATAGAGTAAGTCGGGACTGCGACCATTTGCGCATGGAACTATCCGCTGACATCGATAGTATCGTCGCTGTTCACGGTCTAGGGGAGCACGGGTTCCGATCATGGATCACGAGAGACCCAAAGTCGGGGTCTGCAAAGCCGTGGCTGGAAGAGTTGCTCGGCGCCGACGTTCCCAACGCGCGCATCATGACCTACAACTACGTCTCCAACGATGTCAGCTACCGCTACATAGTTCTCAACATTCTGTATGGGTGTGCGCTTAACCTAACTGAGAACCTCGTCGCCCTGCGTCAAGGTGACGGCACGAACCGCCGGCCTCTGTTCTTCATCGCCCACAGTCTCGGGGGGTGGATTGTCAAGCGTGCGCTTATCTTGACGAGCGAGGCTGCCGATCCCGAGTTGAAAGATGTTGGATCATCAACCTGCGGTGTCGCCTTTTTCGGCACCATTTCTCCTGGCCGTCCGTCGTCACCGTCTCCGCTAGCCCATGTCATTCGGCGTACCTCTGGCTGCGCTGACGAGGCCAGAGCACACGCGCCGTCAATGCAGCTACAGGCCGCCGATGTTGAGTGGTTGGAGAGACAGATGGCGGCGTTCAAAGGAATCACTTCCAATCTCCCGAAGCTCTCTTTTTACGAGACCCAAAAGACTGACAACGAATTTGTGGCGGAGCGAAAACATTCTATGGTCTCGTCAGATGGGACACAGATCGGGCTAGCTTCGACGCATTCTGGCCTCGTCAAGTTCCGGGGTCGCGACGCGAATTATAAAGCTTTCATTAGCCATTTTCGAGACATGGTTGAAAAGGCTATTGCCGCGGGGGTTTCCGAAGCTCGCCGAAAGGTTCATGATGTGGCTACAGGTAAGATAATACTGGACTAGCACGGAGCGCTCAACTGACGCAGTATTAGTTCGTCGCATTGACTGGCGAGGCAACGGATACAAGCTACCAGTACAGATCCCAGATGAGACAGAAACCATCGTACCGCGAACCATTCTCGTGGAGCAACTTGACGCCATATTCTGCCCACCTGTCTCTGCCCACAAAACGCCGAGCTTCCGCATAGCACATCTCTGGGGAGCAAAAGGCACGGGCAAAACCGCTTTGGCCAAGCACTACGCTGAACTTCATAGGCACGAGCTCTCGTTTGTCTTTTGGATATCGGCGGAGTCGTGGGAGACAGCCGTTGCCAGCTACCTCGACTTAGCCGAAACTATGATTGAGCATTATTCGAGAAAGGTAGCGAGATCAGACGCAGAGAGGGAGCTCGGTCTGGTCGGTATTCGAGAGATGACAAAGGCTGAAAACACACTACGACTTGACAGGGCCCAGGTCATGTCGGTAGTTGGCGCTGTCAAAGACTGGCTGATGCAACCTGAGAATTGCCGGTGGCTGGTGGTTGTCGATCATATTGTTCCATCGTACGACATTCACGAGTTGATCCCGCTTACATTGTCAGGAAAGGTTATATTAACATCTCAAGATGTAACCTCGTGTAGTTGGGGGACCAAGATTGAAGTGACCGCCATGACAGAGACGGAGGCGGAAGAGATGCTCCATTCTAGCGTTGGTCTATCCATCGATCAGAAAGCAGATGATCGTAAGTTGCGCATTACATGTTATCGTACACATGCTGATCCTACTACAGGGGAAGCAGAAACCGCACTAGTGAAACGACTTGAATGTCACCCGCTACGTATTTCTCAGGCAGCTGCCACGATACGCTCCAAACAGATGCCGATCTCTACATACTTACGAGAACTTGAAGAACGGCCCAGACCACGCATGTTTGGCTCGGCAATTGATCAGTCTCCCATGACGAGAAAATTCCTGCGCATCAGCTCTATGCTCTCGTCATCCGCGATTCCTACTACTCTCTTCAGTTCTCAGCTGAAGGCAGCAGAAGTACCTGCGCGGTTTAGTAAAGCAATTTCGGAAATGAAAGGTAAGGACTTGTCACTTTGTTTCTCATAGTGCGTAATCCAGGAATGTGTAGCTAACTATACGATAGCTTTGCAGGAGCAGGGGAGCTTCGAGGACATCCTTCAACATCTCCTGGACATGAACTTTATACAAGTGGCTTCTCCCAGCGATTCAAGTACTTGCGCATCCTCCACGCCGACATCATCCCCGTCTTCCAAAAGCTCAACATCCACGAGCTATTTTGTTGTCGATAAAGAAGCACGTGAACACGTGCGAGAGTCATTGTCGCCTGAAGATGAGCTGGAGTGTGCTTGGCTCGCCTGTACCGTATGCGTGGACGGAATTCGCCAAAACGATGTGCAGTCTGCCACGTTGCGAGAAGCACACAGTTTTGGCAAGGTCATGGCACCACATGCCAAAGCCTGTTACGAAAACTGGTCGCCTATACTGGAGACTCAGCCAGACTTGAACAACGTCGCATGGCACATCCTAGGAAACGTCTGTATGATGCAAGGTCTTGTTGATCAGTCCATCGGATGCTTTGAGCTGGCTTTGCGACAAGAGTCCACAATGGCTCCCTTGGACAAAATACAAACGGCTCTATCTTTGTCTCAGCTCCTCGAGCGGCGTGGCAATTATGACGAGAGTTTGACGGTGCTGGCTGCCGTTGACATTGAATCTGTCGACAAAGCGCTCGGGTTCCGTGTTGCATTAGCAAAGGCGAGCGTGGCTGCGGCGCGTGGTGAGCTTTCTGATGCGGAGTATCAATACGAAACACTCGAGCATGAACAAGAAGAGACCCTCGGTCCCGCGCACGCGGAAACAGTCGGCACTGTACAGATGCTCGCCTCCACGCTCGACCGCCTAGGCAAAGCGCAAGAAGCGCAGATGCTCTACCGGCGGGTATACCTCTCCTACCAGGCTACCTTTGGCCAGGAGCACCCCATGACGCTGAGCTCACTAGACGACCTGGCCAACATTTCGAAAGCCGTCTTCGCCATCGATGATGCAGAGACTTTGTACCAAAAGTCCATCGACATCAAATCACATAGTTTGGGTCCCAGACACCCTCACACAGCGCTTGCAATTCAGAACCTCGCCTCGATAGATGACTTGCGCGGTCGGTATGCAGCCGCACGCGCAAAATACGAAAAGGCCCTCGATGCCATGCTCCCCACGCTCGGCCGCGCGCATCCACATTACACGAAAACCATGATGAACCTAGCACACAGTTTACGATGCCACGGACAAGTGCTCGACGACGAAGAAGAAGCTGCTGCAGTCACATTGACCCGCGCGCAATCTCAACCGAAGAAGAAAAGAGCCGGCCGAGACGGAGACGCTGCTGCGTTGCATGCGCGGACCCGCGACGCCGTGATGCGCGACGCGGCGCGGCGGAGAGTGTTTGAGGGCGCTGAGGGGTTGTACGTGGAGGTGATTGGGATTCAAAAGGCGGCGCGGGACATGTACTCTGACGACGACCTGCTGGCTACGGGCTCGCGGCTCTGCGAAATGTATGAGACGAGCAGGTTCTTTGCTGCGGACAAGGGTGGGAAGGTGGAGGCTCTGAGGACGTTGTTGCGGGAGGGAAGGCGGCGTGGAACAATTTAGCGGATGACGAGTGGTGTTTGTGCCATTCATATAGTTACGATACCCAATCTGAATATCATTATACGAGCAATCATAAGGAGCGAATCTAAGATACCTAAGATGAAAGCTCCTACGTCATCAATATCAAGGCCAAAGGCGATAGTAACTTCACATGCTATTACAAAAGCAAGACGTAGCAAGACAGCGATGAAGCAATAATAAATAATAATATACAAGAAAATGTCTCTGGCTGAACAGCGCAAAGACACCAACTAGCAACTGTAACAGCGCGGGGCAAAACAATAGTACAACGATATCTGATAAGTCGTGCCCGGTCTTAGGGTGTTTTGCTTTATATTCCAAAAAATAAAATAAACACCATGGATTTGAACCTCATTAAAACGCCTCGTAAGTGCAATTTATACTCTGTTGCTTCCAATGTCCGTTCCACCAAGATTCCTTTTTTCTCTTTTTTTTGCTTGGGTTTTAATTACCAAGCCGCTCAGACGCGGCTGGTGGCGGAGGAGGAGGTGGCTCCGGCGCAGGATGGACTCGGCCAGCGTCAAAGATGATTTGCTGGTCGATGCGGTCCGTCGTCTCGCCGGATTCGAGGCGCTTCCAGGTGGTGATGCGGGCCTCGTTCATGTCCAGCTCGTACACGCGCACGCGGCGGATGTAGTCGCCGTAGCCGCCGTAGCCGCCAAAGCCGACGCCGCCGGCGTAGCACATCCATAAGGCGGGCAGCTTTTCGCCTTCTTCGCCTTCGGTGGAGAGGATGCAGTAGTCATTGCAGTGGTCGCTGTAAAAAGAGAAGGCTTGTTAGCTTGAAGGGAACTTGGGCGGAAGTGGCTTTGTGGCTGGGAAGATAAGGCTTACTGTCCTGCGCTGACCATAGAGACCTTTTGCTCTACCAGCGCATCGCGGAATCCCGTGTTGAACACCGGGGCCGTGACTCCCTCGCGCCACTGGCCGACCCAGGTATTGTTGTAGTCGGCGTACTCAGTGAGGGGGATGTGGATAAAGGCAATGTCCATGTGGTGGTGGGTGTACTCGGCGTGCTTCTTCTTGAGGCTCTGCGCCGTGTTGTTGAACCAGTCGATCTGGCTCTGCTTGATCCAGTCGTAGCCGGGATACTTGCGTTCGTTGGGGGAGTATGCGTGCGTGTCGAGGAAGTAGATGGTGACGGCAGAGTGCTGCGAGTTGCCTCTTCCCAGGACTTCGATGTAGTAATTGCCCACGCCGTCGATTTCGGCAGGGCCGGCCGTGGCTAGAGAGTAGGGGAGTGACTCCATGAGCATCATTTGCGCCTCGCGCGACATGGACTGCGCATCGTCGTGGTTGCCGAAAATGGCGGCATAAGGAAGTTTTCGTTCCTTGAGCAGCAAAGCGATTTTGAAGATGGCGGATTGCACGTCGGGGGCCGTCTCGCCATTGACTTGGTCGCCGCTCAGGACCACAAAGTCGGGCTTTTCCTCGTCAATCATCTTGGTGACAAACTCGGTCGTGCGGAGGTCGGCTTCGCACTTGGTGCCAGGCGGCGGCCGTGGCACAGCGTCACGGCAGACACCGACGCCAGTGCTAAGGTGCAAGTCGGCGAGCTGCAAAATCTTGAACTGCCCATTATCTCGAATGCGAGGCTGGGGCTTCTTGTGCTCGACAGGGGGGCCTCGTCGAATAGTCAGGTGTGCTGTGTGGATGTATCCGCCCGATCCAATGTCGAGCGGCGTTCCTCGAATCGCCCAGCCGTCACGAGCCTCGACGGCGTCGTCGCCAAAGAGGACATCGACGTCAGTGAGGGCTTCTTTCGAATCGCTTGCGACGGCCTTGGACGATCGCTTGATCCATATGCCATTGGGCCGCGATTCCCAGATGGCTTCCGAGTCGCCCTCGTCTTCGGGCTGCAATCTTCCCACGGTCAAGTCTATGACGACGCTGTCGCTATCGGTGAGCTCCTCCTCGTGCTTGCGGCTGACGTAGAGGTAGGCCTTTTGCGTCCATGCTCTGTTGAGGAAAAGCTCCTTCTCGACTCGATGCCATTTGCTGGGGTCGAGGTCGCACGACGAAAGGAGGTTGACGGTGGAACACGTCACGATGGTGACATCGGTGACCACGTGCCCGGGATGATGGGAAGGAAGGTAGTTGTGTAGCGCGGTGGGAAGGACGCGGTAACTGCGGTCGAGGAAGAGGACGACAATCAGCGTGAAGACGGCCGCCGCGGACACCTGTATCAGGGTGCGAACCTGGATCGCGGTGGCAAAAGATGTTAGATGGTGAACTTGGACACGCCGGGGAATAGGGGCGGGTAGGGGCCAGCTTTAGGGAGAACGACTCACGATGCGCCGCGTCATTTTGAAAGTCTAGAGCTCGAGAGAAAAAAGGAGGCAAAAGTTTCCGCAAGTCTGGGCTTCGAGGCCGCAGCCCGAGAGAGCTATTTGGTGCTCGAAACCAGAGGCCGCCGAAGCGCGCGGGTTGGTACAGGGCCTGGAAGAGATCTGCGGTTGTCCCTAGTCCCCTATCGCATATTGGAGATGGCCGGGTCCAGCAGCGATGGTTGGAATGTCCGAGGGCGCCGTTGCAGGAGGATATTGGATGCTCAGGGATCGCTCGCTGTATTCGTGGTTTGCGGCAACAGGAGCGGCGCGGGTAGAGGTTGGGCAGAGGCGCACTGGTGTGAGGAGAGGGTTCGTTTCGATAGGGGCAAAATAGAGGCTAAAGTAGAACTTGGGGGCCAGTTTGAGGTCACCAGCTCTTGATTTGATGCTGGGCTAGTCCCCGTCTGGAAAAAGCTGGCCTAAGGTAGTTGATCAGGCCACATGGTGGGGTCCCTCCAGCCGGAGGTTATAGTTTGGCTAGGGAGATGTGGCGGGTGGGGGTGCCCAAACGTCTACGCCTACGAGTACTGCTCAGATACCTCGCATGCTCGTACATCTCCCTCTCTCAGCAATCTTTCGGCATAGACGCATAGACGCTGCTTCCTGCTTCCGATTCATGGCTCATTGTGTTCATCCTTTGCGGCCATTGGGAAAAGATGAACTCTTCTTCACCCTCCGCAATGACTTGGGGTACTACCATAACGTTGCACTCAGTATATCCTTGACACTACATGGTATAGCAGAGGAGGAAATTTTACGACTTATTTATGCTGCACTGGCCCGCGTTGTTGAAAAACACCCGATCCTTTTCGCTGTCCCCGTGAGCGAGCTTGACCCCGAGTCTGCAGCTGAGGCTAGCGCAGAAGCTCCCCGTAAGGCGTGCTTCAAACGACTCCCACAAATCAAGCTCTCGGAGGTTGTCTCGGTTCTCGTACGCGACAGTTCTTTGCCATCGAGCGCAAGGGAAAGCAAGGCCGAAACGACCTTCGACGAAGAACACGATCTTGTCCTGCAGCAGATACACAACGACACTTTCGACCGGGGAAAGGCACAATGGCGAATCCTTGTTCTACGCGATACGAGTGCTGTTGCCAGCACAGATGCTAATGTCGGCTTGACACTGGCGTTTATCTATCACCATGCGCTTGCAGACGGGATTTCAGGTCTTGCTTTTCTGAAGGAACTCATTGCTGCTTTGCGGGAACTGCTGCCCAAGAAAGAATACGAATCTGTTGACATTGTTTTCGCGAAGGAGGGGGCCTTGCTCCCGCCACTTCAGGGCTGGAACCGTGTTGCACTGGGTGGTGCGACGCAACAGCAGCAGGAGCAGCAGCAAAACTCGGAGCATCTTCCCTCCACAAACTTATGGCTCGGCAACAAACCGCACAATACTCTACCCCTAACGTCTCGCTTTACATCCTTCACGTTTTCTTCTCGGACAACTCAAACCCTGCTCTCAATCATTTCCGAGCACAAGACCTCCGTCACGCCATTCCTGCAGACCGTGCTCGCAGCCTCGATATTCTGCACTGTCGCAGATGATTTCGATCGACTAGTTGGACTGTGCTCATATAGTTTGCGATCTTATCTCGACAATCTTCCTGAGAGCGCAATAGGTTTATTTATCGGTGGAAGCCGGACAGAATACCTGCGTAAGCAATTTCATCGCAGTAGGAATGACGCCAAGTGTGGCGGGAACTTGGCGACGGGGGTTGATTTCTGGAGGGAAGTTGATAGGACGAAAAGCAGTCTTGTGGCAGCCGTCAACAAGGCGATTAAGCCAACACCTATATCTGATCCAGGTCTATTGGGTGAAAGCGAGCAGAAAGAAATGCTTTCTTGGCTAAAGGGCCTAATTGACAACCCTCGAGTTGCGAGTTTTGACCTTAACAATATTGGGAAGTATGAGGCGATTGGTTTTGAAGATTGCTCGAACAATGAGGAAGCGAATCGCATTACCCTTGGAAGGACTGTCTTCAGTGCAAGTCAGTCCGCGATCGGGTCGGCGCTTAAAGTAAATGTAGTTACAGGGCCGACAAATCAGATGACTATCGGTTTCGCATGGCAGAACGAGGTGCATGACGAACAAATTGTGCGAAGTATCATCGATAGATTCAGACGCGAAATCGAGTTGCTGAAATAACCTTAATATTCACTCGCCTTGCTTGATATCAGACGTTACGTGACCTTGGAAAGAGAGATGAGTGGTTGTAGTATACAACTACCTATGAGAAGGTTAAACGAGAGACGCTGTGATGTACCACCCCACCATTTCCAGCAGCAGAGGTACCTACTCGATACGGGTCGCGTATGCCCCCAGTTTCTTCCGGCTTTCGTGGGAAAT
Source organism: Lecanicillium sp. MT-2017a (assembly GCA_003056585.1). Lineage (NCBI taxonomy): Eukaryota > Fungi > Ascomycota > Sordariomycetes > Hypocreales > Cordycipitaceae > Lecanicillium > Lecanicillium sp. MT-2017a. The sequence continues at coordinate 14,209 of PXYN01000226.1, forward strand.
CAGCCTCAAAACATATCTTATTCAAACTATCGGGCTCTTAAAACATGCTTCATTTTTTCCTGAATTTAAACACCCGATCTTGATTTTATATGAATTTATTCACCTGCAATACGTTAATGCCTGTTGTTTCTTGCTGCTCCAAACCAGAAAGTGGTCCGTGCACCTCCCTAGCAAACACTCGTCCTGGGTGGTGCCTGTGCCTGGCACCTGGCACCTGGCAACGCTGCCCACCCGCAAGCTAAACGTATTCGTAGCGCACAGGTGGACCCTCCGCCGCCGTCGCGCCCCAGCCTCCACGCCGCCGCAGCCCGCAATCGCGACAACCTCAACCCTTCCAATCGCAAACCCGCCATCAACCACTTACATCCATCTACGAGCGCCTCGCATTGCCCTCCGAGCTACAGAAGCGTCCAACCAACGCCTTTGCATCGTTTTGCGCCTCCGAAGCGCTGCTTCTTCGACTACGCCCACCCGCGAGCAGCGAGTCTTCTCCGCCGTCCCAGTTCTCTCCCTTCATCCCCCACGCTTCGCCGAAACACATTTCTTGCGGCATTAAACCGTCCCCCGCGAGCCCGCCCACCCGTCGCAATGTCCGACTATGCATCCATGAAAGTGCCGGAGCTAAAGAAGCTCCTGGCCGAGAAGAAGCTGGCCCAGACCGGAAACAAGGCCGACCTCATTGCCCGCCTGCAAGAGGAAGACAACAAGGCCGCCGGTGCTGCCCCCGAGGCCAAGCCAGGTACGTTTGCCCTCCCCTCTTTCCCAGAATGCTGTCGCTAACGAAGCTCGGTCACAGCTGAGGCCAAGGAAGATGAAATCACATACAGCGACGACGAGGCCGCCAAGCCTGCCGCAAGCGAGCCCGCTCCCGCCGCCGCCTCGACCGCCGTCGCGCCAGCCGAACCCGCCCAAGATGCTGCCGCTCCCGCTGCTGCTGCCGAAGCCGCGCCCGCTGCGCCTGCCCCCTCGTTTGCCATGGGCCTGGGCTCGAGTGCCGTCGACGAGGAGACGAGGAAGCGCGCCGAGCGTGCGAAGCGCTTCGGCATCGAGGAGGACGACGACGCAAAGAAGCGCGCCGACCGCGCCGAGCGCTTCGGTATCGATGAAAAGGACCTGGCCAAGGGACTCGACTCGGCCCTCCCCTCGCGGCCCCTCAAGCGCGGTCGCGGCCACCAGGATGGCAACCGTCCCGGCAAGCGCCACAACAATGACCGCAGAGACCGTCGCAACGGCCGCCAGGAGCGTGACGGAGGTGCCCAGCCTCAGAAGTCGGCCGGTATCATGCAGGATCCTGTTGAGAAGGCCAAGGCCGAGAAGCGCGCTGCCCGATTCGCTGCTGCTTAGGCAACGAGAAGCGACATGTCAACGAGAAAGCAACAAAAGAAAACAAATAAACACAGCAACAACGGCCAATCAGTAATAGGGAATCACAGACAGAAAACATAAAGCAGTGGGCGCGATTGGTGGCAAGTATAGGTATGAGGACTGACAAGAATTACCTCGCTCTCTTTGTTCGACTCATCCTTGCGAAAGCACCTTTCGAAACGCTTACTCTATGCCATCAAGCCTTTCTTTGATTGGGTTGGGTTGGGATGGCCTTGATAGGAAATCAGCAGGTCGCGAGGATGAATTTGTACACTATCTATATTACTAGGGAAAGAAAAACTCAATAGGCGGTATTAAATAAACTGGCGTTTCGTTGGAGCTGTTTGCACTGATATCGTGAAGCAACAGATTTGACTTTGCTGGTGGCGTGGCAAAATAAAACAAACAGCCAGCTAATGTGTAGTCCTGTTTTGTACAATGAATATAACTCGAGTTGCACCGCGCTCAACCCATGTTCCCATGGGACTAGAAGGTATAAATCGTTGCTTCCCTTACAATAGAAAAGACTGAAGGGCCCTATACGGAGTAGGTGTATACTATAGCGTGCTTTGTTAGGCTTCATAATCGACACAATTCTTGGAATGAAAACTCGTTTCGACATGACGTCGCATCGGGAGTAAAATTGGCATCGTCATGGCCGGCCGTTCTCCGGAGGCCAGGAGCTGGGGCCGTTGTGATTCCAATTACATCTCGCAGGATAATGGGTCCTGCACAACGAATAGGCTCTTTGTATAGGCGCCGCCGTGTGTTACCACACTATAGACGAATAGCCCTCGACTACTTACCGCCGATAGTCTCAACTCATTAAACTTACATGTAACCACAGAAGGAGAACCATCTGTTACGCAAAGAAACTAATTCCGAGCAGCGCCATCTCGGCAGTTGAACTTGACACCTTTGTTTAAGCGCCGTGGAACAGAGCACATGACCCTATGACGACTTGACGAGGCTGACGAGGCTCACTGGCGCTCACATAGCACTCATCATTCAACGCGAACGGCGTCATTCGACAAATACCGAATCATGCGGTGAGACAGGCCATTTCGGCTACATTGATGCCATCGTACTGGGGAGATCATTCACCCGCGCCAGAAACGGAAATCCCGAGCTTGGCAGTAGCTCCGGCTCGTTTACTCGTAGCCGCACGACAAGGGCAACGAGCAGCTGACCTGGTCACGAACCTGTAAGCTCCATGCAGTCGGCCGGGCCTGCCAATGACGCAAACCAACAGGGACAGTATGCGCAAAAACGCGGCTGTCTGACGTGGTACGGAACTAACCTACGAAGAGGAGCCGCCAAGGTGAGTGCGGTGTAGGGCTCCGATGAGAGCGCCAGCCAATGCCCACCAGGAGCTCGGGGGCGTGGGTTTGTCGCCACTACCATCTCTCAGTCGACTGACTCTCCTGTCAACGAAGACAGTTGAACACGTGAACCGATTCAGATGTACGGGGCCGTGCTGCGATGCGCAAAGGTTCGTGAGATGTCAACCAGTCGTTGTGAAAAAAGCAGACGAGCCCACGCCTGCGGCTACATGGTGGGATGAAGGGTGAGCCAATCGCTGTCCAGAAACCCCTGCTGCTTGAACTGCAACGCCGCAACAGGGAGGGCAGCGGAAGCATCGATTGGCGCTAAACCGTCCCAAATGTTTTTGCAGCTGTCCATTCGTCAATAACAATGATACCGGGCTGGGGAGGCGGCTTGGATGTCTTTTGCAAAGCGGTTGGCTGGCGATACTCCGTACTGTCGCTCGTTCGCGTCCCTGGATGTCAGCCTTTGGCGTCATGCACATCTACGGCGCGACCGATTTGAACACGTTTGCCGGTGCGAGGGTTTTAGCAGAAGAAACCCGTATTCGTATGTAGTTGGTACTTGACCAGTGGTCTTGAGTGGCTTTGCGAGGCCCCGAGCCCCATTCTTCGTGCGTTGTACCAAGTATCGCCAGCAGGATTGATGGATATTCATAGAGTACGGAGTAAACGGGGCGTGGATGGAGGAGATCTACGATGGCCACGTCTGTCCTTTTTTGCCGTTTGAGGCCTGCCAGCTGGTGGATGATTCCTTGCCAGCTGCAGTGGCAGGCAGGGTAGGCAGGCCCAGGCAGGCGCCCAGCAAGCGCCCAGCAGGGTTGCCGAGTGGAACTAGAACAGGGTCTGGCAGTTAACGGACCAGCCCGCCCGCCCGCCTCCCGTGCGCAAAGGCCACCAGTAGCGGGTCGGTTGTGCCACGTCGTCGCCAGCCTCACCCTCTCCCCTGGTCACTGTGGCCGTGGTGTGGCGAAGTACATGACTTTTGACCGCCAGAAAACCCAGCGCTTTGGTTGCCTCTTGGGCATCAAGGATGCTCCGATTTCATCGCATGGTTGTCCCGACTCATGCACGCCCTGCAGCTTCTGGGATGAACTCGCGCTTCGCATTGCGTCAGCGTGCGACAACAATCGCCGTGGTGTTACGCGGGCGAGATGCAGGCTTTCAGCTTCACAGGGCTGCCTTGAATTGCATAAAGCATTTACGCATAATACACTTGCCGTTGCCAAGGTCGGATGTACAATCCTTACGAGTGCTGCTGCGCAAGTCTACCTTTCCAGAAGCAACACCAAGAATAGAATCCTGCATATCCCATCTGCAAGCCCGCTTAGGCGTCCATGAAGATAGCCAGGGATTCCGTGAACTTGCTCCGTGGCGAGACAGGTGACGCCTTGCCAGCGTGTCATTATCGCCACAGTAGCTTCCTTGGTAGATACCAAACGCGAAGTATAACGGTGATTCCATACCGAAAGGGACATATCCTGACCGAGTAAGAGTAGCAGGGGCAAGAGCTTGGAAATTTTCTAAAGGTAGCCGGCCTCCTACATCAATGTATCCTGTCGACCACCTAGGCGCAAGTGCCACGGCGCGGATCTGCAACCAGTAGATGCGGCAAGACATGCATCCGACCTTGCGACGACATGGTACCAGCCTCCAACGCTGAGTCTCTCCTGCAGGAGCTGCACGAAAGATTCTCCCAAGTAGCAATACCATTGGCAGAAAGTAGAGCAGCCTTGACCAATTGCGCCCTTCGGCAAGCCCTTTGCCTCTTATTTTCAACCAATCAATATGGCCCAGCAAGTCAACACCACAAGTGGGCAGTCACTGCGTAGAGTGTAGGCGCAAGTTGTGGATGGGTGGAAGCCCCGAGGGCTTTGCCCACCATCATTCTCCCGCGGCAAACATCCGGTGCATACTGGCGACCTCCTTTGGCAGCATGATATCTGACGGCGCGCTCTCATCATTTGTGACGAGACGCTGGAATCGCTCTGCCAGGCACCCCGCAGCATGTCATCGAAGTTTACGAGGCTTGAAGGAAGCATTGGACCTGCTCCTTCCAGTATTTGGATATCAATAATAGCCCCTTTCTTGAAAAGTAGAAGCGCTTTGACAAGGGGCCGAGGAATTGCAATAGCACAGACAAATTACGTTACTAAACTGACAGGAGCCGCGTTACTTCTTGACGCTCTACTAATATGACAACGTCCGCACGTTCGAGCAATGAAGCAGCTTATCCCTATCTCTTTCTTGCTGCCAATCTCGGACAATGTTGCATCAAGGTATACACCTTCTATAACAGGGGCGGCAAGCAAAAATATCTGCTGTTATGAATCGCGAAGTCATTGCTGGATGTAATTACTCCGTAATAGCGTCGTATCCAGAGGCGCCCTCACTGCACTCGAGTAATCTCGTCACAATACCAGGCAAGGACATTTGTGGCGACCTGCGTACGAAACGTCGTATATCCGCGCCTCTTCAATTTCGGGCTGTTTGTGGCAGTCTTCAGTGGCAGAGACATGCCAACCAGATCGTCCTCTCGGAGCCCACTCAGTGAGACATGGAGAGCGGCATGTCCTAGACATGCATCGAGAAAAGCAGCCACAGTTCCCACTGCACAATGCCACCCCATCCTCTGTGCGAGCGAGTCGCAAAAGTCTGCCAACTACTCTGTACAGCCGCGATAAACCTGTCAGATTGCACTCATGGCGATGCCCTAGGCCATCGTGATGCGTACGGGCTCGCCGAACGGTCCCTTCACAAGCGCGGAACTAAATAAGGGCACTTGGGGTTTTTCCGCGACTTCTCTGGTTGAATCAAAATCGCTCGCGCAAAATTTCTCATCCCCTGGCTGGACCCCTTAGCTTCAGCGCCTCTACCCTCCAACTCAGGACAGAAGGGGCCGTGGTGTGGTTGCACACTGCAAAGCCGCGAGGCTAGGGCCCTGCACTAAAGCCGGCGGGCCTTTCCTTCGCTGCCGTCCGCGGCCCCTGGGCCACACGCCGGGCCTTGTCGTGGACGCTCGTTTCTTTTAGTCTGTAGAATGGACATGCACAGTAAGAGTGACCCACTACGCTGGCTTTCGAGTCTCCAGATGATTCTCGCTTGGTGGACTTCCCGCAGCATTGTCCAGGGGTTTGATGCCCAATGGAAGCCATTACCTCTCGGCTCCATGTTCCCATAGGACGGGCACGCCTGCATGTTCACAGGCGCATTTCGCCTGCCGAGGACACAGCCGTCATTTCGACGCAGAGTGGCGGCGACACACGCAGCCGGGCTGGAGAGTCCAACAGCGACAGGGATCTTCTCCAAGATAATCCATGGCCCAGTGGCTTTCTCTCGGCGACTCCAGACAAAGGCCAGTGGATACCCCAAGGTGATATCCAGCCCAGGGGAGTTGCCACACTCAAAATAGAGCAACATGCTGCAAGTCCCGCCAGCGCATCCCATGTACTAGTGTCCTAGGCACCTGCCTCTCTCTCTAAAGCCAAGGGTCGCTTTCGTTACAATCGCGTAAATACCTACCGGGGACCCGCTGGCTACATTCGATCCGCACCATAATATCTGTTCCCATCTTCTCTCCACGCTTGTAGGGCGCAGGCTGTTGCATTTCCATCACGCTGCGAAATGCGCCGTCTTGCGACTGAGGCATGCGTTGAATAGAGAATACTGCGTCATTTAAAAAAAAAAACGTTTATGGCGCACTCCTATGCCAAGGGACTCCATTTAGTGCGGCCGAACCTCTGGGCAGTTTCTCGCTAGATGACCCCCCAGTCAGCGTTCCATCGCCATAGCCGATTTTAGCTCCCCACCATCTACGCCAACAACCCCCCCATTTCGAAGCGCCGGTTCACGCTTCACATTTTGTCGCCTTCAAACTCAGTCTTTCTCGCTCTTGACGCAGACGTCTTCTCTTTGGTCTTGCTTGGAAGCTTTACACAGATACCCGTTACCATCTTGGCACTTCGTCGACTTGACGCTCAACTCGGGCGCAGAGTTGCATGCCCGCAGCGTTCCATTTGGCTCCCCAAAACGGCTCGCGACTAACTCTGCCCGACTTTCTACACCTGTGAGCAAGGCTGATTGCGGTAAACTTGGTCGGAGTCGCCAACTCAAAGAGGGGATCCCTTAAACGCCTTTTTCGATTCCACTACGTTTGCTCGCCACTTACACCGGCGCTCGTGTCTCAGAACAGTGCACTATCCAACGGTATGCGGCATCCACAATAGGAAAGGCATGGTTGGTCGACAAGAATTCAGCAGCAAGTTCTCTAGAGTATGTCATCACTCAAGGGGGAGTTTGGAGGCTATGGCCTGCCTTCAAATCCATCAGATGGAGTCCGGGCGAGGCGCTTACAGACTGCACCGGCGTCTGGCTCACTGCCTCGCTTAGTTCATCCATCTGCTTTCCGCGAAGCGCAAACTACCAAGACAGAATCACAACGGCAGCAACATTCAAGGATACCCAGTAGACTCCCGCAGTCTCCTCCCAAATCATCGCCTAACCCTTCGCTGGCCACAGCAGCTAGACTGCGGCAGAACCAAGAACCAAGGACGTTGCCAACACCCACTTCTGCCTCGTCGAGGTCTCACGTGCAAAAGAACTCAAGCTCGTCGTCTTCTCTACTATCCAGCGGAAATAGTATTAAGAGTGTCGATGGCCGGTTTGCGAAGGGCAAAACATCTGTGTCGCGCGATCAATTCAGCTCTGAGAAGAATGCCGACGGACAGTTGTCCAAATTCGCTGGTGGGCAGTCGATGGTGTCCCTGGATGAAGCAAGAAACATGGACGAGGAGAATAAATACCCAAATACCACCGACCCCTCTACGCCTCACAATACAACTATAGGCCTGGCTGCGGGGCCAATAATATACCCGGAGCTGGATCGCTACCGAAATCACGAGCATCCGGCTCTGACAAGTTCACGATACGGCACCGATGCTCTTTACAAACTTTCCACCGAAGGGTTACCTTCCCCTCTTACTCCTCATAGCATCCTCTTTTCCGCCAGCAGCAGTCAACTGAGTGCCATCAGTGCCTCTCCATCAACCAAGTTCTCCGAGTCACCTGGGCCTGGCCTCGGTCCTTACAGCCGCGATACGACACCAACGTCAATGTCCTCACAATCCCCAGGATTAGTTGCTCCTATCCGAGGGAGCAATGTCAGTAAAGCGACGCAACTTAGCCCTGCTAAGTCTCGGCCACCGGTAACCCGGCGTCGAGCAAATAGCTTCTCCAACGATGCCGAGTCCACATACATCGACCCTCAAGGACTCGCGGCAGTGAGAGAATCGTTGACCTCGTCTTCTTCTAACTCGACGGTTCGCGATGACAAGGGCACCGCTAGTAGGAAGAAGCCGACAAAGTTGCCTCCGCCGCCGCCAAGCCCACCACCCAGAAAGTCTTCCCAGAAGTTTCGGAGCAACGTTGAGAAGCGTCCCCCCAACGACAAGTCGAAAGCCGCTCCTGCTCTTTCAACTCAAGATAACTCGAAGACGGCGACGGAGGTTGGTGTCGCGCCTGCACGCCCAAACCGACCCAGCAGACATGGAACTCCAGACCTAAAGTCTCAACTTTTTGACCCCGTTCCGGTTATCCAGAGTAATCTGCGCTCTCGGCCAAACACTGGTATTCGACGCGGAAGCGATTCTACTACAATTCCTTCTCCTCTGTCTCCATCAAAAGGCAGAAAAAGCGCCTCCACTTCCAATCTTCCATCTCAGACTGCGATAGATGAAAGCTCTCGGCCAAGGAGATCCGAGGACACGAAGAGCCAGGAATCTAGTCCCAAACCTGCATCTTCGTCCTCTCGTTTTACTCTTTTTGGCAAGAAGGCAGCTTCTGCCAGCCAGGGAGAAAAGAAAGAAAGCCGAAAACTTACGCGGAAAGGGCCCGCTGCCGGCACAGGCCATGAAGGATACGGACGCCTTGGCTCCGTTCGGCGCCGTAGCGGTAGCCAAAATCTTACTTTCAACTACGCTGGGCCACAACTATCGCAAGAGAGCGTGACAAGTGAGGATTCCTTCTTTGCTGATCGCATGAATCCAGTTGTCATTATCGGAGGGGGAGGGGACGCAGGCGGCGCGACGAACACTAGCCTTGACCTGGGCAGAACGACGAGCAACAAGAGTCAGCCAACTCCGAGAAGCAGTACAGACTCTCAACCACCCTCTGAAGAAAACTCTGCGGTAACGGCGAACAATTCGACAACATCTCTTCAGCCAATATCTATGCCGCGGCCTGGAGAATGGCTTGCAAGTAACTCTATGCTTTCGAGCCCTAGCGACTCTGACGAGGCCGCATTTGCTCCAAACCTGGCACTTAGGCGCTCTGCGCAGAGATTAAAGACCTCCCCTGGTACTGCCTTACGGCTCCCTCAGCCAATCAACACCACAGGCACCTCCCACTCTCCTATGACTAGTTTGGATACTAGTGTTACTTCAGGAGAATCACACTTTGGCCTGGGTAGCTATACGTCTGAAGAACTGCCTAATGCACACCCTGCGCCTCGCAAGTTAAGGAAGAAAGCAAAGTCTCCTCGGAAATGGAACTTCTTCGGGCGTTCGCAGAATAATGAGTCCAAGAAGAGCAGCTCCGCTGTATCTGCGACAGTGACGGCTGTCGAGAAACGCCCATTGCCATTTTACGCCATGATGGATGCAGCAGACCAAGAGCAGAACGATGATCTAGATGTCCAAGCAGTGTTGCGTCATGCAGGACTCTACCAGCACAATCAGCCGAAATTGACCTTGGATACAAAGTTGGTGGACAATTCAATGCATACGGTGCAAACTGCCCCCTTTTCCCAGAAGGCAGCATCTTCTGCAGCGCAAATGTCTCGAAAGCCAAGTCGGTTGCAGCATGTTGGCAGAATACCGCAAGTTGTTGGTCGTGGCGACGAGAAGCTATCACCAAAGAGCTTTTCACGTCCCTTCCGAGCCAGCATGCAACGACCCGTGAGCATACCTGTATTTTATGACCCTGAATCTATTGCAAAAGGCCCTAGTCCTCCGCGGTCATCGACACCGTTACCGGATCTTGTTATGGAAGGGTCGACCTTGGAAACCAGTACATTGCCTTCTACAAATAGAGGCTCACTCGACAATGAAACGGAAGATACCCCGGCCTATGCAAAGGAGTTTCTCACATTTTCTCCGCGAAAATACTCTAGTGGTACCACCGGCACAAGTTCGAGCTCATCTGCATTTGGGGCTTTTGCGACTGCTACAGCCGTAATACCGAATCCCGGCGATCCCCCTGCAGAAGATGAAGTCTGGAATGAGTACGATGACCTTTTAGGCGATGATACTCTCAAAGTTCCACAGTCTGCAACTTCGTCAAAAGGCATTCCGTTCCACTTGGAAACGTATCATCAAAGGCTCACCAAAACCGAAGACGGTAATCTGGAGTCTCCGGTTGTTGCGGATAATCGAAAAGTGTCCACCTGTTCGACTAGCTTTTCTCTCTCGAGTTACTGCAGCGATGATATGACGGAGAGGATCAAGGCAGCTTTCAAGCCCCACACGAGTCCTGCTGCGGGAGCTACATTCGAGATTGATACCTCAGAAAAAAAGGAAACATCTTCAGGACTCGATACTGTGGAGTTGAAGAGACAGAGTTCCAGCTCAAGCAAAAGCAGACACTCAACTGGCAGCTCGAGCTCCTTTGATTACAACTCACCACTAGCACAAGTGAACCTCCGTGTTGGTTCCATGACTGTGAGCAAGTGGCTCACGTTTGGCCACGTCTTATTCAGCGACTTGCGGCATGAGCTGCTTGCCACGAAAAAGGGTCTGCCAGAGAAAAGTCAACATTCGATCTTAATAGTTGATGGGCTCGGTAATGATGACTGGTCTTTCTACGTCGCAGAGACATATCCAGAAGCGCACTTCTTCAACTTGTCTCCTCGCGCCCCAATGTCGAAAGATCTCAGGAAGGCAGATCCAGGTTCTTTACGGAGCCCATCAAACCACCATCAAGTGCAATACCTCTCTCACACGGAGAGGTTTCCTTTTGCACCCCAAAGTTTTGATTCTGTCGTGTATCGGTTCCCTGTTGCAGCGCCAAAGGCCCACTATCGCAACATAGTTTCCGAGTCTCGGCGAGTCCTAAAGCCCGGTGGCTACATTGAGCTTGCTATACTGGACCTTGACTTGAACAATATGGGAAACAGGGGCCGGCGTAAAATCCGCCAACTTAAGGAGAGCATTCATGAGGCTTCTCCTGATACCAGCCTGGGGTCCGCTGCCGACATTATCCTCCGCTTCCTAGGCAATGGAGGCTTCTCCAGTATCAAGGCTGCTAAAGTTGGCGTGCCCGTTGCCAGTTCAATCACGCAGTCAGACGTTAAAGACAAAGGCGCGCAAAGCAGTAACCGTCCAAAGGATCCACCCAGTCTGTCTGACATGATGAAGGATACCAGCCCAGCAGCGGACGCCAACATTACCAAAATGGTGACTCGAGTTGGTCGCTGGTGGTATACTCGCTGCTACGAGAGTGCGGCCAGCTCTCTCGCAAGGCAAGGCATTTGGGCTGACAAAGCACTTATTCGAGAATGTCAGGATATGGGCACGAGCCTGAAGCTTACAGTGTGCTGCGCGAGAGCCCCGAAACGAGTCCCCAGCTATTAGCGCCGCCCGGTGTTCTCGCTTTCACGCTCTCTTTTCTATTTCTTCTTCTTTTTTTTCTTAAATTACTGTACTCTGATGGGCTTTCATCTAAGATGTTTGAAAGGCGCAAGCCTTTGTGGGGTGAATGAGATGGTTCCGCAAGGAAAGTTGCCTCAAGGCAGGTTATCTCTTTGAAAAGATTGACTGTGGCTTTATGGTGCCAGGGTATGGTCATGGCTCACGCCAAGGACGACTTTTATTCTCTTTCATCTCACTACGATACTCGAGTTTGGAAACTGCATGGCCCAGGTCCATAACGCTGCCACTGCTTGTTGAGAAGCTGAGGGCGGGCAGAAGCGATGCTGGACATTGCGGTTTGGAATTAATCATTTTGGGTCAACTATAACACTGAGGCCTTGGTTATTATGGACATGGTCTGCATAGTAGACTTCGGTCATGATGAGATATGGTACGCTGACATTAGGAGGGCATGATGATGATAGCATGGAACGACAAATCACATCTTTTTTTTTTATTGGATTAGCGGGCATTTAGCATTTAGATACCCATAGTTTGGTTTCTTTTCGTGCTTAACTAGCAAGCGGTATTGATTTGCATGAATTTAGTATACAGCGTTGAATTACAAAGGTATCATTTCTAGTGGCAGAGGCCCATTGTACCACCTTAATCTCTATCGTCCTCGGCTTCCTCAGACTGGAACTCTTCTTCAACAGCAGAACCAGCAGGCCAACGACGATACACAGCAACAAAACCACCACCCGCGAGACGGTCGCCCACCTTGGGCCTCATGACTTGAACCATGCGCGGCGGTGTGCCATCGGGGGCGGTGTCTGTCTTCGGCATGACGTTCTTGATTGCCCAATGCCGTCCACCGGAGCTACCATCATGCACACCGTCGTTGGCTGTCGTATTTGGCAGTTCGAGGACTTTTTCCAGCTGTAGCGGCTTCTTGTTCAGAGTAGACCAAGCATGGAACTCGGCAATCTGGCTGATGGAAGGGTTAAAGATTACGAGGACGGCGTTTGGGTGAAGGGCTTGCACAAGCTTGTCTGCGTGATCCTGTGGTGAGGGCAGATCCAAGACTGCGCGTGAGAAGACAGGCTCGCCGTTTGAGGCGTCCAAGCGCGACGTCATGTACTCGTCTATGGAGCACAAGTGAAAGTCGACATCAGGCAGGTACTGCGCACGACGGAAATTGCGCACCAGTTTGTACGCTGCGCGGATACGCTTAGGGCTCGAGTCCAACGTGTGGAGAATGGCTCGTCGGGATTTGTTGTACTGTGAGAACGCCAAGCTTGCCTCGTCATCGAGCTCAATGCTGGGCACAGTAATATCGGCTTCTCTGTCGCGTCGCAAAGGGCTGCTGCACAGGGCGTCCCGGAGCTGGGGTGACGGGGCCGGATTCGCGACATGAATTGCGCGTGCAATGTGCAGCGTGAGGCTCCCCATTCCTGTTCCTGCTTCAAACACTTCAAAGGGCGGTGCATTGGCGTCTTCATCCTCCTCTCCTGGGCGAGAAGGGTTGAGGTTGAGCAGGGATACAATCGTCTGCGCATCATGCGGATATATCTAGATTCGCCAGATTGAGTTATTTAGAACTGTGGTTTTGAATTTGAGCAGCATCAGACTTACAGGAGTAGCAAGACGCGCGCTGTTGATGACATAGCTTGCCAGGCTGGGCTCGTGTATCGTGACAGGCTTCCCTTTACTATCCGTTACCCGATCCAGAATCTGGCGACCAATGAGGTCTGACGCTGCCAATGTAGCGCCATAGGAGAGCCTCACACGAGAATCGGGCTTAATTGGAGGTGTAAGGTGCCATTTTGAATATTTTGTCCCCTGTTGCCTCAAAAACAGGATATCGTATTCTGCGGACTAGTCAGTAGCCTGTGTGTGGTGAGAAGCAAGGGGATGCAACAAATACCTTTTACAGGGCGCCCAGTGGAATAAAGACGTATGTGTATTGAAGTGAAATTAGGCTTGGCGAGTTTACTCCATGCTATTCGAGACATTATCGCATACTGACCCGGGTTTATTCATGGTATTGTGTCGAGATTCATGGTCAAGGCGAGCGCAAACCGCGTTTGTCCTGGTCGGGTATGCTTCGGGTCATCTCCACCATGCAACTCTACAAAGTCCAGACCAGGCGTTCAAATGGCAATTGTGAGCAAATACTTTCAGAAAAAACGAAGAGAGGTATCATTGCATTTATATGTATGTAAGAGCTAAACCGCTGGATAATCAAAAGAGTTATATGTATATATTTTAAAATAGCACGGCAAAGGGCCTGTACTCTGCTATGCGAGAGCTTGCAGCTGGCGGCAGCTGGCAAAACAGCACGCCGCCAAACAACCTCTCCGCCAACAGAATACCGCCCTTGGTGCATTACAAACCGATTTTCTTTTCATAAAAGAAAATATAAAGCGGCACTTTTTTTTTCCTTCCTTGTACCCTGCCTATGCATTCGCTCATAAAAAACGCTGCGCACTTGGTATCGTCTCTCGTTTCAACGCCGCCAACCCGGAAACTTTCGTTAATTTTACACGAGAGGGCAACATACATCTCCATGCTGTTGCTCCCTCTCTCTTGCCCGATAGGGCTCCTCAAAACGCCAGCAGTGGAAGAAAAAACAAAATCAAGCAAAAGAAATGTCGCATCGCTCACGCTCCACTGGATATATTTTCGAAACAAAGAACGACGCGTGGAAATATGAATAGCAGATGGTCGTGAGAACAAACGGACCCAAGCACAAATATGTGTTGAGGTTGAGCGGCAACAGCATCCTGTACAAAGCCACAACAGATGTCTGCTATTAAAACAGGCCAGGTTGGTAAGGAATAACCGCGATGGGCTCAACCTTTTGCCTTTGCGCCAGCCACAGGGGAAAGACAAGAGATTGGCTTATAGGTAGCTGTAGCGACTGTTGTGCTGCAATTGATCGAGAGCATTGGCCCAGGACTCGCCAGCGTCTAGCGCATGCTGTGTCGTGTGGAACTCCTCCTCGAAGTACGGGTGCAGCTTTACCCCAGCGAGCTCCTCGAACATTGGCAGCCCGCAATCGTATCGGCGACGGCATCGCTTAGTCCATGGGTCCAGCCGGACAGGGCTGTGGTAGCAGTATGCATTAGGGCGCGCGTCGCGGATTGCAAACACTACGTCCATTTCCTTGAGCGTATGCCACAGGTCCAGGCATGCCTGTTTGGTAGCAGGAGCTTGCGGTGCGGAAGCATACATGAGCTGCAGCGCAGAATACCGCAGAACAATGACGTCTGGATCTGTAAGCCCACTGCGCTGTTCTAGTTGCCTCTGCACATCTCGCAGTTCCGATACAAGCCTTTCCGTGCGATCTGGATTAATGTGGTCATAAAAGTATGCCAAGTCGAGCCACATGCGGGTAACATAAGGATGTTGGCGGCCGTAAATGGCTTCCAGCTCCTCAGCAATCGTCGGTACGCTGCCCCAGAGCAGTTCAGACAATGTGGCGGAGCCATGTTTCTGTTGAACTTCGTACAGGCAGCTGAAGATTTGCCTCAACGGGTGGGAGCGCTCCAAGTTCGTCGTGGAGTGTGCGGCCAGGTACTTGCACAGAGCAGTGACAAGCCCGAAATCCCGACGAACCATGCCTAGCAACAGCTCATTGATGCCTTGCGGAGACAATTGCTTCAAGTCCTCCTCGAGCTGCTTGAACGCCTTCATGAGAATTTGGCCTCCGCTATCTGTATCTTGCGCCTCGAAGTAAAAGTTGGCTTCCAGCAAAAGATCGCTCGACCATGCGCCCCAAGTCTGCACGACAGACCATCCAACCTGTGTACCGGTATCTACCTCAATCTGTCGACATTGGAGGAATGCTTTTCTCATGCTTCCAATGACGAGCTCCTGGGCTCGCAACAAGTCCGGTGATCGAATATAGCCGGGTGCTGGGGGTGGAGTTGGTGTTCGGCATCGGACGTAAGCCGGAAGATCGTTGGATGGTACCTCAAAGTCGACCAAGTCGTATTCCGTCACACCTTTCCTCTTCAAGTAGGTTCCAATATTCACAATTCGGCCATTTCGAACAAATTCTGAGACTTTTCCTTCCGCGTCTCTCTGGAACTTCATGGATAACAGCCGCTTCACCTCGTCCTCGGTATTGTTCTTTACAAATCCCCATTGAGAGAATCGAGTCTTATACATTTTCGGTCTAGATTTGTTCATTGTCAGCGACATGCCCTCGTCTTGTCATGCTAGCGGACAATACTTACGTTGCCTGAAACCCGTGCTTGTCAGCCATGATAGACATGACCTCTTTGAGAGGCTTGCGGTCTTCAAGATACAGCTGCTTTATTAAAACTTTGTGCTTCTCCCATGCTTCAGCCGGCACTTGTTCACGGGATGGCCGACTACCGAGCTGGCTGCGGCTGCTTATCGAAGACTGGCGCTGTGTTTTCTAAGGCTAGTTAGTATTTCAGTCTTCTACCATGGTGATCGCCACTGAACATACAGCTGGAGGGGGGGAAAGAATGTCGAAAGGCTGCGGTGTTGTGGGCTCTTGTTTAATTATAGGGCTTGACACAGCGTCCTCCAACTGATTTGGACGGGGTGGTGGCGGTGGTGGTTGAACACGAGGTCGAGGTGGCTTCGCTGGCGGTTTAGCCGGAGCCTTCCCTTTCGCTTTTGCCGTGGCACTGGTGTTGGCGCTAGAGGAGGCGTTGAAATCCAGGATAAACTGACTGCCAGACTGCTGGCTCATCATCGGTTTCGGCTTCGGGGGAACTGGCGGCTTAACAAAGCCATGGCTATTCGTCGGTGGCGGACTCGCGCAGAATGGCTCCTGCTTGATTTCGGTCGACTCTGGTGGAGCTCGCCAAATCTCAAAACCAGGTGTTCCGCCTGTGAAAGGGTGCTCATTGACTGGGGTTGATATTTGGCCTGTTCCGCCCATCGGGCTCGAAAGACGGTCCATGGACAGAAAGTCGCCCAAACCCGGAAAAGGGCTTGCAATAGAGCTAGCTCCAGGGCTCTGCACACGAGTATCTGTGAAGCTGCCAAAAGATATAAGTGAAGGGCTTGTTGCAATGTTGCTGGTTTCGCTGGGACTCGCAATCCTTGATAGCCCCGGGAAAGAGCCGTAGTTTGAGTCGATAGGGCTCGCAACAGGGCTGGGCATTCGGTTAGACTGTGAGTGAGCTGCCGCATTGAGACTTCCGAAATGCGAAGACATCGAGGAGGATGTCCCAAGCGATGTGGATATGCTGTTTGAAGGACGTGGCGGTAAAGGCGGAACATAGTCCTTGTTGTTTCCTTCAAACTGAGCGACGAGGCGCCCGACACCGCCGATGCTTTGCAGAGGACTCAAGGCTTCGTAATCGAGAGCATTTTGATGCGCATCAAATCCGCTAGTATCTGTGTGATGGTAGTGGGACTGGTTGCCAGTCGGGGTCGGCGTCCAGTCCATGTGAGTCGAGGTGGAAGGCGTTGCTGTCGCACGCCCGCGATCATCTGAAAATTGAGACGGGTCGAGAGATCCCGAGTTTCCAAATGAGAAGTAAGAAGTTTCGTTGTTCGCAATGTAGCCAGGTGTGCGAGATCTGTCTGGTGTGAGGTTGAACATGGTGGTTTGTCGGATATCTGCTATGCCAGCAGATATCGCGGTGAAGCAGGCTGAAAGTCTGCCAGAGAATGGCTCGGGGCAGGTTGGTGGCCTCGGCAGCTGCGACTAGTCTTCGAGGCGAGAATTCATTACTTGGTCGGCCAAGAGGTTTTAGTTTAAGGTAACGCAGGATGTGAGGAGGGTGCGGACGGTGGTGCCCATAATCGTCAGGCGAGTCTGGCAGGGTGGAAAGGACAGCGATAGCGAACGTCGAGGTGAGGCTCTTCCTGTTCAAGTGGCCAGCGAGAAGACCATATCACTCACAGGCCCTGCTGATATGGACGAGCGGTTGATAAGCCTGGCAGTCGATGAGGCTGGTGAGGGGGCCTCTTGCAATTTTCAGAGGGCCGCTGGCAAACCGCTCAGGGCGAAGTGGCGGGTGAGGATGGTGTGCTACGGGGTACTGCCTCCGCTCTTGTCGGGAAAGGTGAGTGACAGGCAACGAGTTATCCTGTCAAGCTGATACTGGCCAGCCAAAGGAGGACGCAAAGGAGACAAAAGGACGAAGGAAACACCGCCGTTGTGCCTCACCAGATGACGGGTTCCGGTGTGTGAGATAACAACCAAACGGTGAAGAGTGGAGAGAAAGAAGGCAATAGGCAGGAAAGAGTCGAAGAGGGGAAGGAATGCAACCTAATGGGAACCCCGAGGCAGGCTATTCTTACCGGTACGACAGTTAGGAAAGACGCTACGAGGATTAGGCTGGGGAGACGGAGTAGGGCTGGTCAGCCATTGTTGGAACTCGTTCTAGGGGGGCAGCACGCAGCATGCGAGGAAATGCGACCATCGACCCGAAGGAGAAGGTGATATGACCCCAAGGCACCACACTCGAGTAAGCCAGCGCCAATCACATGGCGATGATACCACCCCCCTGGCTCGATCCCGCATAGTGTGCTCCGGGGAGGGCACAGCTGGGGCGCATTACCCGTCGGGGACGGGGCTTGGGGCTTGGGGCGCTCGGTCATTAGCTCGAACAGAGGCACCATTTTCGCCTTTGGGCTGCGTCTTAGCCGGCGCCCATTATCTGCACTACGAAGGCCGGCGTACTCGTATGTACGTACACACGACCACCACCACCACCATTACGCGCGCACACGGCGTGGACACGGAGAAACTGGGTGGGAAGGGAAAACCCAGCGCAAGCCACCGCCAAAACAGGGCCGGTAAGAGCGCCCCTCCCCTCCAGTGACCGGAGCGACCGACGTGACGCCTCGCTCGTCATCAACGCCGCCCGTTTCGCCGCGGCCAGAGCCAGAATGGCCGGATGAGCCTTGAGTTTGCCCAATAGCCACCAGATAGTGGGAGAAGTCGTTTCGCCAGCACTGTCGCGCTCTTCACGCCGAGATCGTGGATCTTGGGGCATTTTGGAGGGACCTTGGACCCAGAGTCTCTGTGGGGATGTCCGCTGAACAGCTGGAACAAAGCTGGGCCGTTACGGCAACGGTGTGGCTAGCGTCGTCCAATCACTGTCGCTACTACGACGGTATCCAGCGGCCATATGATTCCACTGGGCCGGGACGGGGAGGCCCCTCCCCCTCAGGGAACTAGGAATTATCTCGGGGTGCCGCTGCTGGAGGCAACATGAAACGGCTCGAGAGTCAACTGGACACTACGAGTACTTTGTCGCGTTTATCTACACGATGCTACTCAGGGACGGCGACTGCGAGTAAAGACGTTACGGCCACCCAAGATGAAAAATTTGAGCTGGGACGGAAACTGTTGCAAAGACTCGCGGGTTGGCGTTGTGGGGAAGGCCGCGCGAGGCGCACGACTCAGACCGGCGACGGGGTCACACAGCGCACAGTATGGGGTGCTTCCTGGAGGTCCAGAGAGCTCCTCGGCCTTTGCCGTAGATGGGGGAAGAGGGCAGAGGCTTCTTTCTGGGCAAGTGTGGCCGCAGCCCCATCTTTGGCGTGCGCCTTCTGCCGCCGTCGTCAGTGTCAGCGGGGGAGACCGCAAACGAGGAGGAAGCGTGAGCGACGGTACTGGGCCTTGCTCAGGCGCTTACTCGAGAAAATTTGCGCAGAGCGTCTACTCTTACTGCGAGCTTTACTGCTGGGCAAAGAAGTACCGGACCGGGTAGAGAATGAGAGGGAAACTCAGAAGCAGTGACCGCCCGTCGGGCAGTGCGAAACCTGCATGTTCGGCGCTATGAATAGCAGCGCTGGCTGCATGACGGCGTAGAATGTCTCGAAGCTAGCTTGAGACTTTTTCTCAACCGAGATCGACATTCCACCGCCACCATACAGCCTTCCAGAAGGTTGGCACATTGACTGTGAATGCACTTTGGCGCACCCAAGCACCGCCACTGCCCAGATGGCCATTCCCGCAGCCAAACCTTGATGTTCCTGTTTCTGTGGTGCACGCCAAATGGCGCGCCAAAGTCTACATCTTGTAGGCGAGTAATACCGTTGTGTTTTGGGGCTCGGAAGTTGTCAGCATGAACCACGTTCTGTGGGGTTTTCTTCTAGCTGAGGGACGGCCCCGCCCACCAGACGCCATGCTTTGGCAGAGTAAGGAGCCGTGATGGCGTCTTGACGCGCTCAGGGGTCTTGCGCTCACTGTGCCGCCTGGCTGTGTTTCTCTCACCGAATAGTCGTGCTTGGGCCAGGCAGGGCCCTTTTCACGAGCAAAAGAAAATACTGGCGATGCAGAGTTGCCGAGTGCTATGTTGCCAAACATGCGACACTGATAAGCTCGAGCCCACTCAGCTCCGCCAAAGGCGTCACGAACAATGCCCAGCGGCGGGTGCTGTCACGTAATATTCCGTGCCGCTAAGCATCTGCTAACGTGGTGTGCCGCCCGCAGCGGGCTCAATTTCTGTCAAGTGTACTCCATACTCCCCGTAAGCTCAAGCGCAAGTGTCATTTCTTGCCCAAGCTCGCAATCACTTGTTTTACGTTATACTCCACAGGAAACAGCGTCTGATAACAGGACGCGAGTACCCACAAGCAAAGACGGATATTGGCCAGTGGAGAATGGAAACTTCGGCAACTGGCGATGGACCCTGAAACTCGTGAGGACCACGAGGCAACGTAGAGAGCCTATAAAGAATAGCGAAGCAGCCAGTAACGCACCCAGAACAGCGTGAGCAGGTGTGACAATGGACAAAGCACACTGGCGTCCTAGCGCCCGCCCATTCGATTTCGACTGCCGCAGGTCGCCGTTCTCAGGCGGTGATCTGTGCTGTGCCTGCCCTGTGCAGAACAACACTGCCACTGCAGTGCTGGTCCGCGTTGTTCCGTACATGTGTATAATAAGCCTCAACCCTGGTGATAAGACAATGCGCAGGGACTGAGTACCTCGTGTACCATCAAACCCGCTATTTCTTCAGCGGACCGGTCGCGCTCACCGAGGCTCAGGCTCTGCCGGGATAGACACAGGCACACAGGCCCGCGGCCCAGTCTGCAGCAGCTCACTTCGTACGATGGCACCATGCCCTGGCTGAGACCTGTGCACAGGCGTCGGCACCAAACACGGCCTTAATAAGCCCTAGCTGTGGCTTGATCCCCAGTATGCACGCCCGCAGTGCAAAACAATCGTCCACGGCATGAAATGCAAAGTTTATGCGCCGCTGTGTTCTGCTGACTAGGCGGTAATATTTCTGCGCAGTATTGACTTGGGTTGCCGGCACGGAAGCCCATACGAGTCGCCTAGCGTCGCCCGTACGAGGACATGGGTTCCGGTGGAATGCCTGTTCACCACCACGCCTGTTGCCGATATGGGACTGGCAACGGTGAGCCGTCACTGTGCAGCAAACTACTGCATACTACGCTCGCCTATACACTGCATGGTCGGCACTGTTTTAATGCATCTGCAGTCCTCCGCGAAAACTGCAGGCAAGACAGTCAACTGGCAAGCTTCTCTGCAGTATTGTCTCATCCCCAACTGACTCTGGGGTATGCCTGTACGAGTAAGGGACCATGGAACCGAACAATGCAAGGGAGTTGCTGCCTCTTAGCGGGGGACGATCAGCCTGTGGGTAACCACTCCTTTTCGGATCGGTCAGCTAAGGCTTGGTCTGTTGCCGGGGAGCGAGTCGACGCGATTCTACAAATGCTCTGCGAAGTACGAGTAAAAGAATGGCCCAGCAGTTGAGAACAAAGGGTAGCAGCGCGAAAAATTACTCGCGCCGTCGCTCGCGTGGCCAAGATTCGCTCCCCGTCAGTAGCCGCGCCGTGTTTGGGGAGCAGCGGTTGGGATTGCCCAGACAGGGGCTTGTGGCGTCCCCTGTCGACGAAAGAAGCAGCTGCCTCTTTCGATGATGGAGGCGCACATCATCAACCAACGCCATCCACGCCAATCCTACCATTGCGCCAGCACTGCATTATCTTTTCCTAAATGGACTTGCCAGTTACTCCTTGATACAAATTGCGCGCGCCCCAAAGTTTTATACGGGCCGCCGGCGGGACAGGTGGATGTGGATGTTCGAGGGCGACGCTCCTCCCAGGTGTATACGAGTATTGTTAGACACTTACCGGAGGATAGCTGCCAAAAAGTGCCAGGCGAGCAACTGTACAGAGTATTCTGTACCACAACATGCATTCACATGGGAGGGCATTTCCGAAAGCAGAGGGGAACTGCTGCGATATGCATCTAGCCTGCCAGGCATGATCCGCCACGCGGATGGCCCAGAACCATCTAATGCGGATGGGATGGCACGTATGTGCCATCCTTTGTTAAACCACCCAAGATCCACAACAAACTTCTCATCAGCCTTGATCTCCAGCTATGCTGGAACAGAGACAGGGCATCTGGTGGAGAGAGGTGATCCAACCGAAAGTGGTCCCTCGTGGAGAGTCCAGCCATCACATTTCGTGGGTGATGACGCTACGATACCTGCGAGAGAATCGTCGCTGGTGCAGGCCTCTTGCACAGCGGTGAGTTGCCGATTCGAGGGCGCCTGTGGTATAATAATAGCTCGATTACGAATTCAGGAGACTGCCCAAGTGGCGGGCGTGATTCGGGTTTGCCTCCTCTATGCGAGGAACACGGCAAAACGCGGCTCCCGCAATGCCCATATGCTTCGTAGCCCAGCGCTCAGCCTGCCACCGTACAGAGTACTTGCCCGTGACTAAAAGGAATGTGCAATGGTAATGTTTGAGGCGCAGGCAGGAAATAGACGGGTGTACATACAATGTATCCTTGCGACGCGATATGCCAATCTCGCGTGGCTGCAGGCGGTAGCTTCTCTCAGTTTAACTGCCTTCCTCTTCTGTAAAGTACCCTGCCGTCTCTCGTCTCTGGAATCGCTCCGCTGGGGTAGGAAACAATGTCAGTAAGGAAATAACTGCACCGCCGCATTTTGACGTGCCAGTTACCCCTAGATGTCTGGGGTTGCAAAAGGCGGGGGCTATCTATTACGTACAACTAGCGGAGAGGCGGCGTAATGGGAGGCCACTGTTGGAGGACGGGCTTCCACACATTCGCAAGACGTCCCCCTTTTTCACCTGTGCCTGAAAATGCGTTCCATGTTGGAGAGCAGCCCCGTGACGCATTGGACTTGGTGTAGGGTATGTCTTGATGTCGGAGGTCTGATATGTTCATGCTCTACATATCAACGAGGACTTAGAAAAAAGACGTGTAGCATGAAAGTGAAGGAGAGTGCACAGTACAGAGTACAGAATTTTGACTTTTTATACTTAGCAAATTTAATTACAATTAATCATGCCTTTGTATACACGGAAACCAGTCGTTGAGTTGCGGTCGGTCTCAAGTATGAGCCATGGTACGGGCGAAAGCCCAAGTTGTCGAGCTCACCGCCCGAAAAAGGTAAAATGATAACAGGTGTATATCCTAGGTTTCTAAATCAGTTAGAAGCTGTACTTGCAGCCGATATGTCCGCAACTCAAAGGACGTGATTCCAACTCAAATCGTTGACAGCCCACCAAGCCTGTGTGGCGTCTTCAGGCCCAGTCTAAGGCCCAAGGGCTAGCGAGACAATTAGTGGAACCACAAACCCAATTTTTAATAGCTCTTATATTTAATTAACATACCAATTCGTCAACCAAGACACTTTGGCCGAGTGGTTAAGGCGGTGCCCTGCGTAAGTTTACAACATTCGAAAACATCACCAACAAGATCAACAACTAACGATTAAATAGTAAGGCATTGGATTAGTCCGCGTAGGTTCGAATCCTGCAGGTGTCGTTTATCTTTTTGCCAATTGAATTAACCTACTTTGGTAGGTTAAATAGCTGTTTTCCTGCAAGAAGGGTTGGAAATGGTCGTGTTGTGGCACAGAATCACGATGTTGCGGCCGGGCGGCAACTTCGCCGGGCGCCACTATGTTTCTAAAGCAGGAGAGTTAATTTACGTTGATTTTTTTGGGTAAAATTTATAGGGAATCACAGTATCTAGTAACTTGATGACAAGGTAAGGTACTTGGAGCCTGTTGTCATAGTTGCAACCATGGCTGGCTTGTAAATAATGAAGCAGCGGTCACCGACAACCCAGTGCCTCGCTTTATTGGTAGACTACTTGGTAGAAACGCTGATATATACGTCGAAGCTGTTTCTCCATGGTTATATAATAACCAGGCCTTTGGCGACACTGTGTACTGCTGCGGCGCCATGCTTAATTTTGAGCCTAACGGACGCCGCAAATAATAAAAGACTACGTTTCTATATATCTTTTTATTCACAGTACTGAATGATTGATCTTTCAATAGGCGACGTCGTGCGATGCTGAAGCGGCATACACAACGAGGCCAGCAGTTGACCTTCCTCTCAGCATCACCCCGGTCACAATACAGATGTTGGATTTGGATACGGGGCGAGAAGGATTCTCATAGTCAATTTACAATATGGCCAAAAATGCACATGCGTAGTTATGTCAAGTCTCAATAGTAGAATAAACAAAAGCAAGACCGATAACAACAGCGACAACAGCAACACCATTCACACCAGCGACAGCAGCGACAACAGCGACAACAGCAACGCCAGCGATACCAGCGACACTGAAAGAGACCGTCAAAAGGCACCGACAGCGGCACCAAGAACGATATTACCTACCTTGCATAAATTAGTGCAACGGCGATTGCGCATCCTCCTGGAAGGTAAGAATGTAACAGTTCCACAATTCGGCGCGATCATACATCTCCTCAAAATGCCCTCATCGCTTATACTGCCACTACAAGTACTATTGGCTGCTTCTATCTGAAACGTACCTACTGCTATAAGTTCCATCGCCAATCTAAAGTATTCGTCGTTCGGCATACCGGCTGCTCTCTATCTCTGCTCACATAGAGATCATTCGAGCATCTAGTACAGAGTAGTATACTACATCATACTCAAACCAGCGACAAAGAGCAAAAAAAGAAAAAGGCAAAGCAAGTGTTAATAGCTGGCATAGCTGTCCCCTTACCACTGCAACTGTGGAAAGATTGACAAAAAAAAGACCAAAAAAAGGATGGTTTCGACACCTGCAGGATTCGAACCTTTCGTTCGAGTCAGTATGATCCATTATTGGATGGATGAAACCATATGTACTAACCTACGCGGACTAATCCAATGCCTTACTGTGGAATTGTTAGAATTCGAACTCATTGGTAGTCCTTGTAGAAGTACTTACGCAGGGCACCGCCTTAACCACTCGGCCAAAGTGTCGTGGTTGCGGATCCAGCGTTATTAATAGTATATGTACTTTCATGTGGGGCGTTCTGCGTGGGTGATTGACGGAGCAGACACGAAGATAATGCCAGTGCGCCTGCCATTGCTTAATATTTACTGGTCGCAATCTGGTCTGATTACGATACCGAGCTTGGCTACCAGTATGTTTTGCATGATGTGCTGCCTTGAAGGTCCTGGAGTGTCAATCCGCTGGAGATGTCGACCTGTGCAATATGGCCACGGCACGAAACACTCACGATGCATTGTCCACAACAGCAGCACGCAAAGCATGTCTCTGCAAAAAAAAAGTCTGATTTAGGCAAATTGGATGTCCAAAGGCTGAGACTGGTGTCTTAAAACGCCTCGCAGCAATGGTACTCCGGCCATAGTAGAGGCAGAATGGCATGCATGGTTGGTGTCTCGTTCGAAATGAGGCCCCGAACGGCTGCGGCTCTAAACATATCTGTAGACGCACGTTTCGGCTACCAGGTGTCCTGCTCCTTATATATCTCGCGTAACCAGTGGTACTATATTTGATGAAGAATACTTCTTCACCTTCTCGAATCAAGAGCAAGCCAGAGTTGACAACTGGGGGGCCATCTAACCGTCAAGCCTAAAATCAGACCACAGTGGAATGGTGGATATTTGCTACATTTTAAATCTGTGTTAATATTTATATTCTGAAGAGCGTCTTATAGCATCTATACGTTTGGTCTGTAGTTCCTGTAGTTGCAAAAAAAGGAATCAGAGTGCGTCTATATGCGTTGCTCTTTCCTGCTCTGTTCTTCTGCTATGAAAAAGTCATTTGCGTCGAGAAATAAAGAAGAGTAAGGAACGAAGCGTGTTTACACTTGTCCGCTGCACCGGAATACAGCCGGTAAACATTTTGCGCCTGACGAATAGAAAAACAGTGCAAGGTAGTGGTACAGGTGGGTGTCATAAGTCTACAATGTCGCGTATCCAAAAAGCGTGCTGGAAAGAAAAGCGGCAAAATTGCCAATGCAGAGGACCGTAGGGAAATGAGGTCAGCGAATATTTTGTGGTTGCGCAAGTATCAATCCTGTCATGAAACTTCTTCGCCAGCATCCTCCTCGCGGAAGCGTAGTCCGCCGTCCACACACAGAGCATCAGCAACCCATTCTTGCTTCGCAACCGCATCCAGACTCCAGCGACTGCGCGCACGCTTCAACAGACCTTCGACAATCTGCATAGCGCCAAGCAGGCCCTTTTGCTGAAACTTGGCCTCGTCGCCTTCATGGTCACCATCGACACCAGCGTACTCTATCCACCTCCATTCAACGCGGGCAATGCGATGGCTGGTACGGCTGCGCATGCGATGGGCATCGCTCATGCCTGGATGCGCGTCGAATGGAAGGCGCGCCTCGAGCAGGGCATATAGCAATACACCAAGCGACCACGCATCTGTGGCCCGGCCGTCGTACTGCTGGCCCATGATGACTTCTGGCGCGGCGTAGTCGTCTGAGCCGCAGCGCGTCTCGAGTTGCTCGCCAACAGCGACGCGGCGCGAGAGGCCCAGGTCAGCGAGAGTAATGACCGAGTAGGGGTAGGTTGACCAGTCTATTGTTTGGTTGGCCAGTTCGGCTGTGCGGAGATTGACGAGGACATCTGGAGATGTGTTAGCAAACTGTAATTCGGAGAAGTAACAAGGAGGCATGCGAATGCTTACTTTCGAGTTTAATGTCTCGATGGACAATGTCCTTTTCATGTAGGTAACTAACGGCGGCGACCAACTCAGAAAACATGCGCGCCATGAGTGACGGCTTAAGGAGATTTCGATGCCCGGTAGCAACATCAAACAGGTCGCCTCCGGGACAGTAGCTCATAACCAATATGGCGCGGGTATGCTCAATACTCCAGGCTTTCAGGTCAACAAGTGAGGGGTGGTGGATGGCTTGCATAATTTCCAGTTCCCGCTTTAAGCTCATCTCGACTCGATCCTCGCTAGCACCCCCACGGGGGCCGTGTTCGCAAACCTTGACGGCAACCAGCGTCTTGCGATCAAGGCGACAGTCTGCCAGAGATCCTGATGGTACTTCTTGGGCGCCATCACTGGGAACAACCTGGCTCGTAGCCAGCATTACTCGGCTGAATGTACCCCGACCTAGAAGACCCAGAGATCTCCATCGTCGCTTCTTTTGGTCGGAACGGCTGCGTGCCTTGAAATACTCGAAGTTTTCTTCTCTTTGCTTTAATGATCCGTCTGAGGAGTCTCTTGAAGATTCGCTAGGTGGCGGCGTCGGCGGTTTGGTGACGGTTGCTGTCAATCCGCGCGACTCGGCAAGGTGCATTTCTCGTCTCATGGTCGATTCCAGCGCGTCTGCCGTTTCTATTCTTGCGTGGGAGCCCGAGACAGCGATTGGCTTCTTGGGTATCGATACTGCCTCTGGGACGTACTCGCTGACACTACGATTCCTGCCATGTTGGGCGACTTGCTGCTGACTCGACGGGGACGTCAAAGCTGGCGGTATTTTATCGGGCTGGTCCGTAATGAACAACTTTCGTTTTGTCGGGCTAGTCGCCGAGTGAGTTTGCTGGTGACTGCGATTTGGACTGGCTGGAACACCCTCCTCGACACTTTCCAGCTTCCCGGACCGTTGAGTAGGGGACGCAGAGCTGATGCTTAGTCGTTTCCACGGGCCGGGAGAGTCCCCCGACATCAAGGGGCTCGGAAGCGGCGTGACATCGCCCATAGCGGTTATTACAGGACTCGGGACATTGCTGCCAGATGCACCCATGGCACCATAATTGTTCGTCAAAGCAGCTTTGAGACTGGGGGTCCGAGAAAGCTGTATTGAGTTTGCGGATGTCGTTCTGTTGAGTGGGATTCGGGAGGGCGAGAGGTTGCGCTCGCCGCCATTGAGCAGGTCGCGATAGTGAGGAAAAGACGATACGGTGGACGGTGTCGAAGCCATATTGGTTGATATTCGTAAAGCGTTTTCCGGGTCTGGCGTCTCACCCGCTTGTCCAGATGACCGTGTTTGCGCCGGAGGAGATGGGGCGATTGTGTTTGTTTGGAAGCTCGCATACGGACTCGAATTCGACAAGTCTTGGTTGGAAGCATCGTTTGCTAGGTTTGCATGGTCTTGAGAGCCATTTTGCCCGCGAGAGCGAGGGGTGCCTTGTTGAGCAGAAGCCTTGTCCGGGAACGGGGTCATCGCTCTGCGAGGCCGCAGGACGGCTGTCGCGCAATCGTTGTCGTCAAAGGGCGCGCCGCAGGGCCTGGGAAACAAACGGCGAGGGTTAGCTGCTGAGAGAACTTTTGCAAATCATTGATGAATAGGACAAGGCGGCATCTCTACTCCACGGAATGGCAAGGATCGTACCGGGCAAAGACCGAAGACTGTTGTCCCGCACCGCGACGCGAGCGGCGATGGGCGGACGCAGGAATGGGCAGCCAGCCGGCAAAGGGTTCTGCGGGGTGCGCGCGGGTACAGGGCTCGTTTCGCTTAGGGGATTCTTTCGAAAATGAAAGGCGCAAGGAATTGGCGGGCGCCGTAGAGGATTCGGCCAAGGTGAATGGAGAGGAGAGAAGGGCAAAGGCAGTATGAGTCGTAATGCAAAGTAAGACAAATGCGTCGAGTTTGGGTCGCCGAAACTATTGAAAGCTTGCTGGGGCGCACTGTGGTGGTAGCATCAGAGGTGGTACCAAGGCGGCAGGTATCTACTCTCCGTAGGGCGGAATAAGGCAGCACCTAACAGACGCCTAACAAAGCAAAGTACGAGCGCTATTGGCGGGCAAATTAGTGTCGCTCGTCTCCAAGCGGTACCTCGGTAAGAAGTACCTCCAGCAAATCTGTGGGGAGAGGTCCACTGGCAGCCGTACCTTGGTTGTTAGCAGGCGCTTGCAGCTGTCATTCGAAGCCCACCAAGCCGCAGCTGGCCAGATGTTACGTTCCAGCGGGCGGTGCCGTGCATTGTACTGTAGCCAGCCAGATGTGAAGTATGCGGATCGTCGGAGCTGCGGCCTTCAATGAGTCGGCAGAGAGTATTCCAGTACCAAACCAGGCATTTTTGCTCTTCATATTCTACGTCTATATGCTTACCATATTGTGCTACAACGTCGATCTCCCATCTGTTGTGCGGCGCGCGCTCTGCATTGCCGTTTGCTGTCATGGAGGTGGGCCAATCACGTCTGGTGGCTAAGAATAGTAGCGGCTATCATCAACCAACCCCAGCTGAGTCTGACGCAGCGTGATTCGAGGCGCTGATGCCATTGCTGTAGCGGCAAAAGGAGGGTGTACATGTGTGAAGCTTTTGCGAGTTTATCAGTGGCATTCACTTCTACTCATACGGTATGTAGACACTCGACATGACAGCCGTGTCAGGCATCAAAAGTAATGGCCAATGGCAAGCGCGTTCAACCCGCTTTGGTGAGGCTATCCATTCCTCAATGCATTAGATAGTAGTAAATTGAGGCAGACCTATACCAAAGATAGCCAAGAAGCTGAAGTGCCTGCAGCATATGCCACATGGCTGCCTCCGTCACCGTTCCCATCACCATCGTTAACATTTTTGCCGTAGGCGCCATTGTCACGCGGCCAAACTATCACATGAGTTCTATTCACGAGCGGAATAGCTCACATTAAAGAAACAACATGGATTTATTAATAGAAGAACAGCACTTGCATAAAGTCTAAGGCCATTGACGTTGTGTTGGTGGGTTTCTCGAGAGCAGCTACCAAGTCGCCATCGTAAACAAGCCGCATAGCGTCAGCCCAAACACGCAAAAAAAAAAAAAAAAGGAATTATTTTCCAAGTTAAGATTTGGACCCTCTAGTCACCAGAGCCATTCTAGCTCGAATTAATACAATATTCCAAATGGCACACGTAGTATCCTGGCCTTGTCGCGGCAGTTCTCACTGTGGATATGCGATGCCTCTGATTGGTCGCGCGTCCTTAATAGGCGCGACCCACGCCCATCCATCAACGCGTACAGTCGCGTCTCCCCTCCATCCAACGCCGCGTGCTCTCTTCGACGCACAGTCACAGAATCGTGAATCCTCAACAACTGCGCGCGACTCAGCCAAGATGTTGCGGCAGGACTACAACCGCATCGACCCTAAGCGTCGAAATGTCATCGACCACAGGAAGAAGCAATTTGCCACACCCCAGTACCGCGATGCCGAATACAAGACGAGACTCAACTTTTACTCCGAGCCGCCAACCGCGGACATAACGCTCGAACAGTTTGAACAATGGGCCATTGACAGGCTTAGAGGTGAGTGGTGCTCGGCGTCAGCGACTGTCCAGGAAACTGTGCTAATTTCTCGCAGTTCTCGCCGAACTGGAAGCGTGCTCCTTTCGAAACAAGACGCCTGCCGAGACGACCACGTACATGAAGCCTATTCTCGACAAGTATCTTCCACTCGACTCTACCAGCTCGGCATCCACGAGGCTGTTTGCCCAGCGCCAAAAGGACCACTATAGCCATTTCATCCTGCGCCTGGCGTTTTCGTCGACCGAGGACCTGCGCCGCAGATTCACGCGCGTCGAGACGATGCTCTTCCGCATGCGTTTCAACAGCGACGACCTCTCTGAGCGCACGGCGTTCATCTCCGCGCTTGACCTCGACTGGTGGGAGCCCGTTACCGAAGACGAGAAGCGCATGTATGCCGCGGATTTGGCAGCCATGACGAGCGGCAAAAAGGGTGGCTCCGACGACGACAACTGGTTCAAGGTGGACTGGGACCGTGTGCCCGATCTCGTCGAGGGTCGACGCGTCTTCCTCAAGGCCGGTAAGGCCTATGTTCCAGGCCGAGAGCAGTCCAGTATGGTTGTAGCGGAATTCTCCTCTCGTCTAGAGAAGCAGCTCGAGGTACGAGGCTTTGGAGCTTGACACAAATACGTTCCGGGTTAACATTACTAACGTCGCTTAGCTTACTGCTCGCGCACTTCCCCGACTAGATGAGGACGATCGCCTCACTCCAATTCTCAACCACCTGTCCAAGAACTTCATCACGCCCGATGCGTCGTACATGTCCAACTCGTCGGCGGTGTCTGGCGCGCAAATCTCTGCCGCCAACATTGACAACCTTTCACAGCACTTCCCGGCGTGCATGTCACACCTGCACCGCTCTCTGCGCCGGGATGCGCACTTGAAGCATTATGGCCGTCTGCAGTACTCGCTCTTCCTCAAGGGCATCGGTCTCAGCCTCGAAGAGGCGCTCATGTTCTGGCGCAGCGGCTTCAACAAGATTACCGACGATCAATTCAACAAGGAATACCGATACAATGTTCGTCACGCGTACGGCGATGTTGGTGGCGATTCAAACAGAAGGGGCGGCGGATACAGCTCGTTTAGCTGCCAGAAAATCCTCACAGAGCACCCGCCTGGGCCAGGCGAGGCGCACGGATGCCCTTACCGTCACTTCAACATGGAAAACCTCACAGCGCTGGTGCAGTCTATGGGTGTGAGTGACCGGTCGGTGATCCAGGGTATCAGGGAAGACAAGGACAACCAAAAGTATCACATGGCGTGCAATCGGTAAGTGACCAAAACTACATGTATACATGAACAAGAACATCGAGGCTAACCAGACTATAATAGCGTATTCGAGCATGTACACAAGAACGAGATTAAAAAGGCCAAGGATGAGAGTATCATGACGGCAAACCAACTGGAAACAATTGTGCACCCGAACGAGTATTTCAAGCGAAGCTACCTTCTCAAGAACCTGGGCAAGGAAACAGACACTACCATGGATGGGCAGTAATTGGGCGATTGGGATTCTTTAAGGAGCTTGGCGTTTCATTAGCTTGGTTGTTTGGACGTTGTTGGTTAGCCATGTGATATGTATGCATTATGAGCTTGGTATTTAACAGATCGGTTTTCTAAAATCTCTGCTTGTAATTGCACTATGTGGCGAATCAGCCTTAAATTTGGGACATGGCTGACGTCTAGAAGACAACGAGATAACAGGGCAGAAACAGGATTTGTTCATTCAAGCAGAGCACTCAACACCATGGGCCTTGAAGTCATGCGTCTTCACCGCCGAATATAGAGTCGCTGCGCTAAGTCTACTGGCTTGTCTATCGCATAGGTAGGGACACTCATGACCAAAGGATGTCAAGTACATTATGATACTTTCTCGCCTCTCAACCCACATATCCCCAAGTGGTTTTTCGTTAACGAGCGCGCTTAACTAGCTAATGGCTTGGCTGATACGGAACTGGCAACGGCCGGTGAGGTGTTGTCGTATGGAGATGGGTAGGCTGGTCATGCATTTTGTGGTTCAAGTGGAGATATATGGCTTTCGGTCTATTTGGGATGGTTTCCTAATAGAGTATCTGGACGCGGTGTGTGCGATAGCGCGAGGCTGAAGGATGTGCCATGAAGGTTAGCGGCCTTTATGTCCTGGAGGTTTCTTTCCGGCCAAGTTTGGCGACCTACAATAAACGAGATTATAGTTGGCAAGTAGTTTGTGGACATTGACGGTATCTGTTGCGGTGCGCACCGGGTTTCACGGGTTTTTGGTCAAGATGATAGACGCACGTCTAGTCACTTCCATAGACTCTGTAACTGCGAGTGCACTGTATTTTACGATTTTCTATTCAAAAATGATTCAATGTCACGTAATTGAAGCTGGTAATAGGTTCATATCGGGAGTCACCTTGTATAAGAACACTTACACATAACAATATTTGGTCAAGCTGGCCCCTACTATAGGCTGACCAGTGTTTAACACCATATGCTGCGATTTATTTCCCGAACGAAAGAGGCAACGAGGAAAGGAGCCTCAGCACGCCCGCCCGGCACATTCATTACAGCGGAGAACCACGTTTCCCCCAGTCCGCTATTCCGCTCCGTTTTTTGCTGCCTCGTCTCCGCAGCGGACAGGAACGCACATGGCAGACAGTGGCGGCGGCAACGGGCGGAAAGACGGGTGAAGGAAGACTTGCAAGTGGGGAGGAGAACAGCTTTTTGTGCGGTATGTATGCATGATGACGCCTGCGTTTTCGTATGAAAATAGAAACAAGACCCCCATGTCTGTTACCTGCAGGGCGTGTATAGATGGAGAGAAGAGGGCCTTGGCCACGGCTTGGCTCGGATTAAAAAAAAATAATCCTTGAAGAAGAAAAAATTCTCCGTCGGTAGCCCAGGGCAAAAGGGAAATGTCACTGCATGTATCGTCTTTGTGCCCGGGCCATCCGGGCCAAACAGTGGTGCAGGACCCGGGCATTGCAGCCGTCTCATCGCGATTGCCCAGCCTACCCTTCCGCTTGTAAATTTGGAGCTATTGAACTCTGGTAGGAACTGGTAAGAACTTACGAGTGTCTAGCCATGTACAGTAAATGGGTCTTACTAAGACCCGGCCTGCATTTCGAGTAGACCGAGGCACGCATCACGATCTCGGGGACGGAATCGGCTGATCGCCCCGTTCACCGTGTCCATTCTTCTAGCATTACATGCCCACGTTTCTTCGCCGTCTTCAATATTATTTTTTCTGTCAAACGAATTAATTACCTGTCGAAATGGGGAAAAGGACAAAAAGCAGTCCGTTATCGGCGGGGAATATTTTGCGGGCAGAGGCCAAACTCAGAAACGTCAGCGTAACACAAGGATGCTTGGCGCTCGGCATTCCGGCACCGTCTGAAGGAAGCGCCAAGAGACTCCTACCGCCGCGCGACAAGGCTCAGAAGGCTGGGGGGCGTGGTGTAGGGACCAGTAGAAAGGGTCACGCTGACGGTTTGGCGAGCAAATTATCCTGAGTCGTCCAGGCATCGCCAATGGGGGCGTGCAGCACAATACTGGCCATCTTGCCATGCACTAGGAACGAGCAGAGTAATCCGTGCCCGTCTTGTATGAATCTTCATGAGCCCCAGTTTCCATCTCCATAGAAGCCGTCGTGTCCATCCACGAAGCCAGGCATACGAGCAGAGCACTAATGCACGACCTAAGTGGCCAGAGCGCTTTCCAGGCCGATAGTGTATTGCTACGAATAGCTAGCCCTGCAAGGATGGCATGCGACTAACCCCCGGGTTGCGCGTCTACCTTGATTTAACCCATGATACATGCATATTTGGCCACGGTTTAAAATTACCCCAGCAGCAGAAGCCGCGCGGCCACTCATCAGCCCCCCAAGAGTCGTCTTCAACCCGACACGATGAGGCTGCAGGGGTTTGTCTTGTTAGGGCCGACTTGAGCCCGATTACCATTGCTGTACTCCGTACACTGGGCGTCCGTGCTCGCAATGCTATACTCTGTACGGAAATACAGCACGAATAACTTGTACGCTAGGCGGCTTCTCGTATGTGAGCCGCTGTAACTGCCCTATCCACTACCTTCGGCGCGAACCCTCTTTGGGACAGTGCCTGGTCGTCAGTCAGCCCCTCGGGCGCAAACTGGGCCCTATAG
Organism: Lecanicillium sp. MT-2017a; assembly: GCA_003056585.1. Classification (NCBI taxonomy): domain Eukaryota; kingdom Fungi; phylum Ascomycota; class Sordariomycetes; order Hypocreales; family Cordycipitaceae; genus Lecanicillium; species Lecanicillium sp. MT-2017a. Next base: position 48,141 of record PXYN01000226.1, read on the forward strand.
GGCCACTCCAGCCCAGCACTACCAAAAATAGAACTACAGTGCCAGAAGAGCGCAGGGGGATCAGCATGGTTTCCTACTCTTTTGGCTCAATAGGCGCACAAATTTCAGGCCTCGTTTTGGGCTCTGTCAGCGCTTCGCCCTTTTTGAGAAAAATAGCCTCGATAGTACCGGTGTATTATAGAATCCACCCCCTGCGGACTTCCATCTCGTCATCAGTAGAGTACGGCTGTTACAGAGTGAAAAGAGAAGAAAAATATCAGGACCCTAGCAGTGTAGATCCGGCGAGAGCACAGCCAATAGAAGGCCCTTGTCTACGTTTCATGCAAGACATTGGCGCGTGTTACAGAAAGAGCGAGGGTGTCGAATCACGGGCCGTAGCGCAAAGAGCAAGGTAAAAACATAGCCTCTGCCAAAAAAAAAAATTGCAAAGAAATCTTAACATGACGCCTGCGCCGCAGTGAAAGAAACCGACGCCTCTGTTTCACGGTGGCCTTACTCCCCATATAGGCCCCGTTTCCATCAGTGATTCTAGAAGACTGGTGTGCCCCATTGTCGCGGCGTGGAGCTCTTTGTTCCTTGATTTTCATTTTTTTTTCCGTCAGAATTTTTTGTTTACGCGCGGCATAAAAGTCTATAATGTTTGATTTGCCTGGTATATAATTGTAATGCTAATGAGTAGAGACGTTTGTAAACGCGACAGACCAAAAACCAAGGGGATAGTAGAGCCATAGTAGGCACCCAATATGCGTCAGCATGAACGAAACTAACTTGGTGCCAAACGCATTCAAGCTCATCTCCCGAGCGAGTTTTTATGGAGGCGCGGACAACGTTCCATGTGAAACTGGGACCCAGTGTTGGGTACACAGGGGACCCCATATGGCAGACCCGTCTGGTCGGATTCGCCTGTTCTCGTAACGTGCTGATGTGTCTCCATTGTTTCTTCATCTCGTGTGCTTGGGACCAGAAACCCAGTGACTGTGCTCCTGGTGCTACATCAGCGCAAAATGGCCATTGCGTCGCCAGGTAGACTGCGCCATAGCGCTTGTATCACAGTCTACGTCGAGTTTCAGCAGTCTACGCACATGAATACCGCTGTGACACAGACGCACACGCACGCGCGACGTCTAAGTCTTGCCAGTCTCTCGGCAAACCAAAGCCAAGGCCGTCGAGACTGCCAACTCATGCCATTTGCCCCGTCTGCAGTGGACCAGTACCGGTGACACAAAACTTGGACACATGTACCGCATTAGCACAGCGACCCTCAATCAGCATGTGGCATAATCCACAACAGTTGGAAAAGTTCAATGTAGTCTCACTAACCATCCATCCATTGCGTGGAACGGTAATGGAAGTTCTGGAAAAAACGGCTACGGCAAGCCACTTCGGTACTTGCGGAGAAATTCTACTCTGGTCTCACAGCCTTGTATGTGTCAAACTCATGTGTATCGTTTGTGTCATATTTGTATTGTCATGCTAAAAACTCGACTATCAAGTCATACAGGGCATTCGTAGCCAGTGGTATCTTTCCGTCTATCGCTAAGCTAATTCAAACATGTAAATGGGAAATAAAAAGTTGTGTACTGCCGAAAGGAAGGCGCAAAACTAGAGACGATCTTTTGCCATGTGACGCCCAGCGTCAATCGAAAGAAAAAGGGCAAATCGTCAAAATGCTGGCTAGCGGCACGAGGGCCGTCGTCGCCGTGTCCTGCCTTCATTGGCTCGGCTACATGCGTGCACCATCTGCCACCGCGGCTGCTCATTGGCTCGTCGCGCGCGGCATGTCTGCATCGGGAGTCACTGGCCAGCTGACCACGCAGGACAATGCGACATGTAAAACAGACAAAACATGCCAATGTTGCACGATTTGGCTCCGTCACATGTCGCTGTTCCGCCCGACAGATGGCGCTTTGTGACTGTCGCTGTCGCGCGGCTGCAGTCAATGCAAAATATGGCCGAGTCAGGATAATTGCGCGTCGGCCTCGCCGTTGCAGAAGTTCGCAGCCATACATGTGCGCCAAGACAGTGTCTTTGCGCCGCGATGTATGTGTCACACAATGCGCCGCCAGTGTCGAGGTAACACCAGCCTCGAAAGGAGTGCGCGGCTAACTTTTAAACGGCGTATATGTATTTGCAACTCAACCGGCGAGTCGAATCTGGCGGTGGATCTGATTCGTCGCCAGGACAAGAGCCACGCCTGGCGCTGCGCATTGCAGCGGTGCAACGTGCACGGGCGCCTCACTTCGGTAAGGGAAGGCGCCTGTGGTAAGAGGGGGTATCTAGTGCTGAGGATGCAAAAGTGTGGGAATCGTCAATGGATGTCGTCAACATCAAGTCTGGGTTGTAAGGTAGTCCAGTCTCGACAAGTGTACCAGCGTGCTTGCTTAAGCATTCGGGCGGGTGCGTTTATTTGTAGCCAACCGTCTTGGCGCATCGGTCACAGTAGTAGAGGTTGTGCGAGATGCGTACCATGCCGGCGGAGCTCAAGTCGTCGGTGGTTGTGGTCTCGACGGCGCGAGCGCAGCGCATGCAGCGCAGAACCTGCACCGAGGCGCTAGGGGGCTGTGCGGTGTCCATGGTGAAGCCGGTGGCGGAAGAAGAAGATGATGAAGAGTCGGAATCTGAGGAGGCGGAAGAGGCGGATCCGTAGGATGAGCTGTCTCGTGTAGGCATGACGAGGGAGAGTCGAGGGTGGGCGAACTCCGACATATGTGCTTTTCTAAGTTGTTGCAAGTCGTAGGCAACGAGGCCAGTGCAGTCGGTTAATAGAGCCGAGGAAGGAGGCTTCGAATCTCGAAACTTGGCGTGACGGGACGGCCGGGGTTGTTTGGCTTCCCTGTATCGTGCGTCCTGTAATCTTGCCTGGTGCACAGGCGGTTCGGGTTTGGTCGCTTTGTCGACTGACAGGCGGCAGTATGGCACGAGCCCTCTGAATGATTCCAGAAAAGGAGCTGCGACTTGAGTCCAGGGTCCCTTCTTTTCTTCGACGGGGGGGCACGCGCTTAAGAAGACGTTTAAGGGTCGGTCGTGGGCAAAGTATGGGTGAAGGCCAGCAGAGGAAACACAGTCGGACCGGGGCGTGTAAGAGATATATAGCAAGGGTCGAGCCGGGGGTCGCAGAGCGTCTGGCAGACAGGCAGGGGTGCTGAAAAGCCTCTTTGGATATTTTTGTTTGGAAACGGCTGGGTAGGTAGAAAGAAGTCGTCGGCAGTACGAGTAGTAGTGTCAGGGAGAGCAGGAGGTTGCAGGGCTGCGGAATGGACGGACGGGGGGAGGAGCTTTTTTGAAGTTGCCTTGGCTTGGGTGTTAGTGGTGACGGGACGGGGGATGGGGTCTGGAGGGGGAGTGAGCAGGAGCGGGAGCCAGAGCAAGGGAGGAGCAACCGAAGTGGAAGGGGGTGGGCGGAGCGTTGGGAGGCGTGTGGGTTGTTTGGGCTGTGGATGGGTGTGGGAAGGAACCACCCACTTCCCACAGGTACCAGATGTACAGGGCAGTACTTCTGCCGTCGAGAGGGCAATGGAGGCAAGACCGGCTACTCCTACTATGCACTACCTCATAGACCACCTTGTCTGTTCTGTGTTGTTAGTGCCAGTGCCACTGTCAATGCCCTGCTTGGAGCCTTCGCCTGCCCAGTGTGTTCCATGGACGAAAAGTACATGGCTCTTGCTGGCCGTCTACGCGCCGTCCGGCGTACCTCCAGCTTTGTACGAGTACGCCCGGCCGCATGTTGGCTCTTCACTTTCATCGGCGCTCCCTTGGCGGCGAGTAACGACGAGACGAGGGCGGCAGCCGGTGCCTCATTGTGGCCGCCATGCCGACAGACAGACTGGCGCAGGAGAGCTCGATTGTACCTACGTCCACACACGCTCTAACAGCAAGTCTTACCAATAGACGTGGCCGGCGACAGCGGAGGCTTGTGGGCGGCGTGCGGATGGATGGCATACTAGTGGCATGGTATGGCATGGCAGAGAAAGAGGACCTGGGATCCACTGCGAGACGGCCAGCGCGATCGTCGATGATTTTCCAGAGCCTCTCTCTCTCTCTGACTCTTACTCAGGTCTCGACTACGGAGTACGGTCAGCCGAATCAGCACCGTTCGCCGAAGGTATGCACATAGCGAGTCTCTCGAGCGTTAACCAAGGACGCTTCCCCAGGTGAAGAAGCGAGCGCTGCTACGAGTACATGTACCTTCGAGTATTGCACGATAGAACCGCCTGGTGCCTACAGGGCGTCTACCAAAATAGTCACAAGAAGGCTTGGAGGCATCGGCAAAGGCCGCAAACGACTGCCTCGCCTTGCGCGTGTCTGTTGTTTCGAGCTGACCAGAGGTCCGCCGTCTGGACTCTGGGCTGGTCCGAACGCGCGGTCCTTCAGGCTCCAGGCTCGCATTCCCCAAAACCCGACCAGCCACAGGGGCCGGAGTGACTCCGTTCCCTGGTTGCCGGCTGAGAATGCCAAGACCTGTGCCTCGTAGCGTCCTCTGGCTACTCGTAACCTAGGTATGCAGAGACTGCTGGGCATGTTGCGTCTAACGGGGAGGCTGTGCTGTCCTGGCCGCCCATCCCGAAGCTCTGTACGGAGTAGTCCGTAGGCGAGCCACGTATGCTAATATCCGAGTCGAGCCGTGCCCTCCCTCTCGCTCGCTGTAGTGGATGGTACACGCAACAGAGTGGGAACCGCCTCTATCGCATTCGGCCTTGGAGGGGCAACTTGGGCGAGGCGGCCATGTACCATTGTCCTGGCGAGACTGGGCAGAGCGACTCCGCCGTGGCTCCGCGAGGCTGGAGAACAGAGTTTTGGGCAACGTCCAGAACGCCTGTCCCTCCTGTCTCCACGCCCGTTGCTGGTGGTGCTGGGTGGAATGGCGCTGACATGAATGGTGCACTTTAGTGGGCTGGGCGTACTCTAGCTGCGCCCTGCTACAGTACCTGTGAGTTACGTGGAGACCAAGCAGGACTCAAAGTCAGGCTGGCTCCAGTGAGTAATGTTAGTGCTGGAGCACCACGCTGTTAGCGGCGATACGCCAGTCAAATTGGGAATTCTGGCCATCGCGGCCGTCGCAGGGGATTTCCTAGTTTGGTTATGTCAAACGCCGAGTTGGATGATGAGAATATACTGCCAGTGGATCAACTCCTGTCGGCTTTTGCTATAGTCGTATGTAATTCTTACCAGCAGCCGGGATTGGTAGGCCGGAGAAGCCTCAAGCAACTCAACGAACTAGCCAGTGTGTAGTTATCAGTAAAAAGTAAGGAACAAGAGGCACTAAAGCCTAGCACCAGCGCACGCTGTGCCCTTTCTTTTCTTTGCAGAGTAACATCGCGCCCGTACGCACTATTATAGTACAAAAGGCACCAGTTTGCAACGCTGTGAAATGAGCACTACACCACCCAATGTGAACATTAAAGCACCGGATCGAAAAGAAAAAGAAAAACTTGGTGAGAACCCTGAAAAAAAATTCTCCCGTGCGTTCCTGTTCCTTTCATGGTCCGTTTGCGACAAATATGCCCAAAGAGGCATTTTCGACAAATTAGATCAAGACGCCACTCTGCTTTGCTATTTAACTTTTCTTTCCCGTTCATTTCCCCTTGGCTTGTCCCATTTGCGCGCACCAGTATCCATTTCTTGAGGCCGTCAAAACCATCAACTTCAGCCATCTTTCGCAGCCAGCCTCGCTGTGCACCGGCCGTCGGAAGCATCGTACCCACCTGCCGTGCTCCCCGGAAGCCCCGGTGCACGCGACGGGCGGCGGGCCAGTCTCCAGAGGGCTTTTCACTGGGTAGGGTCGCCTAAGCCTAGTACTGCCCATTGTGTCGGAGTAGCCTGTTGTCTGTGGAGCGACCGATCTGTGCCACCAGCACTTGACGCGTCCCATCCCCTTATGGCCAAAATACGCTACTTGGAGGGTGGTAACTGAAGAAAGGCTGCGCAGCCTTCCGCGGAGATGCGCGTTTGCGTAGTCCGCAGTCCGGACAGAATAGAGTAAGGCTAATAAGCTTACGGAAGAGGGGGCGGCGCAGATGCTCTCTTACACTGCGCCTGCTCACCACGACGCCTCCTAACAATGTGTCTGCTTCCAGAGATGGTCACGATTGCTGCTTCAAGCCAGACGACCCTGTGCTTTGCGAAACGGGCTCTCATACTCTGGCGCGCACTCTCTCACATGCTCTCTGTTGCAATCATGCACCAACCAAAATTCCAAGACACCAAGAGCCTTGGAGGAGGGCCGAGAAGCGCGCTACGTGCTAGTACGTTCGTCCGTGTAAGCCCACTGGCATGCAACAGTCCAATCCTTCAAACACAAGTCGGGCTACTACATAGTACGCACTAATACGACTATAAACTGCATTGCGTGGATTCGGAGAGCTCATCTACTGCCAAATGACTGAGTGATGCTTCGCCCTCATTCGCGTCTCCAGCCGGAACTGCGGACGAGACACAGGCGGACGTGGCCGCGACATTGTTTCACTGCATCGGTGATTCTCTCCGCCAAAAAGGAATATGTGACCAACATCCCAGCAGCACATTCATATGCAGCAGAGACACAGCTTGGCATGTCGGCCGCCGAGGTACAACTTCGCCGGGCTTTGTCTGCATAATGGATCAGTCTAAGCCCGCCGAGATCCCCGATGCACAGCAAGTTTCGTTTCTGCGGCGGCTCCTCGAACGATTACTCCACGACAGCGTCGCATCGTACCTGGTTTTGGGGCCCTTAACCTCACGCCTACCAGTGTTGCAATGCATCACACCACCCACCAAATCACCACAGAGCGGTACTATTATGGTAGTATTCTGTAGACCCCCCATGCTCGCCAAAGAGGCATTTGGCCGCACCTCGCACTGCCCACCAGCCTGCGCCGCACCAAAAGTCTTGGCGACACGGCCTGGGACTTGCGCCACTCCGCCAGAGCGGCCGATGATACCGAGTCCCTCTCCGCCGTTCGGCACTTTTGCTAGCTGCATCTGCCCGAAAATTGTGCTACAGGTTTCAACAGGGCCGTTTGTTGCGGCCGGCATTTATGCAAGTCTTCTGTAAGAGGAAGCAACCAGTCACTTCTGTATTCCGAAAGTGGCATCTGATTGCCCGTGTAAGTACGGCCTTGCACAGACATCCTGAGCACGCACAGCCCACGTCTACGAGTACAGCATGGAAGGACCACCTCCGATGAGCCATGGGCTACGTAACTCCGTTGGCGCAGTCACCCATGCGAGCCGGCTTGTGAAGCGGGCTGTCACGGGCGTGCTTGTTAGGCATAGGATGGTCCAGGCCTATTGGGGGTCAGGGTGCGGGTTGACAAGTAAAGAATCACACTCACCAGCGGGCCGTTGAACGGACATATCGGGTATCATTTCTCCAGATACTCTCCGGCTGTCCCGCGCCAGGTCCAAATTATACCACTTGTGCAAGTGCCATAGAGCGGAACGGCTGAAGAGAGTGAGGGAGAGCCTGGAACTGTCTCGCCTGGCCTGGCTTCGCTGTTTGTGCCAATTGGGCTCTGGGCTGAGTACAAGGGCGGTAATCGGCTCCCGAATGCCGCCGGCTCACTGGGTCGGCAGGAGAACCGTACACCGGTCTCCCGGTGGCTAGCCCGCCCAGCACAGCGCGGATGCTGCTGCAAGCAATTAACTTCGGCCGGTGAAGAGATGGCTGTGTTGACCGGGCTATGCACCGGGATGTCCATCTTCCACCGCGCCTGACTTTGCACCGATATTGATGCGCCGAAAGACGTACGCGTCCTTCCATATTCCATGCAGGGCTCTGCATCTCCTGCAGCTACACAATGAGGCTGGCTCACCCATCTGGGAGCTGAGTCACGCGGGAGTCATCGTTCAACCAGCTGGACAGGGCTACGCTGCCTGATTCCAGTGCAAATGTCCAACCGCTACGGACTGCTAATTGTACCTTCTGTTGACATAAACGGGGCGCACTGCCGTTTCACTGTTTCTGTCCAAAGCGGACGGGCTTAATTTAGGTCAGTACCTCGCAAATCGCCGTGGATTCATATTCCTGTTTGGGCACAACCACCCCGTTATATGCATGGTCTGGACTCCAAGATCCAACAGCCTACTGGAGCCACTACCTAGCCAATAAGCTTGGTGCAAAATGCAACCTTGAAATTTGCGTCTCTCGTGCCACTTAATAATTTAAACAAAAGCCTGCTGCAGAGCACCAGCCTCAAGCAATAAGCAGGCCTGAATTCGGCCGTCGCGCTCACTAGTACCATCAATGCCCCTGTGGCATCCTACTGGGGGTTGCAATATCCTAAAAGACGAAAAAGTCTAAACGGGATTAAAAACGGACAGCCAAGAAGAGTCTAGTGCCATCGGCGACTCCTTGGGATGGCCATAGACAACCGCCCGAACCCCACCATCCTCTGTCTCGCCCTCCGGCTCACCCCTTGAAAGAAGTTGCGCTGAGATGTGGGTTTAGTGCTGCCTGTCCACAATTTTTATCAGACCACTTTTCTGGCCCTGTGGGTGTGCTCTTTGGTACGGGGTTGCATTCCCAGCAACACGGGTCCAGTTTGTTACGGTCATTACGAGTACACGACACGGATCCCGTCTTGGAAAGAAGGGCTTGTTTGTCAAAGTTGGCAACATTGGTTGGTGAGCGAGCGAATATCCACCGTCGTCTTGCGCCTTGGAACGGAACTAGCCAAGTTCCTACGCCTACCTGCGCTACTCGTAGATGTGATACGCTGTTGTTATTGCTCAACCCTCGTGTCATACATGCCAACCTGCTTGACCTATACTAGTGCTCGTAGAAACACTTCACCTTGAAATCTCTCTTCATCTGAGCCTGGACAAAAACATGTGAAGCGACCCAGGAATGAGCAAGGGCTACTCCTTCAATAACGCCGAGTGTAGCAGAGCGTACTCTATCTCTCCACTCTTTTGCGCCTGTTGGACTTGTTTCACCTTGGTCAACTGTAATTTGCCTTCTCTTCAATGTCCTCACGTGATGTTCAGCGCCATTGTTTCGCATGGGTCCTTCGAGTATATCGCGATGGCTCAATGGTGACCGCCGTGCAATGACTTTTCACAAGAATCGGCGGTGGGCGGAATTATGCCTTGGAAGTGTGTATATTACATGGCACACCGTATCACTGGGTATGACCACTACATGTACAGCGGCCCGCATAAACCGGTTTTACTGGCATCTATTAGTTCCAAGCCACTGAAGGGTGTACGTTCTTGATCCCAAACAGCAGCTTACTCGAAACAACGATGTGCATAGTGTACTTGCCGTGATGTGCATATTGTAATAAGTCGAAACGTCTCTGTACGATGACATGTCTTGTGAACTTTACACGCGACAGTCGACTCGCGCTCCCTAGCCGAGACTTTTGGTTAGAAACATATCTCGCCTGCTCCACAACTCAACTACTCTGGTCTGGGGCCTCTACACAAAGTGCACTGTGCCATGGTTACTGGTCTGTTAGTACCACAGCTAGCAGAACCCTGATATGTTCGCTCTCCACAAGGATCGTCAACCTTTGTTCGCTTCGATCACGGTGCGCTGATAATACGGGTACGCAAGGGTACGCAGGTGCAAACAATGGACTACGAGCATGTTACAGAGGCTTCAAACCCTGGCAAGGCAACAACCACCTCGGCTGAACCCTGGTTCTGTACGCGCAGCAGGCCACACAAAGGGTTCAATATCGGTGGGTACCATCTGGCCCTGGAGGCGATTACATGCCTAGTATAAAGTATCTCGACCGACGATCCAGCCCAAAACAATGAATGTACCCTTTTTTCTGGCAATACCAAATAGGAGTTGAAACTTGAGGCTTACAGCACGTAGGGAGTGTACGCGTACAGCATGTCAGAATGTTTATCGCGTGCAGATGCATCTACCCGTTTACCAATGTATTCCCGCTATTCGGTACTTCCTACTCCGTCTTCCGCACACTGTTGGATCTTTTACATTGCGAGCCGGCTGGCGCAGCTCACCCGTAACCGGCCTAGGCCAGGATGGGTAGCATAGCGGCGATGCATGAGCAGAAGCCCAGCAACAGTGCGAGGGTGCCTTGTCTAGCTTCAAACTCTGATTTCTGCGCCAGCCCTCCGATTGAACGACGGCACGGCTACTTCTCCCGCCTCCTGGCCACCGCTGCTCGTACGACGCCGCTCTGGTTGCATTAGCACTAGCTCTACGGAGTACCACGCTAGCATGCACGTTGAATTAGTTTCCAGTGTGGTTGGCGTTACTGCACGGCAGTCCTGTGCAACACCACAGCATGTTCCTTTGCCTGCCCAGTGGCCCGGTGCCGGTCGCTGGGAAAGGCTCTCTTTGGCATTGGCCGTTGGCGCTGCCATTTAGCCCCTCCCTCTTCCCTCGCGCATCGAGATCACCATGCACGCAAAGATGCCGCACCACAAAGTCGATGGCTGGGCACAGTCACTCGTCATGCTGCTGACCTGTTTTGCTGCAGGCTGCACAAACACGCCCCCCCTTGTGTTCCAACGACCGGGGCTTACTATGCGAGACTAGGTTATACCCGGTCTCTCACGATGCATCGGACACATCGTTTTTTGCTCATTGGTATTGAAGACGTGCCCAGGTGACACACCTCACCGTCTAGAACACCTCCTCTCCTCTTTCATCCTACACAATCTCCTTGGTGCCACACCTCAATCTCTCTATGAGTAGACTTCCGTCCCGTCCAAACTCTGGGCTTGGGAGTCACGCCCTAGTGCGTGCAGTAGACTAGCCACTTTTCGCCACAAGGCTTAGATAATAGCGATCGCGGAGCGTGCCACAGCGGTCTAGACCTCCCGCCAGGTAACCAGCCACTGGGCAGCTTGACCACTAACAGCGCTGATTGTCCTTAATTTGCCTCCCATTAGCTCCCTGTAGAGGGGGGTGACCAATGGCGACAGCGCTATTCGCGCAACTGCCGCACGGCGAGATTTTTCAGCGAGCTAGTCAGGTTAATTCCCGCGGCCCAGTCAAGGCGGAGAGCGGATCAAGAAGAAATAAGGTGATTTTGACAGAAAGCTGTCACGGGTACCATTAGATGCCGTGCCTAGATCCACTGCCAGTTCGGTCCAGACGGAGGTCTGGGAACGCCGCCCGACGCGTAGTACGGAGCGAATTCGGCGCGGTGTGGTTTTCAGGTCGGCTAAAGAGAGGTTATCTCCATGACGGCTTCAGTTACTGTACGGTGTGCGGTACGGCAGCACAGGTGCCGGCCAAATAACGCAGGCACGAATCAGAGTCATCATTTACTCATGTACATCTTGATAATGGTCTGACTACCCACGCGCCATGTAACAGCCCGTTGGAGACTTTTCTTGTTCGGCACACACCCGTATCCCCTCCAAGCCCACAGGTTTGCAGATCTGAACGTTCTCGCCACCAGAAAAACGTGGCTCGCTGCAGGCTGAAGCAGCCACTGTACTATACTCCAGACCGTGGCTGCTCCACCAGTGACAGATTCTGGACATTTGGGATGACAGCGCCATATCAGGTCTTGAATGCACAGGGCGTCGCCATTGAGATCAACTCCCATATGGTAATGGGGCGCTATAACCAGGCTTTCCATGTGTCTACTATGAGCCCGGTTTACAAAAGCAATCGTAGACGTCTAGTTGATGGATGACATTCCTACAATGGCCTGATATCCCATCCTTGTTCTCGATTGCGCTCCAGTAAAGCTTCATTTGGTTCCATCTTACTTTCTTGGCAGCAACCCACGGTGCTTGCCGTGTTTAATCGCCCAAGGCCTACGGCAAGTACCGGCATCGGTGCCATGTTCGAGAATGTGTCCTTTTGCATCAACCAATGCCATGTTGTGGAATCCTCCGATATGCCAAAAACGCCCGCACTGACAACATACCTACGGTGAATGAATCGCTCCATCATGCCCGTGGCTTTCTGCGCAAGGCAATACAAAGCACAGGGTCTTGGAGCTCACTAGGCCCGTCCGCCGTGCATCGTGAATCTTCGGAGCTGTTGCACCGGTCCTCTCACTGGAAAGCTCTCACCTCCACTTTGCACTTGAAACTTTGCTGTTTGCTTCTCAACTCGGATCTTACGGTACCTTGAAGTACATTGAGCTACATCTACAATAAAGCTGCCCCGTCCGGAGAGCCCCTTTCTAGACATGCCAAAGTTTTGACCATTGCGGAGATTGGCTTCCAAGCTCCCACCAACAGGCAGCTTGACGGTTTCGCGGGGCCGCCGCGACCGTCTCCACACGGACGGCACCGGAAGCGGCGACGGAGGCGGCGCGTCAAGCTAATACTATGGGCGCAGGTTTACAAGCCCAAAAGATGCTGAATACTAATTCCCATGGCCTGTTTCACAGTAAAAAGTGTAATCCAGGCCAGAGAAAAAGCCTTACTCAGTATGCCTTTTTTTTTTTTTTTTCGATCTTTCTTGTCCCCGGCAGGCATCGAACTGCTCCTGTACACAACTAGGACGTGGGTGCGAAACAAGGTTTCGTCCGCGTGGATATTCCCGGAGAGCTTCGCTGTCTGCTACTTGGTCTGGGCGTTGGAATATCTGGTGTGTATTTACAGGAGATTAAACTTGGCCCAGTACTGTATGCATTGATACACCTGTGATTTAGAGCCCCTGTACCAGCGCGTGCCCTGTGTTGGACAGTTTGTAGAGCTTTGGCTACCTACTATCGGGAGCTACGTAAGCTCAGCCAACAGTCAGGTCATCCAAGCACAAAACGAAGGCCGAGTCATTGAGATAGATGAATGCCGCTCAAGCAATGACGCCATTTTCTCATGCCCTTTGACCGTAAAGGAGGTATTGGCGAGGTCAAAGCACCCATGAATGCCGCCATCACCTTACTACCCTGTAGCTGCCCATCGGTTATCACGTAGCCGGCTCCACAAGCCTTTATGGCTCGGAAGTCTTGAGATGCGCCGACGGAATACAGAGACATCGTGTGCAAGCCAGATATGCATTTCAAGCATCTATAATGCCATTTCTTCCTTCTCCGTCCTGTTGGTAAATTGGAACCAACGCGTAGTATCCTTTGGCCGCCAGAGAAAGTACTGCCAACATGGTCAGCCCTAGCGCGAAAGCCGACCGTCAGTGTCGAGCCGCGGCTGCCGATCCGGACAAGGCGGCGTCTGACCGCAAACGAAGCTGCCTAGCATCACCCGTCGCATCACCTGTTGCACCAGCGAAAAAAACCATCAATCGCCAGCTAACCTGCTCATCACGACACCCGGACGATACAGAAGCCGACGGAAGCTACAGATTCAGCTCCGGTGACAGGTGTAGAGCCCTTTACAAGGCGACAAATCCCTGACCAGAGCTGCGACCGCGGCGGCAACCATATCCGGCGAATCAAACAGAACATCCAGAACGGCGGCTATGCGCGTAGCCTGGCGCGCGGCACGATGGACAGCCCGTCAGGCAAGCAGACGGTCAAGCAGGCCGCGTGCCTTGTGTGTCGAAGGGGCAAGATAAAATGCGACTGGATCGCCCAGCATGGCCGCTGCCGACGCTGCATCCAGCTCGACTGCGAGTGCGTGCGACCCGACTATCACGCCGGCCGGCAGCGCGGCATTAAGAACAAGCGAGTCGGCATCGACAAGGCGCTGTACCAAGTGCAGCAGGCTGTACGCCGTGCGCGCTCTGGAGCCACGAGTACCGGCGCGCAGCCCGTGGACGGCGACGCCAAGGTGCTCTCGCGGCTGCGAGACATCCTCGCGGAAGCGGAAGGCGCGGGAAGCACCGATTTCTCCCCCAGCCAGGACTCGCGACATGCTGGACACGAAGACGAAGGCGACACGCCAATGACCGATGACGAGGACGAATCTGCTGCTGCGGGCGGCGACAATTCGATGAGCGACTTTGCCCAGCAGCGCTCCGAGGACACGCTAGCGGTGGACGATGCCGAGAATCCCCTACAGCTGTTGGCGAGGGCATCGTATTTTCGTCCATCGTCCGAGGAGGTCAAGAGACACTCACCGCAGAAGACCCGGCAGGATGCGTCACCAGGCGATATTGCGCCTGCGCAGCAAAGGAACTTGAACGAGTTCTTTTCATTGACGAGATCTGACCTGGATATTGGTGATGACCTCGACCCGGTCGCTCTCGGGCTCGTCTCAGAAGATGAAGCGGTGTCATTATTTGATTAGTGAGTAGGATATTTTAGAAACGAGACGGGAGATTGCTAACGTGCGACAGCTTTCACAAGAACCTAGCACACACAAGATGGGGCATGGACCCCCAGCTACACACATTTGCCTTTACCCGCAGCCGGTCTGCCTTTCTCACAACATCTGTCATGGCTTCATCGGCACTATTCCTTCCCGCGGACGGCGCTCTTTCCAAGCGCTTATCAAATCATGTTCGCTTCCTCGCAGAGCGCGTGATTGCCCGTCGCCACCGCTCCGTGGAAATCGTGCTTGCCTTTATGGTAAACATCCCGTGGATGTTTCCCGGCCACCGCAGCACAGACGACGAAACCTGCACGTATATTGCCATGGCTACTACTATTGCGATAGATCTATTGCTGCATAAGACGCTCATGCCGAGAAACATGCTGGACGCTGGCGCCGGCATGACCCTTGCGCGAGGCGAATGTTTAGACACGCGAACTGCACTAGACATTGACGGGTATTCAGATATCGATCCCTGGTCAGAAAGGGGAATGGTACTCCTTCGCAGTAGAGAGAGATGCTGGATATCGCTCTACGTTGTCGAGCGAGGGTAAGTGACACAAATCGCGAGCAGCGGGAACAGCTAGGCTAACCAATGAAAGGATGGGCCTCGCGCGCGGACGACCATTTATTGTGCCAGTAACGCGCTTAATAAAAGACTGTGATAATTGGCATAGGGGAAATATTGCAAATCCTCATGACGGCCATGTCGTTTCCATGGCAGTGATGCGGAGAGACCTGGTATGGTAATCAACTGGCTGAATCCACCAAACTTTTGCTAACGAGTCAATAGGATGGGCTATTTAATGCCGTACGGAATCTGTGCGACGGCTCACAAAATGCCGGAAGCGACGGATCTCTAATTGCACAGTCGTACGTATTTGGGAGTACACATCGCAAGGCCCGCAACACATTGCTAACTCACAACAGAATCCAAAACTCTATAGAGCACTTCTTTGACCAGTGGCATTCTAAATGGGACGTTTCCATTGGAACAGGGCCAGAAGGTCGACTTCCACCATACGTCGAAATCCTCGTCTCGCACACCCGCCTCTCGACATATGGCGGCGTAATCAATCACCCAACCGCCCCCGTAGAAGTCCGACGCTTCTTCAGGACAGCCGGACTATCCTCTGCCCTGAACGTCATGCGAGCCGCCATTCAAGGCGAGGCACAGCTGAAATCCATGCCGAACAACACTGCCATCATGATTTCGTTTGCCGCTTGCTTCGCCCTCACGCTCAGTGCATATGCGACGGGCGGCTCTGCGCTGGCCCCCAGTGTCAGGAAGCTTATCATGGAAGCGGCTGGAGTACTGGAGCGCATCGGTACCATCACAAAGCACCGTAATGGCTTATCGGTCTTGTATGGCAAGTACTTGAGGCAGATTGTGCGAAAAGCGGCCACGTCAAATGGCAACAGAACTGGTGCAGCGCACAGCCAAGAGGCAGCACAGGCGTCACTTGCGCCGACAGCAGTTACGACGCCTGTAGCCGCCCAGCAGCCGCACCAAATGCATCATCATCACCACCAGGCTCAGGCGCCGCTGCCCCCACAGCAACAACAGGCGGGAGGCATGGTGGAGCAGCCGATGCTATGGCCCGAAACACTTCAATTTTCGTCCATGTCTGGCGACCAGATTGCACACGTGCTTAATCAGCCTGGCAATGGCTTCGAGCCATCCTTTGGAGGTCTCTCCTGGGAGGATATGAATAATTTTGATTGGCTACCTTGGCCTGAATTTGGAGCGCAATAACCCGGCCGGAAGACCCAAGGCACATTACAGCTTCATTGGTACCTGCCGCTGGCCTGGTTGAAACATATTCGTCACTTTCCTCAACTGCTCGATAAACACAAATGTCAAAACAGTATGTGGCCTGTGGCATGTCTGTTAGCATTGATTCTGAGTAGTGAGTTAAGAGTTCACCCACGTCAGTCTTAACCACGCCGGCGTCCATCCTTTCATTAGGAAACGCGGACCTTCTTGCTGGAGACCTTGACGGATAACTTGGAGGAGGCCCTATAATTTTTGTCAGTCTGCACTTTGGCTGCATTTATTTGTTTAGAAGGAAAGAATTACCGTTCTTCCTGAGCTCGACTGCATTCGGCTCTTTAATACATCCGCCGGTGCGCATATGGTAGTTGCCACAGTACCGGCGGCGAACGACGCCATAGTATGCGTCGTCACGTCGTCTTTTTGACGAATAGATCCAAGAATATATTGTTTTGCGGAGGCATAACTGAATCTGATGAGTCTCGTATGGGACGTGACAATAAGACGCCGTACTTACGTTGCAATTTGTGTTACATCTGGAAACCGTGTTAGCTGCTTGCCTAGTAATGTACGTTTTGTAAATCCTTGGTGCTTACTCATTAATATACTCCTTACGACATTGGGAGCAAGGCCATTGCTGAAAGCTGAAAAGCCCTCCTCGCGACAGACGCGGTATAATCCCTGAAGAGCGTTTCCATAGGCAAACCGCTCCGCAGGAGGCTTTGCTCCATCGGCACACATGCGGACGAGTACGACTTCGGTGGGGTTGCCGATCAAGCCTGCGATACCGCCGGCCAACCCGGCACATGCAATATTATAAGAAGTCGAAATCTTTTCTTGCCCTGTCCATCTCGCGACGGCGGCAGAGAGATAGCTGTGTAGGCCGAAGCGGGCGGTCGAGTACGTGCCTTGTCGGAGGATCGAGGCAGATAAGCCGGCCCATAGGGAGAGGATGCCTGGGAAAATTGTTAGAAAGGCAAGTTACACGAGTTCGAGAAAGGGAAAACTTGCCATCGCGCGCGCCAAAGCGATATAACGTGCTTAGCATGGAGCTCTTGGAGCGGAGGACTTGCATTCGACTGAGGATGTTAGGATACTTTGTAGAACATAGACTGTGGAGCGAATATGAGCATACTATTTTGTCTGATCCAATGGATGTGCTGCAAAGTGTTAGATCTCACGGTCGTTGTCCTTGCGTGTCGGCGTACGTACTGAAGCAAACCGCCATGGACGCCGCAGCACCACTTTCACTCGGTCAGTACTGTAGTCACGAATCTGGCACAAGCGAAGGCATACCCAAGCCAGAATGGCTCCTTTACTTTATCTCGAGGCATTATTTTCTGAGTAAAACTATTCGGTGACAGCTCACAGAAGTGTTGAAGGAATCACTCTTTACAACAATCACATAGGCATCCTCTCACATAAACATGAAATCAAAACTCGAGGCGGAGCAAGGCAGATGACACCCTGCATGCAGCCATGTAAGCCAATTTACCGGTCGCTAAAAGTACCTACCGACCGGCAGAGCTGCATCTGCAATTCTGATAGCTCCGAAACCAAGAATCTGGGGTACGGACAGGGGTGAAGCTCATGCGGGACCGGAGACCAAAATTGAGCGCCGCCCGTTTGCTGCCCCAACTCCCGCCATCACGGCCCAGGCGCCGGTCCCGCATCTGGTGTCCGCCCCGGCCGGCCCGCCTCGGCTATGCTTGCATTGAGAACCACCCTTTTGCCCGCATCGTCTCGCATGACGCAAAAGCCTTGTCGACCAAGACAAAAAAGAAAGCTGCCCATCCAACGCCCGGACTTTGATTTGGCTCCCGTCTGGACTATTGCCGTTGGAGTAGTTGGAGACAAACCGGCCGCTTTCGCTTACGAAGGGGGGCAAAAAAATATAACCGCTTAGCCCAAGGGCAATGCCGAAACGTCACTCGACGACCCCTTCTGTTGCCGACCGACCTCGACAGGACAACAACGCAGACATGTCGAAGCTATCACCGTCTCTCAAGGCGCTCATCAACGCGCCGTTTGCGCGACCCGGCCCCTGTGCGGCGCCGGCCAAGATTCGCGACGTGTATCAGGGCATTTCGTCCGACGCGGTCAAGCACAAGCTCGGACTTCGCCCGTGGGTGACCATCTCGGTACGGCCCCTTCATCGCATTCTTCCAATATCTACTCTCAATGTCAGCATCTAACAAGTATCGAAACCACAGGCCGCAGCTACGTTCACTCTCAACTCTCCCGACTCGCTCTCCGTCCTCCACAATGTCGCGTCGTCATCCGGCCAGCCCGTCGCCGTCGCCGAGCTGATCCGCGAAGTCGGACTCAAGTGCATATCCTTTAACGGGATCCCGCGAACAATCAACAGTCTCAACGCTTTCCACGCCTCGCTTCCCGAGTCTGTAACAAGCCAGCTCAGCACCGAGCCCACGCGCACACCCACAGAAGCCGGCCTAGCGGCGACGACGGCACGGGGCCGCGGCCTCTGGGACTCGGTCTACGCGCCGTTTGAGAATAAGCTGTACAGCAAGCTCGCGCTTGCGCATCCAGACCTTCCGGTGCACATCCTAAACAGCCACTACGCGGGCCTGCTGGCTGACCCGCCGCGCTCGGGCTCGTCGCTGGCGAACCTCGGCCGCGTGCTGACCAGCGTGGTGGCGATTACGTGCCTGCGGGCGCAGACGGGCGTGGGACCGCAGGTGCTTTCGCATGTGTTTGGGCTACGCAAAGCCTTCCAGGATGGCTCGTATGAAGCGGATGGCCTCAGTGAGGAGGAGCTTGCTGCTGTGCGATGGCTGGCTGGCGACGAGGGGAGCGAGTGGATTTTGAAGACGGTGGATGACATTGCGGAGGCGCTTGGAGGCAGCAATTTCGCCACGAGAGATTCCAAGTTGTAAATAGAGTGGGTTGGATACAATGAGCGCATATAGAGGAGTTTAATTGTCATTTTTGATTATGTTTGCAATGTCTGCTTGGGCTTGTATGTGCCATGACTCGTCACAACCCAATTGAGTACCAATTCCTTGTAATTTGATCTACTACGATCTAGATGCGCCGTACGTGAAATTCATATGCACTTTTACCAATTACTCCATTTCCTTGACATCCTTGGCAACCGAAAAGTCGGCCCCAGTCTTGCTCTTGATCTCGTCCACCGAGACGCCGGGCGCGAGCTCCGTCAGGGTCAAACCGCCGTTAACGCGGTCAACCTGGAACACGCACTAAAAAGGAATTGATGTTAGTATAATAATAATGTATAAAAAACTCATTTTAGGCCATGCTTACCAGATCTGTAATGATGGTGCTGACGACGCGAGCACCGGTCAGTGGTAGGCTGCAGTCCTGTACAATCTTCGGCGAGCCATCCTTGGCGACGTGCTCCGTTGCAACAACAATCTTGGTGTTTTCAGGGTTGGCGACCAGGTCCATGGCACCTCCCATGCCCTTGAAGACTTTGCCGGGAATCATGTAGTTGGCCAGGTCACCTGTTGCGCTAACTTGCAGAGCCTAGACGTGTCGAGTCAGTATGGTGGCTTAGACTGGAACGAGGTGGGGTGACATACTCCGAGGATCGAAACGTCGACGTGACCGCCGCGAATCATACCAAACGACTCTGCCGAGTCGAAGCACGAGGCGCCGGGAACCATGGTGACGGTTTCTTTGCCCGCATTGACAACGTCGCTGAGAAAATATTAGTGACAAGGCGATAATGGTAGCTAATTCCGGCACTTACCCATCAACTTGATCTTTGGTGGGATACGGGCCCATACCGAGCAGACCATTCTCCGATTGGAGCCAGACTGTTCGGCCGGGGGGAATGTGGTTGGCAGCGAGGGTGGGAATGCCTGTAAAAAGACCAAAGCGTTAGCTATTGAAACAGGTGGCACGGCAGAATACAAGACACTTACCAACTCCGAGATTGACATAGTAGCCCTCCTGAAGCTCTTGCGAGGCACGCTTTCCAATGCGCTCACGCCTAATCTGGTGTTCGTTCTTCGCGCTGTCGCTCTTCTTGGCACCGGCATCGGCGTTCTCCGGCTCGCGGATCTTGAGAATCTCAATCTTCTTCTCGGCGGTGGCGGGGACGATGCGGTCGACAAAGATGCCGGGAAGGTCCACGGCGTCGGGGTGGATTTCGCCAACCTCGACAATGTTTTCGGCTTCGACAATGGTCAACTTGGCGGCCTTGGCCATGAGGACACCGTAGGCCTTGGTTGTGTAGCTGGATGATTGTGTTAGATGAAAACGAGATCAACTACTCGATATTGGGGCTCACTTACCGAAAAACGCAGTTGCCGGCCTTGTCGGCCTTCCAGGCTCTCAGAATAGCAACGTCACCAGGTAGCGAAGTCTCCATGAGGAACTTCTTGCCGTTGAATTCGCGAACTTCTCTCTTTTTGCCAGGCTCGAGCACCTTGCCCGAAGGATCCAGACGGACGGCAATGCCGCCATCTTGCACAAGTGTACCTGCTGTATATTAGCGTTGTTTCTTGCAATGAATCATTGCATCGGATGGCAGTAAGCTTACGGGCACCGGTTGGGGTAAAGAATGCCGGGATGCCAGCACCAGCAGCGCGGATTCGCTCGGCCAGCGAGCCTTGAGGACACAGCTCCACGGCAATCTGGCCGGTGAGATATTTCTTCTCTAATGTCTTGTTATTTCCGAGGTATGATAGGACAAGGCGCTCGATTTGGCCGTCGCCGACGAGCAGCGACAGGCCGCCCAGGCCTTCGATACCAGCGTTGTTGGAGACTGCAGTGAGGGAGTGCAGCGCGTCTTTGCCTCTGCGGTTCAGAGCCTCGATTAGAGTTTCTACAATAGTAGGAAAGCAGTTAGTCTCCTGGCCAAAAAAAAAAAAAAAAAAAAAAAAAAAACGTACAATCAACTCGACGGCATTGCCAAAGGTGGCATTCAACAAGCCGCCCATGGCCTCGCCCAGGCGCAGGGAGATTTCCTCGGTGGCAAAGGACAGGACGGCGGCGAGGGGAATGATGGCGAAGAAGTTGATGGTGAAGACGGCGGTGGAGCCCCAGCCCATGGAGCCGGCAATGATGCCAATGGGGACAGTGATGAGGAGAAAGTTGACATAGTCTGTGGTGTTTTGTGATTGTGTTAGCTCTTAATTCCTCTTCTTCAGACACCTTTGAATCTCGGCAATTCGTGTTGTGTTTGCGGTGCCGTGTAGTAGATGAGCAACGTACTGCTGAGAAGCGTCACCTTGGTGACATGCCAGGTATAGGCAGCCGCGCGGACGGCAAAGTTGTCGCTGTCGGTGCCGGGGGTATACTTGGAGTTTGTCAAAAAGTGAAGGGTGCGCGAGCCGCTGTGGTGATGGGGGTTAGAGCGGTGGGCGTGGGCGGCGCCGGCGCCGTTGATCAAGGGCGTGCGCTCCGAGGCGCTGTTATCGGGGCTCATGGCGGGCAGGTGAGAAAGTCGTATGTGGTATATCTGATTTCTTTTATTCCGTTCTGCGCTTTTACGCAGTGTCCTTGAACCTTTCCAAACGAGTTTGGCGCCGTCGCTTTTTCAATCGCAGTGAGGCTTTGTTATGGTGTTGTCGTTTGTCGTTGGTTGCCTCCGGATCGTAACCCTGCCGACGAGAGTAGCGTTTGCCGATCTGTCGCTTTCTTCGTGTGTCGCAGACAACAACCACGGGGAATTTGCGCAATGGCTAGATAATTAGTAGAGTTACAAAAAATAAAGAATGAAAGTGATGAAAAGTGAAGAGAAGGAAGGGAAAAAAAAGAGGGGAGAATAGCCCGTGAAAGCTTAGTCTGGGAACACTGGAACAGGTAAAGAGGGAAGGTAGCTAGCTCAGGCAAGCAAGCTTTTAGTGTGGGATCGGATGGTGGGTGCTGTTTAGCTCTCACGCTTGCTGGAAACAGGGCGGCATGCAGCGGGCTACACCCACTTTTTCGGCAGGGAAACCTTGGTGTCTCCATGACGGAGCTACATGAGGTAGCTTTGCTGCTGCGGTTCGAAAGAGAAGAAGACGTACCGGATTTGACCTTCCGTGGCGGCTGACACGGGCCAGCGAGCGTGACGAGTGTTGAAAGTACCTTTCCCTCTCCACTTGTCAATAAAGCATTGTTTTTTTTTTTTTTTTGCTATTATTCTGTCTATTTTCTTCTACTACTTCTTCTATCCCATTGTCATGATGCCACTGCGCGCAGCAAACTCCAGGCGAGTCTGCCGCCAGCCCTGCAGACGACAAAAAGCGGGGTGGTGGTTGCACGCCAAAACAGCTGCGACAAGCGGTCCCCGCCCCACCGATGCACGTTTTTGGGAGGCCTCTGGCCTGGCCTGCGCCGACAGCCCGCCTCCAGGTCCAGGTCCAGGATGACGCCAAGCGGCGGTGCTACAGACGGGGACCTACTTAGAGCGCCAATCCCAGCTAGCCGGTGCCAGAGTTGACCATGGCACACAAGGGCGGGAAACGGACCAGGCTGGGTCAGGCAGAGAGCAAATGTCTTGGCCTTTTTCTTCGTGTAAAACCACTGAATAGGAAAATGTCTGTGCTTGTCAGAGTAGGTTGGCTGTTGATGATGGACAGTGCCCAACTATGTACTGTATGTACTCCGTACCTCGCGTAACTCGTTCTCCCGTATCCAAACAAAACACAATACAGTAGGGCCAATGCCATTAAGATCAACATCTATATGTGTTCATCTCCGCGACATTCATCTCTACAGCTAAAAATGTACTATTATGCCACGAGTATAACCAGCATACGAGTATATCAAAGTCCACGTCGGCTGCCGCCGTATTTTACCACAGTACGCATCCATGCACCCATCCCGCCACATCCATCACCATCTCGCCGAGCTACCTACTCCGCACGCCATGTCCTGCCCGCCTGCATACCGCAGGCTGTGGCCTTGACAGCCAAGGAAAATAAAAAAAAAAGACCCCTATTTCTAGTTGTATACGCCCGTATGCATGCACAGATTTACTCCCCTCATCCAATCAAGCGCAGCTGATCAACCAAGCTGGCGGCAGTGCTTTTTGATATCCCCACGTGCACCCTCGTCTGGCTACGCAAGCAAGACCTCTGTTTATAGATGCTGCCCGATGCACACAGCCCATCAGTATCAGCAGGTAGCCGGCATCTGTACCATCACGGGCCGTCGTCGCATTGTGCTCCCGTCCAATTTCTCTGGCCGGGCCAGCGGGTACGACCCTCCCAAGTCCCCATCCTAGCTCTGTCCACTCGCAAAGATTAGAGATGGAGACGGTGACCGGGTCTGCGCACCTTATTTCGACTCCACTCCAGCAAGCTACCCTTTTTCGCTGACCTACGAGCACATGGCACTGTTAGATGTCAAACTCGTCA
Organism: Lecanicillium sp. MT-2017a; assembly: GCA_003056585.1. NCBI lineage: Eukaryota > Fungi > Ascomycota > Sordariomycetes > Hypocreales > Cordycipitaceae > Lecanicillium > Lecanicillium sp. MT-2017a. The sequence continues at coordinate 71,382 of PXYN01000226.1, forward strand.
TAACCGTCTATATTCTATACGTTCTATCGTCTATATCGTCTATGGTTCTGGTTACCGTGTCTATCAGTGTCTACTCTCTCGACCACCCTATGTCTGCCGGCCACCTCGTTCCATCGCCATTATCCCCCCAACTTCAGAGCTTCCCGAGGGCTGTCACTTGTTAGCTTATATCCGGTGCCCTCTTGCTTCGCCTCAAACGTACCTGCTGCATACGCCAAAAACCAAGTCAGCGACGCCCCTCCATCCAGCCATTGCGGCTCAAACGTCTTGGAGCTGAAAAACTCCCACGCCGCCTTGGGCTCAATCGTTGCGTAGTTGCCGTAGATGATGCTCTTCCAGGCATTGCCAATCTCGTCGATCCGCTTCTTGCTAAAGTACACATCCCATTCCTCCTGCACAAACTTGGCCGTCCGTGCAAATCCGGTGGGCGGGAGAATGGGAATCATGTGGATGCCCTGGATTGCCTCGATACTTGGGTCAAAGTATGTCGTGTGGTCTATCTTGTTTTCAAACAGGATCCCTGCAACCTTGTTGCCAATAAACTCCTTCGGCTGCACCTTGTTGTCCTTTTGATATAGATAGTAGTGCTGCAAGCTGCGTCCAATGATGGATAGAATTAGGTTTCCCCTGGTTGCCCGTCATTAGCCTCGCCTTCGCCGACGGCAAATATCTGTCCGTAGCACGTACCTGGCTTCCATGTCTGCATCGCCGCTCACCTTCCCCCACATCTTGATTGCGTACGCGTGCATCACGTCTTCAGAGCTCGACTCTTGGTCCTTGCCGTCCATGGCGGCATACAGACCGTGAGCCCAGCTGTGCCCGTGGTACCAGTCAAAGTTTCGCCACATCGGAAACACTTCATCCTTTGCACTTGGGTTGGCAACGTCACGCACCAGGGTATTGACATAGTCCTTGTTGGCCTTGGCCCACTCCGGGTCCAGGTGACCAATATAGGCCGCCGCCAGGATATGGTAGCCATAGTGGAAGTGGTGGTCGTTGTAGTATGTGTTGCCAAAGTCCACGCCATCGCTGCCCGTCACGTACGAAGCTGATGATACAACACCGCCCCAAGCAGCTGGATCCAATACTCGTTAGCAAACTACCATACTAGCTTCCATTGCGTACGTACTCTCGTGGACCAGCGGAAACTTTTGTTTGTTTGCTGCAAATGTCCCAAATGCCGCTTGCAGCTGCCCTAATGCCGGCTTTGCCAATGTGTGATTCCCCAGCATCGAGTCAACCACGTACAGTATTGTTCCAAACTTGGCAAGCGCCTGGTATCTGTTAGAGCAAGGAATCTAGGTTATTGTTGCGGGCTTCTTACCTTGCCGCTAAAGTACATAGAATCCAGATTGGACTGGGCTACTATGTTCTGTGTCAGCTCCACCGACGCCGCCGCCTGGATTACCGACTTGGCTTTCTCAGATAACTCCTCCATGCTCCCCTTCTTTGGGCTCCAGGGAGCAAACCCCATATTCACTGGCATCTCTGGTTCCTCCATGGTCCATTGTGTCCCCTTTACCAAGGTGGCCAAGCCCTTTGTGGTCGACTGTAGTTGTGTCTTTTGGACGAGCTTCTTCGTGTCCGAGCTGAAGGAGTCTACATGGTGCGGTAGAGCGTACATGTACAGATTTCCATCCTGGTGTCCATCCTTTTCGAAATCAAACGTGTAACTGCCCTTCGCATCGGATGCCGATCCCGTGAGTTTGAGTGTTAATGGATAGATGCCAGCACCGTCGTCCAATAACGCCTCGCTTCCGTTTGTACAAGGGTCCTTGCTCACTTGGATTACTCCGTAAAATGGCTTTGTTGACTCAGCCACACCATTATTGATGACCTTGAGATCAAGGTTGTCCCCCTTTGTACGCCAGCCATATACGCGCCAGACGGTGCCGTCTTCGAGTGTAAATGTATACTTGACGACGTTCTCCTTTGGATTCTTCGTCACCCGAGTCATAGTGCGGAAATAGACGCCTGATTGAATCAGAGGAGTTGAACCCGCGTACTGGCCTGTCACATAGGCCATGCCTTGCACAAGAGGAAAGGTAACAGCGGGCGCGGTTTTGTTGTCTGGGCTGAGAAGCACACGGGCCGAAAACGCAGTTATGCTGTCGACGGATAGAAAAGTCTTGTTTCCGAGTTCTTTGGCAGACAGCACTAGCGACTGGATGCCAATCGGGTTCAAAACATAAGAAACCGATTTGTTGAACTTTCTGGGGCCAAGCACTCTCTGTTTAGCGTCGACATGGGAAATCGACATCCCCCAACTGGCGCTCGCGCCTTTCCCACCGGACCATGCAATCGAGTAGGGAAAGGTAAAGGTGGGTGCAAGTTGATCTCCAAGGAAGAAGTTGGAGTAGAATTTGTTTGTCTGCAACGGTCCTGTGGACGCGATTCCCTTGCGAGGCACCGGGTGGTCTTTTCGAGACTTTATCTCTTTGCCCGGCTTTTTCGTGTCGATTGGCTCTGCAAATATATTTTGAGATGCCATTTTGAATTGGATTTTGGGCTCGTCTGTCGGGAGAGATGATGATGCCGTAGAGTTATTTATCGGAAACTGTGGTAATGAGGAAGGGATAGGGATGGGGCGCGTTATCAAAGGTCCTCGTGTCGGCTGGCCCAAGGTGTTGAGATCTGGATGAACAATGCCGGATGTATGTGGTTCAGCTCTGGATAAACTAGGAAGAATAACAACTGTCCCAGTTGGTACTGTGCTGGAGCTGACGTTGACCGTATGGGTGAGGTTGAAGATGAAGTCGGGGCCTAATAGAGCCTCGAGCAGAGCAAGCGTGTCGTTGGAGCTGTGACGCGCACTAATATTTAAACTGGTTCCCAGATGCGATTCTGTCGGGAGGTGTAGTTGGTTCACAAGCGGTATTGCAGGCCTGATGCTGTCTCGTGGCTGCGTGAGATATCCCCGTGACCCTCTCTTGGCAGGTATCGCAGACCCTTGCGACCAAGTCAGCAAACTGCACAAAACGAGTGAAAGCAGCGCCATGATGCTAAATGTCCGACTGCCTGCAGTCGTTCAACAATGGTCGCACGCCACATCTTGCTCAAGTCGCGACCTAGAGCCATCGTCCCTATATACAGAATTCCTTTATCCGACTTCGCCATGATGGCCGGGTGCGAATTCCATCAAGAGGCACGGGGCGGGTCGCGTGGTATGTCTAGTTAGGTGTGGTGTCTCACATCGCTGCCGCACTTGACAAAGAGCCAAGAATGCGCAAAAATAGAATGGGAATCTAACGAGACTAAAAGAGGCGCGCGTTACCTTTTCGTAATAAATTCTTCCGATGCAGGCTAAATGTGGTAGATTCGCAGAATGGGACACTGTGCTGTGCTGTAGGGCGGACAATGTTGTAGGTGTAGGTTGTGTATAAGCCAGTATTTGAGGACGCCCCAACTGACGGCGGAGCCAAGGTCGACTTTCAGCTAGCACAATGCCCTTTCGCCTGCAAAATAATTCAAGATTCGCCTCACAGCTTATTTTTAGCAAGAAGGCCACGCGTTCCCCATCCCTTCGTTCCTTCCTGAGGCTTGGGCAACGGTCCGCACCAAAGACGGCAACCATGGTGGAGAATCATCGGCACCGCGTCGTTCACATTACGCTGCTGTGCTTTGCTGGTGCGAGATATCGGAATAGATGAAATTGCTATCGAAATTGCGTATAATGCAATCTGATGTCATCCGTTATGGAACCAGCCATTGACCTGGCATTTTTAGACGTGGCTCGAGAACAGATCCCAAGGGAGTTCATGCATCACCGTATCGACAACCATGCGCACTGGTCCATTCGCACCATCCTCCATCCAAGACTTGAAATCCTCAGCCAGAGACTCGTCGTCCGCGACACGTCGGGTGAATTCGGTTGCCTTCTCGACCATATCCATAGATCCGACCACCATTCCTGATCGCGCCTTGTAATACTTGAACATGGGCTTATCATCATCGCCCACTTCGCCATCTTGCACCTCAAATCCGTCATTGTCACACGGGTCGTTGCTGCAGTACTTGACGCCTCCGGGGTTACCAAAGTTGATTCTAAATGTCGTCTTGCCTTCCTCCTTCCACTTCTTCTCCAGGTCAGCTATCTCATCGTCGGCGCTCTTCTTTTCGCTAGCGGGGACGCAGCGAGAGACTTGGTGTCCGCCTTCTGCTTCCTTTGTGCTCGCAAACGGATACGCAAAGCAGGTGTCATTTGGCGCTCCGCGGTGGCCTACCATACCGCGGCCGTTTTCTGTGCACTTGTTGCACGACCCGCAGCCCGCTGCGTTGATTCGCTTCTGTGTGGTCTCCTTGTCGGGGAAGTCAAACGTCAAAGTCTGTGCGAACCTTGGCTTGGCGCATCGGACGGCATAGCACATGTTGGAGCATATCTCGGGCGTCTTATCGCAGAGGAACGTGACATCTGGTGGTTTGGCAATCGCCTGGGGCAGTGAGACGACGCAAGCGAAGCCGGTCAACGCGAGGTGTTTGAGTTGCATGCTGATAGGTCTAAGAGCGCGCAAGCTAATATATGTATAAGTCTTGGGCGATTCGGCGGCGGTCTTGCGATGTGGAAAGTGTACTGGCAAAGAATATCTGGGAGATGCGTTAAAATAACATTTCGCGGCCAGACAGACATCACCCATGACCAGTGCCTTGTTTTCCTACTGGATACTAGACAAGGGAGGCCTTGCAGCGAAAATCAAACATGAAAGTGGTGCTGTCTCAGACGGCAATGGTCCAACTGCACCGACCGCAGATTGCAGCCACAGAGTCACGATGCGCGCCGCAGAACCGCAGCACTGAAAGTTAGGGACAAAGGTACAGAATCATAAGTACAGTAGAATTGACAATTAAGTATTTTAAAAGCTGTTAATTTTCTCTGGTAACTTGTTCTGGTCGCTGTTCAAACTCCTTCATTTGGCTCTTGCACAGGACTCCTGTCTCGTCACCCCACGTTCATTGTCGTCATTGTCTCACAGTCATCACCTTCATCTGCAGAGAGGAAATAAGGAATACGACATCACCAAGCAAGAATCAGGAAATTGCTGAGTTACGATGGCAGATGCATAGCTAATGGAATAGCCGGTTGATACCTACAGTTCATGCATCACTGATGGCGCGGAGATTTTAGCTTGCCCAAATCCAGCGTGATATATCACCTAGGATTGCCAGCGATGGCCACAAAAAGCACGAGAACAGTGTCGTAAATCCGTCTAACGTATATTTAGATCCCCAAAGCACTATACTTGCCGTCCGAATTCGCCAGCAATTTGGCAACATCATCCGCCATCTGTCTCCTTTCAGCGCGAGTTTTGCCCTTCCCCTTGGTCTTGTCTTTCCCGGTAGCGCTCGCCGCAGCCGTAGCTGGCTCTCCGGTCCGGCGACTACCCTTCGTATTCAGCGTCGATATCTTGCCTCCCGCAATAGCCTTGAGCCGCTGAGCCTTCTTCGCCTCCTCGGCTGCAGATCTCTCCGCCTCCCGACGACACTTGCGGATCGCCTTGTCGTCGAGCACCCACGGCGTGTCCAGCACGTCGGCGCGAAACTTGGCGCGCTTCTCCCAAAGCGCAACCTCGCCGTTTGTGCCCTTTACCGACAGCATCTTCTCCACCTTGATCTGTTGTTCATCGCGGAACTCGGACAGCGCACCCTTGACGTCCACCACGTCCCCGACATCGATGTGATCGTACGGCGTCGTGGGCGGCCCGTTCAGGCCAACGGGCGGGCCGCTACCGGTCGCGGCCGCAGCAGACGCGTCATCGGTACCTGTAGCTGCGCTTGCGGGCTTCGGGGGTGCGGATACGGAGATTATCGCCTCGATGCAAGCACCGCTGCTGTCGTCAATGGTGTAGGCTCGCAGGTTGGCAAAGTCGTCAATGGCGACCACGACGCCAACTATGCGGACCCATTTGATCGGTAGGTTCTTGTAAAAGTAGAATCCTTCACCTGTTATTTGCAAATAATGTAAGCAGGCTGCAATGAGCGGCGCTGTTGTAGAGCTCATTTACCTTCAAAGCCGGCGTATCGCTTGAGGCCGAGGATGGCCCTTACGGACAAAAAAGTCCACGCATTTGCGGTCGGCGCTAGATGGAAGCAATATCGCGGGTAAAGCACCGCCTGCGGTACCTCACTCATGGCATGATTGTGTTTTTAATGCGCAAAGCCAGTGACGTTCAGGTTGCGACGCACATGGCCAACGAGGTGGTGGTTGTCGACAGGAGCAGGCTACCGCGTTGCGCGCGACGTTGCTGGGCGCCGTGGAGTTGCCCCGCCATGCGTGCCTGTGACAATGTTCACGCTATGACTTGAAGTTACAATTTTATCACCAGCGTAGCGGAGATGTTTTAATATTTAAAGAAAATCATTTAATTCCAATTGAAACGCCTTTTACCATATCCTAATCATCCAGCCGAAAATAGCGATAACTGATGCTGTCATGTCCATAAACTATTCCTGTTCGTTCACTTGCGGTGCTTCTTTGCATTGTTCAGCTTTGCCGCGGCAGCCTGGAAAGCCTCTTCCGACGGCTCCTCCTCTGCGTCGCGCTTTTTGCCCTTCTTCTTCTTTCCGCCACCCGATCCGCCACCGTACTTTGCTTCTAGATGATCAAAGAAGCTCTCAGACCTGTCCTGCTGTCGTCGTTGGATCAGGGCAGCGAGGCCATCCTCTGAGCTTTCCTTGCTCTTCTTGCCCTTCTTTCCTCCGAATATGTCATCGTGTACGCCCAGCTCCTTAGCATAGTCCTCGGCCTCTTTGGCTTCCTCGCGAGCCTGTTTTACTCGTGCCTCTCGCCGTGTCTTGGATTCCCTCGCGTAAGCCTTAAAGTTTGGAACATCTTGATCTCTGATAGCCTTGTTGATGATTGCACGGAACCTCTCATCGTCTTCGAGGACGTTACTGAGGGTTACAGTCTCGTACACGCCATCCATGTCGCCTTCGTATTGTTCGTAGGCAATGAGAACATCATCCTTTTCCTCGTCTGAGCCTTTGTACTTTTTGGCAAACTTCTCGATCGCTTCGGCGTTGATTGTGTCCTTGAACTGCTCTCGGTAATAGTCACTCCAGTTGAAACCCTCAGAGTCAACAATGGATTCGGCGGTTGAGCCGGTTGCATCGTATCGTTTGCGACGGACAGGGTCCGACAAGACGGCGTAAGCTAGGGCAATGCGCTGGAAGGCTTCATGGGCCTCTTCCTTTCGTGATGCCGGAACCTTGTCTACGAAGTGATAGGTTAGCTGGTGCACAGAAGCTCAGGAAGCGCAGAAAGTTGTCTTCCTACCTGGATGGTTCTGCAATGCGGCCTTGCGATAGGCTGCCTTGATCTCATCCGCCGATGCCGTGCGCGCCACATCAAGCTCCTCGTACGGCTGGACTTCCGGAGGCTCGCTATCTAATGGCTCCTCAAATTCAGACATGTTCACCTTCGGACCTATTTTTGGTGGGTTCTTAGTAGAGCTCTGGAGGAGGGTAGCATGACGGCGTTGGTTACCTTAAAGTGCTGGTCACGCGTTTGACGCGTTTGGTGGGTCTCAAGCTAAATGGGTTGCCGGGGCCTTCTTCCCCGACTTCTTGGAGTCCAGTTGATGCTACCCGGTATGGATACAAATATTTTAAAATTCTACAAGTACTGTTCACAAGACCTTTCGCATTGCGCTAAACAGTAAAGAGGCAGGCGAAATTCTTACAAAGGCAACAAGAATGGACATGATTAAGGCAGGTGACCATACGGCTGCAATGCAATATGCGCTCGCCCTGGCAAAGAAATCGCCTCCCAAACCGAGCAACTTTTGTGTCGGTGCACTCCTGGTCAGGCTCGAAGATGGTCACATAACATCGGAAGGATACACGCTGGAATGTCCTGGCAACACGCATGCAGAAGAGAGCTGTTTCATAAAGCTAGCGGAACAAAATTTCACCACCGAGGAACAGCTTGTCGACGTCATGACGGCCCCCCATGCCCTGTACACGACAATGGAACCCTGCTTCAAGCGACTCAGTGGCAAGCTACCGTGCGTCGAACGCGTGTTGCGGCAAAAAAGCTGGATAAAGGAAGTTTACGTTGGAGTCAGTGAGCCGGAGACGTTTGTTGGTCAGAATCCCGGGAAGAAGATGCTGGAGGAAGGTGGTATTACAGTCCAAGTTGTAGCTGGTCTGGAGGATGAGATCCTGCAAACTGCAACCGCAGGTCACGTTGAGCAATAACACTTAAAATATCAAGTTGCTATAGACTTCACAACGGCTGGACACATCACCCAATGTGTTGATGCAGATGCTTGAAGCTTGTCGGTCACCCGAGCATACCCAGCCTCCCAGACACTGCAATCGCAGCCTGCAGGTTGAAGAGCAGATGACATTGCAGTGCAACATGAGACAATCGTGTTGTTCTTGACAGAGGCAATACATGCGCTGTATCGAAGTGGTGGCAGACGTTGGGATGCTCTTGTTTATGCGACGAACAAGCACGAGGCTTTTATTGTAACCTCTTGGCGTGCGGAGAAGGTGCTTTCATGTCGCTGGGATGCTTGTATCAATCGGCAACATTTGAAGCTGGTTGGCCATGGTAGATCGGGAGGGAGGAACGACGGCTTTAATGCGGCATACGACCCCCCTCCTTCTCGGCGACTTTAGCGTCGAGCCATCGCCGCGTGATCTGGATAGAATATAGCAGGCGTTACCCAACCAGAGTATATAAAACTGCCCCGCAAAGGATGCAGTTCAGGCTTCAACATCGACAACACGGTTGAAATCCAATTCCATCACGACTGCTCACATCTTGTGGATCATGTATGAGGAACCTATTGTCGCCTTTGAGTCTGGTGCAGGCTTCAGCATTGTTGGGGCAGAGATCTTTGTCGATGAAGGCAATTATGAAGGAGTTCATATTGCCGCCAAGAACCTGTCCAATGACTTTACAAAGGTCACCAAGAGAGGTTGCAATCCGGCCACCAGAGGATCGCCGCATTGCCAGCCAACCAAGTCTTGCATCATCATTGGAACTTTGTCTGAATCTCCAACCATACAAAAACTGAAATCAGACGGCAAAATTTATACCGACCGTATTGACGGCAAGTGGGAGAGTTGGATCACCACCACCGTTCATCGACCGTTCGGCGGATACGACAACGCACTGGTAATTGTTGGCAGCGACAAAAGAGGCGCCATCTTTGGCACATACTCGCTATCTGAGCAAATTGGTGTTTCGCCGTAAGTAAAGAACTCGAATATTTATGGTGTAAGGGGCCTAATATGATGCAGGTGGCACTGGTGGGCTGATGTACCGCCGAAGGCGCATTCCGAAATATACGCACTTCCTGTTACGACATATAATGGCGAGCCAAGCGTCAAGTTTCGAGGTATCTTCATCAACGACGAGTCCCCAGGAATGGACTCCTGGGTCCACGACAAGTTTGGACCTAAATTTGACAGCAACTTTTACCGCTACGTGTTTGAGCTGCTTCTACGGCTCAAGGCGAATTTCATGTGGCCGGCCATGTGGCGCGGTTACCCGTACCCGGGAAGGTCGTTTTTTGTAGACGACCCAGACAATCAAGCGCTGGCGGATACGTACGGTATTGTTGTCGGAACTTCGCATCATGAGCCGATGCAACGGGCCATGAACGAGTGGTCCACAACGCAGCCGGGGGGCACCTGGAACTGGGAGACCAACCGTGAGAAGGTTACAAAATATTTTGAAGAAGGTGCCGAGAGAGCGGTGCCCTTTGAATCATACTTTACCATGGGTATGCGTGGCGAGGGCGACAGCCCCGTCAGCGGCAGAGACCCAATGGTGATACTCAAGGAAGTTCTCGCTAAACAACGATCAATTATCAAAGAAAACTACGGTAGCGCGGACGGCGTAAATCGTACGTACACGCCTGGGTGTGAAATAGGAAAAGATGGCTGACGATGCCTTGCAGAGCTTCTTGCGCTGTACAACGAAGTCCAACAGCTCTACGACAATGGACTAGAGGTGCCCGACGACGTGACTATACTCTACTCAGATGACAATTTCGGTACCCTGCGCCGGCTGCCCACAGAGCAAGAGAGAAAGCGATCGGGAAGCGTCGGAGTAAGGCTAACCATTTCACTGTGGCAAAATATGAAACCCGGCTAACCGCTGCGGCAGTACTACTATCACTTTCAGTACACAGGTTATCCAAGATGCTACAGGTGGATGAACAGTAATACACTGGTGAGTACTCGCTAACAACGGTAGCATGCAGGTATCGACTGACAACAGGGTGTAGGGCAAAGCGTTGCACCAGTTGAAGCTGGCACACTACCATGGTGCGGATCGGATTTGGGTATTCAATGTCGGCGACCTGAAACCTTGCGAAGTGCCCATGTCTTTTGCACTTGATTTGGCATGGAATGTTGAGTCAATCACAGCCGACACGCTGCCAAAGTACTTTGGCGATGTGGCCACTCGAGAATTCGGGCCCAAGTATGCCAATGACATTGCCACCATCTGGCATGACTTTGACCGACTGGTTGCTCTTCGTAAACAAGACCATATTGATGTCAACACGTTTATCATACTGAAGTACCACGAAGCTGACAATGTCGTGGCGCGGTGGAGAGACTTGACAAAACGCTGCAAGGCGCTATACAAGAACATGGATGAGCAATCCCGGGCGGCGTTTTTCCAGCTCGTTGTTCATCCAGTCAAGGCGTCGTATCTATGCACAAAGCTGCGTGTGACACAATACAAGAACCAGCTATTCGCCAAGCAGCGACGCAACACGGCGAATGTGATGTTTCATAAGTGCATCGAGTTGCTGGACAAGGATAATGCGCTCATGGAAGAATACCACTCACTTCTGGATGGCAAATGGAATCACATCCTGCGCCAACCCCATTACGGGTATGGACCGACCGGCGCACAGCCGACGCGCAACTTCCTGGAGGGGCTTTGCTATGTTCAGACGAAAGAGGATTCTAATCCCAGCGTGGGACACATGGGTATTGCGGTGGAAGGCATCGAAGGGGTCAACGTGGGTCACCTCAACGAGGATTCTGACCGAACACACCCTTCCCGCGGCTGGCTAGAGGCGGGTGTCCGGCTGCCGTTTATCACACCATACGGCCCGCAGACCCGATATTTTGAGGTCTATCACCGTGGTACAAAGGAATTCTCGTGGGAAGCTAACCCCCAGTATGATTGGATTAAGCTATCGCAGTACCATGGCCACCAGGACCCCAAAGATCCTGACTCAAGGGTCGTTGTTACTATTGACTGGCCCAAGGTACCCGCTGACTTTGATGAGTCTGTATTTATAGAGATTGTGGGAACTCGCGATGGCTACGAAAAGGTGCGCCTGACGGTCAGGAATAGCCGCGTGGCACCTGGATTTGAAGGCTTCGTTGAGGAATCAGGTCACCTGGCCATCGAAGCTGGCAACTGGGCACAGCCGCCATACGTGCGACTGCCGTCCGTCGGACGACAGCTCGGTGGTGCCGTGACGCTGCCCAATGATTTTGACTTTTGCAACGTGGACGACATCCCATTCCTCAAGTACCCGGTCTACGTGTTCTCTGATCACAAGGGCACGAACCTGGAGCTTCAGTTCAACATGACGCTCGAGACAGAGCGGGGAAGCAAAATGGAGTATGATATCCGCTTTGATGGAGGAGAGATCAAGACGTACCGTTTGACAGAGGACGAAAATAATGACCGTGACTATCCCAAAGCCTGGAACAAGGCAGTCATGGACTGTGTCTGGTACAGGAATCACGGCTTGGGCGACGTGGCTCCCGGTGAACACCTGCTCGAGATTCGCCTGCGAAAGACCAACATGGTTTTGGAGAAGGCCGTCATGGACCTCGGCGACCTGCGATATACCTATCTCGGGCCACCGGAGAGCCAGTACGTCAAGGCTGGTTGACGGTGGATGTGTAGCCCAGTACCTCTCCTGTGACGACTTTCTTATGTATTTATCGTATCACGATGCAGGCAACCAGGAATAGTATGATGATTATGAATAAATTGTTGTTTGTACGAGCATTTTGGCTTGTCTGCGTGACATTGAGTTGTGCTGTTTTACAGGTAACCAAGCCGGGACGTCCACTGAGGACAGCTCTAAAAACACCACACCGAGGGCGTCTGATCCGCAACGAAGAGCAGAAAGCCGATGTGCGGGTGATACGACACGATACCCTCTTAGCTAGCCTGACCTTGGTTGTGAAAGTTCCGATGTCGCACCGCGACGCCGGCGCAAAGGTGTGAAAGATTCCACCCAATCAGTTTGGCCAACACCTGTGCTCTTGTTTACATTACAACACACTTGTGCTGAAAAATAAGACACAGCTTAAGAGGAGCACCAAGAGTCTGGTCAGTGAAAAGATGTAGCTTGTGTGTAAGCAATGCCGCAGCCAAAGAAACAAGTGTATCAAATCGCACCATCAATGGCGCCTTGAAACGCGAAGCAAGCCGGGCTGCCTATCATGGTAAACAGTGGAGAGGGGCGGCGGCGGCCCGGACGGCACTCCATACTTGTACGTTAGTACAAACTCAATGCCGGGCGGGGGGCTGCCGCTAACAAAGCAGCGGCAGCCAAAGAGGGGAACGCCATGTCCACTCTCCAGGGGTCCAGGAGCTTGGGCCACTCCGCGCGTTTGATGAGCTCCGTGAAAGCGCCTCTCACCTCATAGTCAGCAAACGGATCGCTCACCTCTCAACACAGCGCTTAGCAGTAGCAATTTGCGCTGGGCTGGTGATGGAGTGCAATTCTTTTTAAAAGCGCGTCCTTCATCTCCTTCTCACATTGAGCAACTGTGACGAGTCAGACACTAGCTCCTCGCCATCTCACTGCAACCTGTACGCCGGTCGTCCAAGTAAGCGTCCAGCCGCTTTGCCTCTCGCCTCTCGATCCCGTCTCTTGCCATTCACCGCGTACGACACGGACGCGCCTCACTGCTTTTGCTTTTTTGCCGGCCGACAAGTGTGCTTTGGTTGGGCATCATCAGTCTTCTACTCGCACAGCACAAGGCTTGTGATAGCCTTGCTGGCTCCTTGCCTGTGTTCGTGGTCTTCTCGCTGGACGGGATACTCCTTGATTCGCCGCTTCCTGTGCGCAACCACCCGTCCGGGTTTTGACTCTGCAGCTGTGTTATTTGGTACAGCAGCCTCGCTGTTAACAAACCGACTATTTCTCCCCTTCTTCCCCCTTTCTGATCTTCTTTTGCTCTTGAGCCTTCGACGATCCGTGCCCAGAGACTACGAACCAAAGTGCTTCATATTGAATCGCTATTTCATAGCAACTTTTTGCTCCATCTGCTTCAAAGCTCCCAATACATCCAACCATGTCCGATTTCAGAGGTAACAGAGGCCGCGGTGGCCGAGGCGATGGACGAGGTGGTGGTGGAGGAGGAGGAGGCCGTGGCGGCCGTGGTGGTGGGGGAGGAGGTGGTGGTTCCAATTACCGTGGGAGCTTTGGAGGCGACCGTGGTGGAGGAAGAGGAGGAGGCGGAGGGGGCCATTATGATGGTGGTCGCGGTCGTGGCGGCGGCGGCGGCGGCGGATATCGCGGTGGCCGAGGAGGAGGCGGTGGTGGTGGGAGAAGTGCGGTATCTGAAGGCAAGGACAAAGTCTTCAGGTGAGTTCCAAGATCCATTTGGTCTCCCATTCTATTGATTTTCTCATGTTTCTTACACATCATCAGTCCGGCTGGCGTGAGCCCTACCCCGGACGATAGTATCACCCAGCTGGAAAATACCATCGTCAAGAAGCAGAGCCCCAGTGTCGACCGAGTTGCTGGCAAAATGAAGGGGGTCGATTTAAGCAAGGGCCGAGGTGGGAAGAGTAAGGAGCCAGAGTACAAGGACCTCCTGCCTGCCCGGCCAGCATTCGGTACAACCGGCCAGCCTTGTGTTGTCTGGGCCAATTACTTCCGGGTCGACGCAAAGCCAATCACTGTGTACAAGTACGGGTTGAACGTTGCCAAGGTAGCCAAGGAGAAAACAAAGGATGGCAAGGTTAAGCCGCCTGGAGAGGTTCGTGGCCGAAAGCTGCACATGGTCATCGCCGAGCTTCTCAAGCGCATCGACAAGAACAACGTCGTGGTGACTGAGTTCAAGGCTCAGCTTATAGCTCTTAACGAGCTGTCTCTGTCCGAGAACCCAGTGCAAGTGACACTGACGGAGCCCGCTTTGGGAGACGATGAGCCGCCTCTTCAGGACACGTTCATGGTGTCAATCACAGGGCCGACCCTGGTCTCCCTCGCAGGCGTGCTAGATTATCTGACGTCCATGGCCGTGCCCACCGACGATATAGCATTCCCCAGAGAGCCAGAAGCCATTGACGCTATCAATATGATCCTTGGCTTTCGCCCCCGGTCCAAGCTCGACAAATTTGCCGTTCTGGGCGGCTCTCGGTTCTTCCCATTCGACGACACCAAGGTGGTCTCGAAGTTCAAAGAGCAGACCCGGCCATTGGTTGCGGCACGCGGCCTATTCCAGTCGACCCGCATCGGTACCGGACGACTGCTCTTAAACACAAACATGACCCATGGCGTGTTCAAGGCTTCTGGGAAGCTCGACAGCTTGTTCAGAGAGCTGGGAATTGCTCCTGTTCAACGATCGAATGGTGCAGCTGTGCGCCATCTCAAGATTATTGCCAAGTTGCTGCCTAAAACTAGGGTTTGGGTCACTTTCAAGACATCTAGCGGCCGAGAAGTGACGCGAACCAAGGCTATTGGGGGCTTGGCCATAGCTTCCGAATTGTCTCGTCGTGGCCCCAAAGAAAACAGAGACAAATTTGCGCCAGAGTATGAATTCTGCGGCCCTCGCCAAGTCAGCTTCTTCTATGCCGAGGAGAATCGCTACATTACGGTCCATGAGTATTATCGAACGAGTAAGTAGTGTCCCTTCGAGACCTTTTCAGCTCATGAGGGCTGTTCGCTAACAATTTGTCAGAGTACAACATGAATCTTGCCGACTACCCACTTATTAACTGTGGTAGAGCTGGTAAGAATGTGTACTACCCAGCAGAGATGGTGGAAATCCAGCCCGGCCAATCAGCGAAAGTCAAGCTGAACGTCAAAGAGACTGCAGACATGCTTACCATTGCCTGCCGAACACCTTATCTGAATGCCATTTCCCTGACGACAGAGAGCCGCGGTACTTTGGGCCATGACGACCCTGTGTTGGCAAAGTTTGGAATTTCTATTGGAAAGCAGCTTCTAGCCATCCAGGCGCGTGTTCTGGCAGCCCCGAGAGTTATATACCGCAAGAGGCCGGATGACGCACATCCTCCCAGCGTTACGCCTTACAATGGCAGCTGGAATATGAAGAACGTCAAAGTTGTCAGAGCTGGCCGACCGTTTGACCGGTGGTCATATGTCAACATCCAGTTTGACAACAGAAGGCAGATTGCTGACCCAGGCACTGTCAGCCGCTTCGCACAAACACTGAGCAACAATCTCGGTGTGGCAATTAACAAGCAATTTGTTCAGCCTCCCATCCCCCAAATTCTGCGCCAAGATGCGATGGCAGGCACTCTCGACCGTTTCTTCAAGGAGATGCACAAGAACAATGTGCAGCTTATTCTGTTTATCCTCTCGGATAAAGACTCTACCGGCCTGTATAACAAGATCAAGACACTTGGCGATTGTGTATACGGGATTCATACCAGCTGCGTTGTCTTGCCTCAATTTATGAAGCAGAATGACATGTACGTGGCCAACGTTGGCCTCAAAATCAATCTCAAGGCCGGCGGCATCAACCACCAGCTTTCTGGCGCCCAGCCCGAAATCCTTAAGGAAGGACGGACGATGATTGTTGGATACGACGTCACCCACCCGACCAACATGAATCTTCCGAAGGGTAGTCCCGAACCGCCTAGTCTGGTTGGATTGGTCGCCAGCATGGATCGAGATCTCGGCCAATGGCCATCTGTTTCTTGGGAGCAGTCTTCCAGACAGGAAATGCTCAGCGACCGCCTTGTTCAGGAGTTTGGCAGGCGCATTGATATCTGGAAGGAGAACAATAAGAATATCCCACTTGAAAACATTGTCATTTACCGCGATGGTGTTTCCGAGGGTCAGTTCTCCCAAGTTCTTGACGGGGAGCTCGCCTCGATTCGCAAAGCCTGCGCTCAGAAGATGCCTGGCAAACCACCAAAAATCAGCATCATTGTGTCTGTAAAGCGACACCAGACGCGATTTTACCCGTCTAGGATGGAAGACAAGAGCGACTCCGGCAATGTCAAGACTGGAACTGTGGTAGACAGAGGCATCACGCAGGTGCGTTACTGGGACTTCTACCTCACCGCGCATAATGCGCTCCAGGGCACGGCGCGACCAGCCCATTATACTGTGCTGCTTGATGAGATTTTCCGGGCGCGTTACAAAGATAAGGCAGCGAACGAGCTGGAGAGGCTGACTCACGAGATTTGTTACCTGTTCGGCCGGGCGACCAAGGCAGTTAGCATCTGCCCGCCGGCCTACTATGCCGACCTCGTCTGCGAGAGAGCAAGGGCACACCGGCCCGAGTTCAACATTGAGGATGATGATAGCATGGTGTCTGGCGGTGCACCGGCGGAGCATGGGCCAGCTCAGAACCGTATGGTTCATGAACGGCTCCAGAACTCAATGTACTACATGTAGGTGTGGATGTAATCTCTGGCACAAAATTGCTTTGAATTATGACGATGGAAGACAACACAATGTTCCTTGTATGGATGGAGCGCGACTTGGAATCTGGAAAATGAGACGAGTTTTGAAAAATGTGTTTGGAAAACTGCCACCGTCAGGAGCATTGTTGGAATACTAGCTTGGAATTTTGAGTTTGCGAAATGGACGCAACTTCGCTGCATAAAGATTGGTTTCTCGAGTAGGTAGAATGCAGGTAGCTACCAGAATGAAAGAATTGTCCATGTTCAGGATTCTATATGCAAAATATGGCATGTGAGCTTCTATATACAGCGTAGATGGATGGACTGCATGCCCCGCGTCATCCGGGCGCATCACATCTTGGATTTGGGCTTAATTCTATCCAAAACATCCCTGCTCAGGGTTGACTTTTCCACCATGGACTTCTTCGTCCATTCCTCGTACTTTGCATTCTCCTCCCTCCACCAGCCCATCGTATCTTCTGCCCACTCACCCGCCGCCTGGGCGCAAAACGCCGGCGCCTCCATGGGGATCAAATGTCCCCAGTCCTCGCCAACAACGCTCTTGACACGGCCCATTGGCGCGCCGCCGCTACCACTAGTTCCGGTACCTGTGACATCCATCTTCGCTGCCCGCTGCGGCGGCAGGGACATGTAGCTGATGCCGCCAAAGATGTACAGCAGCCTAGGTCGAATATGCCTCAGCCTATCAAATGTGATGTTCGGCTCAGGCCGGTAGACGGGCACAACAGAAGCGTCCTGCCCAGCTTCAAAGTCCATGTCCGGGACCAAGTCGCGGTCCAGCAGCTGGGTGCCGTCCTCGCCAAACGCGGGGAAGCTGGGCCGCTGAAAGGTAAAGACCTCTTGGTGTTTGGATGTCGCGAGGACAACTTCACCACCCGCGGCACCGGGCTTGTCGGCGAGGCCGTGCTTGACCCAGCGCTCCATGGCGCGCGGGTCCCAGCTCTGGTAGAACTTGCTCTTGGCAAAGGCAGCGGCGGCGGCCTCGCGCGAGGGCCACTCGTCGCGGCGGTTGGCGCTCAGGTGGCCCGGCGTGACGTAGTCGCCCGCCATGCGCTTGTCGTGCCGCTCGATGACGGGGTCCATGAGGATGACGGAGGAGAAGAGGCGCGGGTGGGTGAGGGCGACGTTGGCGATGGCGTTGCCGCCAAAGGAGTGGCCGATGCCCATGATGGGTCGGGGCATGCGGAAGGTGTTGATCATGTGGGTGATGTCTCTTGCGTAGTCGAACCAGCCGGCTGTTTGGAAGTTAGCAATGGGTGAACAGAATTGGAATATGTGAGGTAAATGAGGGCCACGTACGGTCATCGCCGAGCTTGTCGCGGTTGAGAATGCCGCTGCGGCCCTGCCATGCTGCGTCTGCGATCCAGATGGCGCGGAGTCGGACGCCGCGCTTTTCGAGTTGCTGCAGCAAATCCTCCCACAGAGGCTCATATAGTTCCTGTGAAGAAAATAGGTTAGAGATGTGATCATTCTATTGCATTGCTATGCTGGGAGCTGCAGCACTTACCTTGGGGAACCCGTTGGCGTGCGCGGCGACAATGGTCAAGTCGCCCCGTTGAGCATCCCGGTAGCCGCGGGGAACATATTGCTTGACGTGCAGCAGCAGGGGGTCTTCTTGTGAGGTGGCCGTTGCGCGGGCATATTCGCGAATGTGACTGGCCTGAATGACGTGCTCCAGGACGTCAAAGGAGGACGACATTGTGAGATTCCTGGTTCCCGCGGGTTTTGGGTTTCCCCCCTGTCGGTGCGGTTATATGGTTGGCTGACTGGAGATTGCCGAGGTTCTATGCGGTTTTGTTGATGTGAGGTAAACGTATATCATGCCATGTATGAAAGGGACAAGCAACCGAAATGAAATGAAGAAATACGAGTCGAAACTTCTGCAGGTGCCAAACTGCAGACAGCAAAGCCTGAAATTGATGTAGAGTGACTGTTGTAGCGTAAGCTGATTGTTTGGACTAAACTACCTCGGTTCTCCAGTATTCTGACAGGCGGGGCGCCGGTCGCCGCAAGTGTCCGCCGGTGACGGGCAGCCGGAGTACCAAGGTACATTCAGTGCATTCGTTTGATGAGATGCGATACCGCTGTTAAAGCGTGGGTATTCTATTGCAGATTACGTATTCCTGAAATTATATTCAACATGAAGATGGTATTCATGTATTGCAGATCTTGCGTCACCTTGGCGTATGTACGGATGGACCGAGTGCAGTTAATGTAGCGTCGACAACGGGTCCGGGTAACAAGCGGCTGGGCACCGTACGAATACGGCAACTGCGTGGCGACCTTGCAAGCACGATGCATGCCCACCTCCGGATTCACGGTGCGGGTTTCCGGCCTTCGTGATGCAACTACATCCGTTCTTGTTGCTATAATGCCGCAATTAAACGCGCCCAACCCAACGCAATGAGCACTTTACAATCCATTCAGATTCAAATGACTTTTGGCGACGCATTGCACGCCGGCTAAACATGTCGCCTCCAAACATCCTCCTCCTCGCCGGCGCCCCGGCGACCTCGTCTCTTGACCCTTCCAAGTATCTGGACAGCCTCTCCGAGCCATTCCGTAATTTCATCTCATCAACCGGTTCCCGTCCTGGCAAAGACTCTACCCATTATACCCACCCTGAATACGCAACATGGCGCTCTCTCCCTTTAACGCGCCAACCTCTCCACACGGGGCTCACGCCCGACCACAACATGGACGGCCTACCCATTCACGCGCACCACCAAGACTTTTTCAACACTGCGTCGTGCATCTCATCCGGCGGGCCGGAGCAGGCATCCACGCAGCAAAATGAAGATGCAGAGGATGTTCTCACCCAGTTCTACGAGCAATCTCTTGCCCACCACAACCCGCTCCCTTCTTCACAACTTGACAACAACGCCAGCGATGACGAGACTACGGCATACCTCGACGAAACGTCCTTTCTAACAACGACTTCATTCCTCAGCAACACCACAAGCACAGCTCACCATCCTCCACCACCCGTGATACCCCCTCACCTCTCTGACCTGGAAGACGTCCCGACAGCACCGCAGCTCCTAGCCCTGCACCCGCAGACCATAACCCTCAACCTGATAGCTGGCATCCTCTCCATTGCACAGCCTCGCACAGTAAAGACGCGTTGGGGCAAGACGCTTTCCCTCGTGGAGATCTTGCTCGGCGACGATACCCGCTCAGGCTTCTCCGCGACGTTTTGGCTGGCGGACGACAGCAGCAACAGCGATGTGACTGCCAAGATGCTTCATCTGCTAAGACGACAGGATGTTGTGCTGCTACAGAATGTGGCACTGCACGTCTTTCGCGGTAAAGTGTATGGACAAAGCTTGCGGCGTGGGCAGACAAAAGTGCATCTGCTTTGGAGGCGGCGTGGTTCAGGCGGTTGCTACTCCTCACGGGATTTGGCATCTGGTCATGTGGAGGGTGCAAATCCACAGCTAGCAAAGACGGCACGGGTAAAGGATTGGGTGCTGCGATTTGTTGGTGCGGATTCTGGAGTAGAAGGCAAAGTTGAGGTGCTCAAGGGCTGGGATAAGCCTCCTGATGATACGCAGTAGATTGTGCGTTGTATGAATCGAACACTTAGTCTGACAAAATAATGAATTATGAAGATGTTTATTAAAATTTGTCCTTTGTCCATCTATATAAGCAAAATGTAGCGTCAGTCATTAAAAGTAGAGAGTATGTGCTCTGCCCGCAAATTACACAATTCTATCCGTCTTTAAAACATCTATAAAGTACAAAACAAAACATGGTATAAAAGTCTTGCTGGAAAGTGTGCTCAAGCAGCAATAGCCATAGACTCGGCCTTCTTATCCTTCTTGACCGACTTGAACTCGAGAAACAGCGTGGAGATGAAGGCGCAAATCGCACAGGCCAGCGTAATGTAGTAGGTATTCTTCAGGCCCTTCATGTACGCCTCAAGCACGGGCTGAATCGCATC
The DNA here is from genome assembly GCA_003056585.1 of Lecanicillium sp. MT-2017a. Taxonomy (NCBI): domain Eukaryota; kingdom Fungi; phylum Ascomycota; class Sordariomycetes; order Hypocreales; family Cordycipitaceae; genus Lecanicillium; species Lecanicillium sp. MT-2017a. The sequence continues at coordinate 91,949 of PXYN01000226.1, forward strand.
CTCGCGGCCCATCTGGGTCAGGATCTCTCTCGTCTGCGATGCGCCGCTGTTGATGAAGATGTAGGGGTCGACGCCAATGTTGTCTTGCTGAATCTTAGAGATGAGGCCGTTTTGGAAGACAGTTTGCGCGACAGCAATGAAGATGGCGCCGCCGAGAGTCTGGAAGAACTGGATGCAGGCCGTGCCGACGGGAACCCATTCCTGCGGGAGGACGGTCTGGACGACAATGGCGCCAATCTGGAAGCCGGCGCCGATGCCCAAGCCAGTGAGGACCTGGTAGCCGAACCACTCGCGCAGGGGCGTGTGGATGTCAAAGGTGGTGATCAAGCCAGAACCGATGCTGAAGAGCACCATGCAGGGAATGATGACGTAGTTGTACTTGCCAATGGCCGAAACAAGGCCACCAGAGACGACGGAGCAGACGACGGTGGCGAGGAGGAGCGGAAGAATCTTGATGCCTGCCTGGACGGCGCTGACACCCTGAATAGCTTGGAAGTAGAGAGCTAGAGAAATAATGTTGTTAGACAGCTGAAACAGAGGATAGAGTAGAGTAAGCGGGAGTAGGTTGAGCACTCACAGAGATAGTAGACGAGCGGGAAGAAGCCAGCACCAAAGAAGAAGCAAAACGACATGGCGGCAATGGTGCTACGGCTCTTGAACAGGAGCGGCGGGAACGTGCTCTTCTCCTTGCGCCAGACTTGGATGCCAACGAAAATGGCCAGCATAATGCCAGAACCAACGAAAAGGCCGATGATGCGGGAGTTGCTCCAAGGGTACTCGGCGCCGCCCCACTGCAGCGGCAGAAGGAGGCAGATGATGCCGGGGATGAAGATGGCGGTGCCCATGAGGTCGAGCTTGAGGATGCGCTCCTTGACCGAGAGGCCCTCGGAGTCCTTGGAGTTGCGGTTCAGCTTGACGACGAAGAGGACAATGGCCATGGCCAGGCCGCCGACGGGGAGGTTGATGTAGAAGCACCATCGCCAGGTGACGTTTTCCGTAAAGGCGCCGCCGAGAAGGGGACCGGCGACGGAGGCGATACCCCACATGCCACCGATGAGACCAAAGGCCATGGGGCGCTTCTGGAGAGGGACTGTAGATATCGTGTTAGTATGCTGCAGGTGCATCATGATAATGGCGGGTGGTATAACATACGAGAGTGGGAAAGAATGACGATGGCTCCGGAGAAGAGACCAGCTGTGCCCATCTGTAGATTTATCGTTAGCTTGGTGGGAACTAGTCTGCATGACAAGGTTATCAACTTACACCGGCGATAGCACGACCAACAATAAAGGCAACCGAAGTAGGAGCAACGGCGGAGATCAAGCTGCCCACCTCAAAGATGAAGATGGCGCCGAGAAACACCCACTTGATGTTGAAGAAGCGGTAGATAACACCGTACATGGGCTGGAGACAGGTTGTGGTGAGGAGATAAGAGGCGCCATACCAGCCCTGTGGACGTTGTTAGCTGGTGATACAAGTAGAGTAAGAACGAGCCGATGAACTCACGATATCCTTTGTACTTTGAAACTGGCCGGTAATGGCGCCCAGCGCGGGGGCAATGATGGTCTGGTCGAGGGCAACGAGGAAGATGGATATGCACAGGGCAAACATGGTCAGACTGAGCTTGAAGACACCGGGGTACACGACGTGGTCGTCGCCGTCGTTGTTGCCATCTTCTTGTTTTTCATGTGCGGCGGTGTTGTCGTTTGCAGGGCTGGGGTAGTCATGTTCGGCCTTTTCCAGGGAGAGGCGCTGCTCGGCCGAGTCGGTTGTGGAAGCAACCATTTTGGATAATTGTGTGTATCGAGTTGTGAAGACGAGGAGTTGGTTCTGATTGTGATAGACTCTCTTCTATGGTGATGCAGAGGCGTTGTGATGTAGGGTTGTATGTAGCCGTGCGTTTGGTGCTGTGAAAGTAAGGCGCTCCGATATAGGTTGAGTAAGGACCCTTGAAGAACGTAGACACCAAAGTCTAGCGTATTAAAACCGATAATGCACTATAGTGAGAAGAAGATATCCAACTTCGGGGAGGGGATACCAGAAGATTAAGTAGGCGAAAGAAAAAAAACAAAGGAACAAGTCGGGTGCCCGTCACGACCACGCAAGAGTACACACGTACATTCACGTTCACGGCAGGGCGGCGGGACGGAGCACCGATGTACCGACTGCCAGAAAAAACGGCGTGCCTAGCGCCTCGGGCACACTAAAGCGCAACGCTTACCCAAAAAGAAAAGGAACCCCCTCAACAGCGCTGACTTCGCCCTCCCAATTTTTTTTCAATTAGCGGCATTTGCACCTGCAGTGAATGAACTCGAGCCCTTTTTGGCGGGCGGCGGGTCCTCCGACCCGAGACTAATGCGGACAACCCAAGATGCCGAGCGGGCCAATCGCCCTCATTCGCACCAGTCACTGTGCGAAGCCATACACTACCACGCTTGCCTTGCCCTTGTCTCATTATGTGCCAGAACCAGTCGCGGCGCGAAGCCGTACACTATCACGCGGGCTGATGAAGCGAAAGGCGAGATTTGCGATTGATAAGCGGCGCAACTCTATCTGGTTTTGGTATGTATTGTATCTACTGGCGACGTTGCGGCTCAACAGACCATCAGAGTCAGCGGCAAGAAAACAATCGCCTGGCTTGTGACACAACGGCAAGGGGGAAGTCACAGAGGGTCTCAGCCGCACAATGCGCGCGCACGTAGTGTCGTGTACGCCAGTACGGGCTACATGGACGTAGATTACGTATGTCTTGTAAAGGGGTACACCCCATTAGAGCAAAACTCGGACAAAACGGACAAAGTTTATCCAGGTGCACCATGGACCTGGACGGCGCTGACAAAACACCCAAGTAGAGGTGCGAATCCATCTTTTCACGTCGGAGACAATTAAAACACCACAGTATGTCATCCATAAGATGCATAGCCTCGTGCTTGCACGCGGGTTGACCAGCCCGTGGCACCGATTGATTACGGCATTTTGCGACGTGACCAATCGAGTCATAGGGCTGCCTCTCAGTCATACACACTTCCGAGCACACAGTAATAGCACGGTGGAGTGCACTTGTCAGTGCTCCGTACCCAGCCCGTAGTCCGTACGGAGCACTCCGTACGCTTATTATTAGCGGTGCATGACTGGAGCCCAGGTTGTCCGCACCCCGAGTGCCAGCCCTGTGGTGCGGACAACTAGGAGTACCGATGTCCGAGGCCGCAGCCCCATTTCCTCTTTCGGCCGAGGGGTCCTCCGTGCAACGATCGCCCGTCACAGTCCTTTCCTTACTGTGTAAATGTGCCACCATGCTCAACACCAAAATGTAATGACGACATGGCGAGCGACGGAATTACTCCAACCACTATTTTACTTCGGTTGTCTGCCTAAGCGCCGTGCATCAGCCAGATCCTTTCAACTGGCCATCACCGCTATCTCCGGGCGACTGCTTCAAAGGCCCGGGGATAAGGCATAAGCCCGTTCTTTTACTTTACGCACATGTTGCCACGAGCATGTCCGCAATCATCAGAAAAACGTACAATAATTGTAAAGAAAGTGCATTGTCGTAAAAACCGCTACGTTTCTATATGCATAAAATCGGCCAAAATGCTACTCCGTTCTCAAGAGGCCTCCTCTACATTACCCTCGCTTTCATCGACCGGACCCGGCACCCAGACTAGCAAGCCGTCCTTGTCAATCTTCATGCCTTCAGTCGGTATGATTCGTAGCACCTTTTGAAAGTACTTGTCCCGCACGCCCAGGCCAGGGCGTATGAACGTGCCCCTCTTGAGCGGCAGCAGCCTGTACGTGGTTGTCCGTCTCGACATGGGCAGGAGATGCATCGTCGTTTGCTTTGCTCCCGAGAATGCAAACTCGTCGCTCGGCTCCATGCTGAGCCCAAACGTAAGCAGGTGGTTGGACGGATTTTCAATCGTAATGTCCAGCTGCAGTGTGCTCGTCTGCTCTAGCCCAGATGACAATACGGATGCTAAAACGCGAGGTTCCGTCCCCAGCACCAGATATCTGCCTACGGGCATCACTGTAGTATTGACTTCGCTGCCCTCTAGTGAGTCGTGCCGGCGCCAGCGTATAATAAATGACAGGTCCACGGATACGGGGCTTCGGTCTTCCAGGTGGTTCTTTTGCGCCACCAGCTCAAACTGCGCCTCATGCATTGTCTTTGGTCCGACCAAGCCGTTGGCATCTGCCTTGGACACCTTGGCGATGGTACACTGAGCACCGCCCACGCAAGCCGTCACTTCGAGGTCTGTCTTGTCCACCCAGATGTCCTCATGGGCAAACGACGCAAAGTGGCACGACAGGCTCCATTTCTGTGCAAGTCCCCGTGCCTGGACCTGCTTGCTGTCGCTACCCGCTGCTTCGTCCAGGCCTTCATAGTCAAACAAGCTGGGCCACGGTTCAACGTGCAATCTGGGCACTAGGTCATAGTTGGCCTCGAATGCACTGACCAAGTTGAGTTGGAGTGGAAGTATTTGTATGATCGGCGTGGCCGCATCTGACTCCAAATGGTATGTAGCCTTTAGGTTGATGTCGTAGCTCACCGGCCCGCTCGCTGGCTCTATTATCAATGATATTTCTTTGGTGCCAGACTTATTGATTGATCCTAGTGGCATGGCTGAAATGCGGGACTCCTTCGCTTGAGCTTCGGCAGAAAGTTCCTGGTCGCCGGCTTTGAGGTGGATTGTCGGTATATCTTTGCCATAAAACTCGGCATCAAATTTCACATGGACACCTTCATCCTCGTCGTTCTGCAGCGTGACCAGGACTGTGATGCTTTCATTAGCATAGTACTGTGGCAGCGGCTCCACAACTTTGATTTCCAGCTTGGGAGGTCGTGGAGCAACATGCAGAGAGCGCGAATCGCTGCGCGCCTGGCGCGGCTTGCTCGAGCCAGGAATGTGCCAGCCAGACGCGGGATCTGTGTCCCTAAACAGCATCTTGTAGTCCAAGTCAAAAGACTGAGTTTTACACCAAAGAATAACAGAGGAGGGATGCACGTCGCCAGATTCTCGAAGAGGAATTTCAAGTTCTAGCACCAGTTTCTGCCCAGGATGAAGAGTGAGGTCGCACTGGCCTTGCAGCATGACCGGCAGGTCCTCCTCGGCATCTTCTGGGAACTCTTCTTTCAAATCCACGGCGTGGATAGATGCGGCGCCAGCCTTCTTTGCCGTGGTGCTATTTGTGGCGTGCTCCATTACGATGGGCCGTAGTGAGCCTTCAAAATCGACCCGGACTGAAGATGGTGTGATTGGTGCTGATCCAGACATGGCATTGGAGACAAGGCATAGCTGAGCCTTACAAGTGTCTCCAGCTTTATTTTCCTTGTCGCGGAATACAAAGGACGATGACACGATCGCGCTGCTCTCATCGGACATGCTCACGGAGGGTTTCGAAGATGCGTCTATACCGTCAAGGCTCTTGGACATGTCGTAATGCCAATGTGGCCGCCTCGAACAGCCTGCAGCCAAACATTGTTAGCGCATAAAACACAAAGTATAGGCTCAACACTTACGTTTATCAAGCAGCTGCCAGTCAATAGCCACTATTAAGTCAGCTCGACCAGTCGCAGCAGCAGCTCGTCTCATTAGCCAACACAGCTCTTCTGTGATATCAGCCCAGCCTTCGGATCGAAACGACAGATCCTCCCAGAGCGGACGAAGCATTACCAACACGTCTTGCCACTCCTCTAGCCTCGCCATTTCACGAGCGCATTCTAATGATAGCTCAGACGCGATTCGAAGCTGCTTGCGACCTTGAAATTGGGTTCGGGCGGCCAGCAGACAGTCTATGATGAGCTGCGAGTGATTGACGCCATCGCCGTCAAGTGGGTACTCTTGATATGGCGGCGGACAGAGATATGTGTCGTAAGCTTGTGATTCGGCCCTCTTTTGACCAACACCATCACTCGGAGCTGCTCGGTCCTCATCAGGTATCATGAGCGCTAGAGTCCGGCGCGCACCAATATGCCGAGCCGCTATGCGGTACCAGTAACCGGTGTGATGGAGCATTTCCCATGGATGGAGGCGGTCCCCAAGCACTGCCTTTTCTGGTTGCAGGAAGAGAGTCATTGTAGAAGGCGCGAGGCTAGGGATCTCGACTCTCTCGATTAGCTGCGCCATTATTAGCGCCCATCGTGCCTCCCAAGCTTGCCACCCATAGTTGTTCGTCCCACGGCCGCGTCTGTCCACAAAGTCCCCAATTCTATCTCTATGAGCTTGCCAGCGCCGGACTGCAAGGCTCGGTTGGCCCATCCATAGGTGCAGTCTCAGACATCGAATAGAGATTAAATCAGCGAGTAGGCGTGCCTCGTTCCAGCGTGGGCTCCAGCTAGGGATAATATCCAGCACATCTTGGCCGAGAAGAATTTGGTATGCCTGTTCAAATGACCGAATTGCAGGATCATATTCTTGCCGAAACTCAGCCAAGATGGCCGTTTTGAAGTCGTATCGAAAGTTCCAGTCAGACAAAGAGAGCGTCTGCGACGTCCCCGAAGTCGGAGGAACTGTTGGCTGCGGCACGACGCCGCGGGACCTCTTCTTTCGACAGTGCCGTGCCAGGTCGCGATAATATTCAATGGCGATTCCATACATGCTCGAAAGCATGTTCTCGGCAACTCCTCGTAAGTCGGCTGGTGATTCTTGAGGGTGTACATAAAACATTGACTTTGGGTCCATTGCCGTGCCTTTACGGATCTGCTCTAACCGGTCCTGTATCTTTTCTGTGATTTGCGGCGAGCTTCCATCCCCTTCTCCTTGCAAGAACACCACCGCAAGACGGGTCTTGTAGCCGGCATTCGTGATTGCAGTTTTGATCTGATTTATATCTGCCTTCAGCTTGTTATCTTGCAACGTTGCTGCAGAAGGGTCGTTGGTCAACGTATAGAAACACGCAAAAACGCTCGGTATCAGTTCCTGGTGTTTGCCGATCCACTGGGCATCTACTAAGCCGTCGGGATAGAGCGCTGACGACGGGCTCAGCGGGGAGAACGGAGAATGAAGCGTGGGATTCGATCCGGCGGTGTCTTCGTCTGGTGGCAGTCGAGCTTTTTTCGCAGGCAACGGATATGTCTTGGTGATTGTCAGTATAAGCGGAATCGTCAGACATGCACGTCGGAGAGCTCATACCCTGCTGACGGTCTTGATCCGGAGCCGATACAGCTCCTCTCTTGAAACACCGAGCCAAGATTTGCCCTTTTCATTAATATCGCCAAAGTATTCTTCCAGCAGCTGAGCTTCTTTGGTGTCCAGGGGCGGCATGTCAGAGCGCAACAAATGGCCATCGTGACGCAGCGGCTCGTCGAGTTCGACCTCCGTCGACCGCGAGGTTAGTCCCGAAGCGATTATCAGCGGGACATTGTGGTCCAAGCTCCCCAGAGGATATCCGTCCATTGTAGCGGTTCTATTGATTCGAATGCATGTGTGTATAACTATTCCGTAGAAGTAGGTGCTTTGTTCGTTGCCCTAGCTAGCTCGGAATGCGCATTAGCCGTTGCCCCTCGTTCGCCCTCTCGTGCCGTAGCTACCTTTTTCGCGCCATGCTCACGCAGATCAAGAATCACGGGGTCCAAGGCAGAAGAAAATACATTTATTCTTCGGGTCGTAGCATTCGTCGGAAATTTATTCGTTTTAAGCGCACATGGCGGCTATGCACAGCTTGAGTCGTCTGACTGCGCAGTGGCTTGGATGCTTTGCGCATCTCCCATAGCAGCTCGGGCAGTTCACAGCATAAAGTGGGCCGCGTCAAGCACCAAGCCCGTAGTCGCGGAGCCGGAACAACGCGGACCGCCGACACTTCTCTCTCAGTAAATTTGTCCATGCGCGCGGCGACAAAGCTTCAAACATCTCGACTCTCGCGCCTCCGCCTACCAATTTCTTCCGCAACCAACTCATTGTGCCCGCCGCGTAGTCGCGCACTTTTCCGCACAATACCGCAATCATGAGGCCTACACAAATACTCTCCGTCGGCCGGTACCGCCATCTAAAACTCACGACCAAGGATGTGGCCAAGGGCTTCTACAAGGGAAATCGCACAGGATCGATGGGTCGCCATACAAAATACGGAGGATACTCGATTGAGTGGAACAAAGTTCGCACATATGTTGTACCGGAGAACCTCAAAGACTTCAAGGTAGGTGCCAGTGACAGAAAACCCGGCCAATTTCGAAATCTCCTCCGAGCGTGACTTGGTTTGCTAACGCGCCGATTTCAGCTCACGCCATTCGTCAGCCGACAAATCCGCGCAGAGCCAGGCGATTACAAGGGACTACAAAAGGGTCCTCAGGATCCATACTTCTATGTTGAGCAATGGAAGCGATACAATGGCGTGGATTAAAACATCGAGCGAGCGAACGATTGAAGAGGTGCACGGAGCGCTGTACATATCGTGCACTCAGCGGAGGTATCAAATGGGAACGCGGTAGCCGAAACCTTTACGAAACGTCGAGACTCGTCATTGGCTGTATATACCCCTCGACACTGTATAATACATGTATCAAAATAGAGAAATGAAACATCCACATTTGGAAAGCCCAATTTTTGAATTTGGTATTAATATTCGGATATCACTATGAAACGAGGCTACAAGCTGGCATCAAACGATCATACTTGGTATGCGGCAGTCGAAGCAATCAAAATTGCTAACTAGCATGCCATTGTGCCTTTACCGGCTCGTATTCATGATTGAGGCTTGGCGGCCCCTTTGCTGTCGGCAGTGGCTGATGTAGGCACCACCAGCTGTTTATTTGCCTCCATGGGCGTAACGCTCGAGTTTAGGGTCATCATGCTGGCAGTATCAGCGTCTTTGTCCAAGCTGAAAGGCAAAGCCAGTCCCTTGATGAATGGTCGCTTTCCTGCAACCCCAGTCTCAGGAACATAGTTTGGGCTCAAGAGTCCGGGGTGCTCCGCCTCTTGCTCCTTCCGCTGGTTGAGAAGCTGGCCAACAGGGGTGTCTTCATTGACACCGCCCTCATCGTCGGTTTGGTGCTCGTCGACGACGGTACGACGGCGTGATCGACTGCGGCTTCCAGCATCGCCCGAAGCTTGTTCATTGGTGGCTGGCTGTGCGCCTCTGCCTTCGTCACCTGTGACCTCCTTTGCATCTGGTTCGTCATTGGCTTTTTCTTCGCGTTCCAAAGTTGCCTCATCGTGTTTGGATCCCCACAAAGACCAGATAGCCAAACCAAGGCTCTTCTTTCGCTTTACGCCGTCGGCCAAATATGAATCAATTGTCCTCCGGCCGGCCAATGCAGTTGGTGGAGGGATCTCATCGTCTCCGAAACCGGCGAATCCCGTTGCAAAATCGCGAACCATTTTACGATGCACCTTAGCCTTCGCATGTGCATATCGTTCGTTGTACACTTCTCTCATTGCCAACCACTTCTTTGCCGTTCCTTGCTTAACGACTCCAAGATCGCTGGGCTCCATGCAACATGCTGGCAGCTCTGCTTCAGGGGCAAGAGGAAGTGTGACGCCGTGCCGGGTGACTCGTTGGCGAATCATGTGGTTTTTGAATGGCGGTAGCGGATCTCCAGCTTTTCCAACGAGACCTTCTTGCGTTCCGTGGTCACCCTGCTTCTCCCCCTTCTTCTCCGGCGGGGAATCTTGGTCCGCTGTCTGCGTTTCGGTGGACGACGATATAACCGAGATCTGGTCATCGTCCAATATTTCGATACCACGGTGCTGTGCTCGAGCCAGGAGCCATGCGCCGAATTGAGCAATAGACCTGTACATGAACTTGGCCGGGCGCGTGAAGCTCAGCGTAGGGCCAACATGGCACATATCGTCCCACACCTGCAGCTGAACATCTGTAGGTTTATATTTCATGGTTTGCTCTTTGATCCTTTCCGTCATCATTTCGGGAGGCAGCGGATATTTTCCGGGGTTGGCGCACTTGTGAGCCAAATAGATTTGCTCATCGCGAAGGAGTTCGCCACCGCCAACCATAATGAGCATTGGCGGTAGTCCTCCGAGACTGGCTTGCCAAACGGGACTAACAAGAGGATGCTTTAAAAGAGAGTTTGTAGTGTACATCTACCCCAATTAGCTTATGGAACATAATTTGTCGCTGCCAATAACACTTACTTGTATTTGGTCCTTGACGGTGACGGATTCTCCATCGATGGTAACATGGAGGTACTCGTTTGCATCTGCAGGCCAGTGTGCAGCATTTTTCAAGTCTTTGTCGTCGGTTTTCGGCTTTCCATTTTTATTCTTAACCTGCTCGGCCTCAGCCCTAAGTTGGGCAATGTCATCGTCGTTTGGGGGCGGCCAGGCTTTGGACGGTTTATGGTGGAATCCGGCTTTCGGGATGTAGTCGAAAGGCGTGTCAAGGGCAACGCTGGGAAAGGAGTGCGTCAAATCCACCCACGGGCTGATGAGTATGGAGCCTGCAGGCAAAGGCAAGCCTTGGTTTCGGAGAATGCACAAAATTGCCAGCGTCATGCCGCCTCCAGCCGAGTCTCCGGCAATGATAATGGAGCTGGGGTCATGGCTTGACAAGAGGTATAGATACGCAGCCAGACAATCCTGGATGCCACAAGGAAAGGGAAACTGCGGCGCAAGACGGTAACGTGGCGCGAAAACTCGTGCCTTCAACTTTCGCGCATGTCTCTGCATCTGGTAACGATGCTCGTCCACGCTTCCAAAGTAGTAGCCGCCGCCATGCAAATAAAGCATTACGCGATGACATTGGTTTCCCGACTTCTTCCTTTCACGGGCGTGGGCACGCATTTCTATCCATTCTGCTTCCAAGGTGGTATCTGGTCTGCGCCACTGCCACCATTTGCGGCCGCCCACCAGAGCAATTCCATCTTCTCCAAGCTCCTGCTGAATCGTCTCTGCCGAGCGCTTCAAATACTCTTCATCAATGGTCACTGCCTCCACCTTGATCCATCGCGGAGAGGGCACCCATTGAGCGGTAAATGCTTGCAGATCCTCGACGCTGTGGTGAGAGGCGTGTTCGAGAAAGGAACGAACTAAAGACAGGCCTTCGTCATAAGAGAGATGTGCAGTAGGTTTCTCCTTTAGCGACTTTTTATTCAAATACTATCGAACAGGTTAGCTGCTAGCACACGATTGGAGATGCGCTTATGCTGCCAAGAAAACGGGCCACTGGGCAGGACACAGGCGCCAGCGGCACGCGACGGGCCGTGTGGTGAGACGTACATGAGAAAAGAAGGTCGACACCACTGTTGGCGTGACGGCCAGGGAAACCGACGTCGTACCGAGCTTGTTCATCGTGAATAGCGGACACCATGCCGGTGTAGATGTTGCTTCTGTCTCGATGACAACATCAGCGAGAGGGGGCCTCCAGTAGAACCGCGTTTAGCGATCTACATTGACCGAGCATGATGTCATCCCCACATCCGGTCCTGAATGCGTTCGGGGGAGACTGGCGCCGTTGCCGCGACCCCTGTGCGGCAAGTGGTCAGTGCGTCTCCACCCGTTGACCCAGCCAGAGGAAACACCAAATTTTTTGTGCAGGCAGATCAAGTTGCCCCTCCAAAATTCAGAGGTTAACACCCGCGAATTATCTTTCAGCAAAGTCACAAAAATGGCCTCAACGTCAGAAGCCGCGCAGTTGCCACCTGCTGGTACGTCAAATGGTATACATATTTCTCTCAACGCTAGTATCGCTAACAATCCTGCCAACGCAGCCACTCGGCAATCGAACTTTGAGCAGGCCGTCGCATACTCGCTACATCTATGGCCCGCCCTCAAACTTTCTGTTCAGAACGGCTGGGGAGGCCCCGACTCAGCCGACAAGCGCGATTGGTTCGCCGGAGCCATTGTCGACCTTTTCCCCGAATTTACCGACGCACCGCCGAGCCAAACCACAAAGCCAGTCGCCGAAGAGCCGGAGATGGAAGATGTCGAGACGGTCTTACTCCAAGTTATGGTGGACGAGTTTGAAGTCAATGTTGACGACGACTCTGGATACGCAGTAGCAGAGCAGATTATTCGTGCCAGAACACAATGCGCCGTCGGCCAATGGGACGAGGTGAATACTTTGGCAGAGCGCTTTGCCAACCTCAAAGGCAAGAAGGTCGACCAGATGTTCAAGAGAGCCGAGGATGCGGACCAAGACACAGACTGGGAGTCTGACAGCGACGATGACGATGACGACAACGAGGACGGCGATGTTAACATGGAGGACGCGCCCGCGCAACAATCTAAGCCAAGGGAGAAACCCGCTCCAGAGGTAGACGAGGACGGCTTTACAATGGTTACCAAAAAGAGGTAGATAAATAATGCTGTGGGAATCATTGCAGATCCTGCAATTTCCCGGAATTGATACCCGTTGCATAGATATATCAAAACGAATTACCAAAAGTGATATCCTCCCAATTGCACACCTAACTCCAAGCTTCAAGAACAAGACATAAGCAGCGACAGCTGGGGGCTGACGGATATACCTTGAAGTCTACTCCCAGTCGTCGTCGCTGTCGTCGTCCTTCTTTGCCTCTTTCGGGCTGCTTGCAGCTTGGCTTGGCAAGCCAGATGTAGCTCCGACCACATCATAGCTTGCTTCGCTGTCAGCCTGCGACTTCTCATCATTCGACTTGCGCTTTTCCTCTGGCTTGAGCAGTTCCTTCGCAGCGGGCTGAATGGTTGTGGAGGATGTGACGGATGCGGGCTTCTTGGGGGCAGCGCCTTTGTTGTCTCCCTCGTCGTCAGAGTCGTCATCCCAGCCGACTTCGTCTTCAGTGGTAGCAGCTATGTCAATCATTAGCACCTAGCCAAAGTACAACCCGCAAAAGTGACCTTTACGTACCTTTAAGAAGATCCCGTCGCCTCGATTCCGCCGTCTCAATGCCTTGACGCAAAAAGTAGTAGCGCTTCCAAAAGTCTGCGTACGGAATTTGATCCGGAACCAACTTCTCCATGGTCGCACGCAGGTCTGGATACTTTTCCAAGTCGTTGCTTATATCGGCAGTCTTCTTCTCGGCATCAAAGTCCTTTGCCCACTGTTCATATTCTGGTCCAGAGGGGTCTTTCGTGAAGCTTTCGACAGAGGTATGAATGACGTGCAGCTGGGCATCGAATCTAGATGTGTGAATAACTCGTTTGCCTGAAGAGTCCTTGCTCTCAAATAAGACAGTGCTCCCTTCGGCGTCGTCTTCGGGAGGAGCTACACTAATCGCATCGCGTAAGAAATCTCGTACATTTGATCCAAATCGTAGGAGCGCTTCATCTGCTGCATCTTCGGCACGCTGTAGATCTTTGAGGCGTTTCGCAGCTTCGGACCGTAGTCTCGCAAGGTAGGTGTCTGAGTCGGCATTTGAATCCTTTGAATCGGGTGCCTTTGTGGCCGCCGAGCTGTCGTCGTCGCCCGCTTCCCCAGACTTTTCCTGCCCCGCGCTTACCGACAGTCCTCGCGTGCGGCTTAGTATAGACTCTCGTAGATCGGCAAACCCTTTTGTTGCGTCTTCTCCAACTTCCGCTAGCTCTTTTGATGCTTGAGTGTAGACTGATTCGCCCTAAAGCAAGTAAGCACTTGATATCACAGCAGATGTTCCGTTCCATACCTGTTTTACCACGTTTCCAAAGAAACCTCCGATTTTGGCTCCCCATGGTGTGGCAGAAAATGCCTTGTAGGCATCCTGAATATCGTTGTTCAGGGATGACTGATTTTGGGGCTGCTCTCCCGGCTTTGGCGTGTCCCGACCGTAGCTTTCATCCTGGAGATGGTCATATGCGAGGTCCATTTTGGCATAAGCTGTTCAAGATGAGGGTTCTTCCGTTTTTTCCCTTTATAAGCGACCGTCAGGAGAATTTCACGACCAGTTCCGAATCTGAGATACGGAGCTGTGGAGGGTGGTTTGGAGCTCATGGCGGAGGCGCGAGGTAAAGGGTGCAAGGAGCATAGGAACCCACGTGATACCATGACGTACCTACCAGATCTTCCACCAGATGGCACACTGAGCTGTTAAGGCCTTCGGCGACACCATAGGTAATTGCTCCTGTCTCCAGTCACGCTCTATGCTTTTATATATTGCAGCTCTACGACGGCAAACCTGGTTGCGTTGCAAGTTTTCGCACAGCTTGTTTTGATAGACTAAAGCGAGAATTAACGCAGCGCACGTTCTGTTGCTGCTTCTGTTCCGGTTTATTCTCTGGTCGGAGCGTCAGCTGGACTGAGTTCCAGCACCATAATTGGTGGCTGCCTTAATTATTGCCATGCCTGCCTTGTCGTTGTTTTATTCTTAAAACTGAGATGCCTGTTCATGGTGACAGTTCTCACCCAGATCATGATCAGTAGTACATGAACTACGCCAAAAGGAACAGCTCTTTCAAGGTAACGGCATTTCTGTGCATCTCTACCATGCTGGGCATCATTTCAGCATTGCGCATGCTGTTCCGGCCAATGCTGGTCGGGCTGTTCAACCCTCGCATACCTTGGGCGCACCGCTGGCGGACTCTATTTGTCTTTCAGCCAATTTGCCTTCTTTCATACACTATTCCAGCCCTACCGTATCTGTTTTCGCGACCATTCGTTGTCGAGTACCTCCCGGTTTGGTCGAAGCGAAGTGTGCGGGCACTGGTGTTCAAGTCGACGTCGGGCAACGGAACCGGTCGTAAGCTGCGACCACTCCATGTCGAAATTCATGGTGGTGCATTTATTGGTGGACTTGCTGAGCAGACAGCGCGCTGGTGCGAGGTGTACGCGGAAGATACAGGGGCTGTGGTGGTAAGCGTCACCTACCGATTTGCACCTGAACACACCTTTCCGGCCGCGATAGACGACATCGACGACACCGTCAAATGGCTGCAGGAAAATGCAGAGGCCAAATGGGGCGCAGATCCAACTCTTATGACAATTGGAGGAGCCTCGGCAGGGGGTAATCTGTCGTTCGCTGCGACGCAGCAGCCAAACTGCCAGCCGCCTGCGCCGACCGCATTCAAGGGCATCGTCACCGCTTATGCGGTCATAGAGTTGCGTCTATCGCCCTGGCAGAAACCTGCTCCGGCAAGCATGCCGAAATTCGATCCACTAAGCGTTATGCAACCACTCTTTGATGCATATGCTGCCCAAGCGCGTAATGCCCATATCGAAGATCCGAGGCTAAGCCCGATCCTCGCAAGGAGGGAGACGCTTCCAGATCGGATATTGATGATGATACCAGGTGTGGACATCTTAGTTGAGGAACAGACGTCGTTTCCAGAACGAATCAATGCGGAAGATGAAAAAGATGGCAGGCTAAACCAGCCGAGGATCAAGACCATAATTGAGCCAGAAATGTTCCATGGCTGGCTAGAAGGTATGTTCATTACCCTCTCTTCTGCAGTAACAGCCCTTCCTACACATTAGCTAACGGCTCTTCAGTCCCTGACACAGTGATCAAAAAAGAAGTCAAAGAGCGAGCTTTTGCGCAAGCCACACTCTTTTTACAAGAAGTTTACGAAAGCCATGGTTGGACTTGGCAGAAGACTGCCTAGTTGTTAATTTACCCAACCCAACCCAACCCCCATTGTAGCATTAGAAATTAATTCACCTCTGTTTTTAAATTACTATGATACTCGCTATATCTTGACAAGAGAAAAATGATTGGGGTTGGCTATGCAGCGGATTCAAAGGAGGCCACTGCTTCGGCGTCGTTCTGTGGCTGGCGTAGTTGCGCTTGGTCGATGCCTGCGACGATCATTGCTGAGCTATGCCATGGAAGATGGCCTTTCGACTGCAACATGGTATTCTCATAAATTGGATAACTTGGTAACAGCACGCAAGATTGAACCCTTGTGGCTGGTGAAGTCACCGCCACGATGAGCTACCCGTTCTCCAGGCACCGATGTGGGCGGCATTGGACTACCCTTCTTCTGGTTCTCTACGGACGTAGGTTGACATGAATTACATCAAACGCTAACGGCATCCACCGAACGCGAATACGCAATCCCGCCCCAGTCAAACACATGTTAATTGACGGACTGGGCCATTAACCTGCAGACCGCCCTTAGCCGAGAAGGGGTTCCCAACAAATTCCGGCAGGTTCCCGTACATCCTTTGCCAACGGTTATGACGACGGGTCGAGAACCAGCAGCAATCAGGGCAGGTGAAGCTGTGGCGCAGCACAAGATCTCAGGGACATGGGGTTCAGGGAGAAGGGTCCGCGGCGCATGACGGGTTTGGAATGTGGCCGGACATGCCGTGGGAGCCACAAGTGAGGGCAGTCGAGACCAGTCCATGCTGGGGTGGTGAGGCTAGTGGGCTCCAGCCACAGGTAGCCGCCCTCGTAACTGCAGCAAAAACCGGTTTCATTCCTGGCTCAAGATGCAGGTCAGTCACGCTAGCGGCTAGTGTTTCTGGCGGGCCTGTGGCTTTACAGCAAAAACATCGATGGCCACTGATGCTGGCGGAAAACGCGATCGCCAAAAGGGCAGGCGAACGGCCAGCAGGCCAAAGAATGGAGAGCAATGGTCGTTTGCAGGGTGGACACCGCTACATCTCAGTCCAGAGACGGCGGCAGGCCGAAGATACTCTTTACTCAACAAATACCAAAGTTTGCCCAGAGTACTGCGAAACTTAAACATACGGAAATGGCTTGTATGATATCAGGGTCGGTCCCTTAAAGTTGAAGGGTCTCATCAATCGGGATGGCTTGCAAATGTTGAGCGTGCCGAAGTTCTATGTCGTCATAGCCTGTCCGAAAAAGGGCAAGATGAGGCGCAAAACAGGGTTGAGCCACTCAGGTAGGTGGCCACAGGGGCAAAAGTGGGTCTCATTAGCCACAAACGAGGGGTCTCGGACAACACCGCGGGGCATGATGTGACGTCGAGGCGTAAAGTTTCGCCAGCCAGCGCAGAGACGCCGAGGAAAACGACCAACGCCGGTTTTGTTGTGCCGCGCAATGTCAGTGGATCGTGAGAAACTGATCCCAAGTTTATGGGAACAGTTTGTCACATGTCCACAGCGGGGCCCTCCCTTCATATCGTCTATATAATCTGCCCCTTCCCTCGTGTTATTCTTTCCTCTTCATCAACTCACATCAAACAAGAAACACTCACACACAAACTCTTTCTCTCAAACACAACAAACCAACTTCACAATGGAGTCCGTCAAGCAAGCCGCCAACTACGTCTCTGAGACTGTCCAGGGTGCCGTCGCCGGTGCCAGCAAGGAGACCAACAAGGAGGTCGCCAAGGACAGCAACGCCGACGTTGGCACTCGGTAAGTCATGAATCCTGCCACACGTCACCGTGTCCGGTAAACAGGCCACTAATGCATTACCTTCTAGTCTCTCTGCTGCCAAGGACGCCGTCAGCGATTCCATCAACGAGTCTGGCCACAACTCCAAGGCCGACGCCCACAAGGAGCTCGCTAAGAACTAAGCGAAAGCACCAGTACTGAACGAAGCATCGGCGTTGGGAATGGGAGGAAACAATGGCTCTAATACCAGAAATGAGGCGACCTTTTGGTCTGCCACGTTATGATATCCTAGCTGGCGTTTGATAATATAATAAATTGATACACCAACAAAAGTGCCGCCATCACCACTCGATTAATGACTGTTTACTCTATTTTGTGATGCCAGAGGGCGAGCATAGTAGCTGAAGGGCGGGCCGGGTTAAGGCCACCAGTGATTTTATGCAACGTGGGGTTAGCTACCAGGCGCTGGACAGCAACATGTGGAGGCGCAAATCGTACGATATGGATGTAGCTGGGATATCGCTCCAAGCGCCAGCTAGCTCCGGGCAGTGGCTGGATAGAAGATGAAAATGCGGTCCTTGGACACAGATCCATGTGCAACTACGAAGTCTGGCGCGCAATGGAGATCCGCGCAAGGTTGCTGATATTCAAGCCGTCCACTTGAAGCTGCTGAACGTCCCTTTCCAAGACCAAATAACATACCATGCCACATAGTCGCAAATTATCTGCATCCGCGTTCTGCATACCTAGGTTCTATGTCGCGTCGCCAATGTAAGGTATCCAGGGTCGGCCGGTCCCTGTGAAGCTCCCAGCAGTCGGTGGCTACCACCAAGGGGAAACAAGCTTTCCCACTCAGCAGGCAAGTGGGTCGCGTTTCCAAATAAAGTTAAGCCCTCCGTTGATATGGCCCTATCAAAAGCCCGGTACCCTGCCACTGCGAAAGCATAGAGCAGAACATTTGACGGCTAACAGCGCAACAGCGGTTCCGAGGCACCGTTGACGCTCATCCCCCCCATATCCGCCGTGGAACGTACTGGAGCTGAATATGGGCCGTTCTATTCGTAGTGCTAAGTACGGACGTACTATTGTGGTATTTCGGTAGAATGGCAGATAGGCCTCGTTGTTACCTATAAAGTTAAATACACGGTGGAGAGTAGCGCTACCCTGTACGAGTAAGGCCCACGGCCCCTCGGCAGTCGTTGCAAGACATCGAGAGCCGATAGGGCGTGCATAAGTCCGTAGCCCGCAGAGAGGCTGCGCATTGTCGCGTCACGCAATCGACGGGCCATCGTCAAACGCCGATGCTACGGCTGCCAATGCCTGTAAGTGAAATGAACAGCGCGATGGCTCTCGTGGCCAGACCAGCAGGGCACAGTGTCCCGGCCGCAGGCCAGACAGTGCTGCCATGACGGTCTGCGTTGAGTCACGGGCCGGTTTCGTGGGCAGAGCTGACGGGCGCCATGGTGGGGCGCAGCGAGGTAAGCCGCAGCGGATTGGACCAACGGAGGTGGCCCGCCGCCTGTGCGTGCTCGACCCAGCTTACAAATGCACTTTGCTGGTAAATTCCATGCCTCCGCATCCAGCCTCGCTTGCCTGACCTTCTGGGCTGCGATTTGCCGACCTGCCAGATTCCATCCCCCAAGAACGCCTTCACAGTGCAGAATACCCCTTGTTCGTTTTCCTGGACCTAATAATATTTTTTCCCGCCCGGGGCCGTCCAGAACCAATTCTCTGTGACGCACGCGGGCCCTTTGCCACCCCCCCAAAAGTGACGACTGCCGGCTGCGACTTTCGCTCCCGCATCAACTGCCTGTCCGTTGACCAGACTCGCCCTTTATCGCCACCTGTCCTGCCAACGCTCCGCGGTTATTTTTTTTGATATTGGCAGACCGTCCACTGGGCGCCGGATTGGCGATTTTCTTTTTACTTGGCTCTTCGCTTTCTGTGAAGCGCCCGTGATCAATACAGACAGTCCCGTTCCCTCCGTGACCCGATAACCCTCCAAAGGGCGCATTTGACTTGGAGGCGCTACATCAGAGAAACGCAAATACTACGCAACTCTGACATTGCAGAGAACTCTCCCTTCATCACCGCTCGCATTTAGAATCCACAATTTCGATACTCAGAAATGGCAACCACTGGGAATGATGGCGGCGATATGCCACCGCAGTTTTTCTTAACCCCGCATCAGCAGAATCTGCTCTTCGCTGCACTCAACGCCAATAATCCTCAGGGTTCTACTGCCAATGGCAATGCGCCGCAAGCCCCTGCCCCGGCGTCGAATGGCGCATCTCTGTCGCCTAGCTCTTTCAAGAATTCCCCAATGCAGGCCAATGGTGGCTCCAAAAATGGATATCAGGAAAGCCCCTACCTCGACAACTACGACTATGATTTCGGCGACTCGAGCTTCGACTTTTCGCTTGTAGGCGGGGATCAAGCTCAGATGGTCGGTGACCTTCCTAGCACTGACAAGTCCGAGTCACCCGATGCCGATATTCACGACAAGCGTACCCACCCGGACGACGACGATGCGGAGTCTGGCAATGATTCCAAGAGACGCGAGAGTCCGGAAAAAGTCCCAAAGAAGCCTGGCCGAAAGCCCCTGACTTCCGAGCCTACCTCTGTAAGATGCTTGCCACAGCCATGGGTGCCTTTCATTGCTAACAATAGATGACCTGTAGAAACGCAAGGCGCAAAACCGTGCAGCCCAGAGGGCATTCAGAGAACGCAAGGAGAAGCACGTTAAAGACCTTGAGACAAAGGTTGAGGAGCTGGAAAAGGCCTCGGAAGCGGCCAATCATGAGAACTCGGTTCTTCGAGCGCAGGTTGAGCGCATGACAGCCGAACTGACCCAGTACAAGCAACGGGTGAACGTCTCGCATCAGAACAGCCATTCCCCCCGCGAAAAGTCCTTTATGGGCTCTGCTGGTGTCCCCAACATCAATGATGTCAACTTCCAGTTTGAGTTCCCCAAGTTCGGCTCTCTCCCGGGCCCTCCGTTGAGCAAGCCTCAGCGGTCGATGTCGCAGCCTGATGGCACTCAAACCAAGACACAGGGTTCAAGTCCTGCCCAAAGCCAGGCCAGCGACTCCAAGTCCCCTCAGCAGCAGGCAGCCCAGTTCAAGGAAGACCTCGCCAAATTCTCAAACATCTTCACGCCATCAATGGCTAGCTCCACGACGAATGGCTCCCGCGGCAGCTTGGATTCGGGACAGTTCAGCTATGGCGGGGCTACTAGCTCTCCATCTGCATCTTCGAATTCGAATGTTGGACCCAGTTCGTCTTGTGGCACGTCACCGGAGCCCTACACACAGTCGCCAATGGGTTTCAAGCCCGTGGAAGCAATGAGCACCATCGGCGAGGAGCAGACATCAAGTGACCAAAACCAGCCTGGCTTTTCACAATTTGCCAATGTTGACCTAGGCTCCAACAACCTTGACTGGCTCTCTCAGCAGAATGGTGGACAGTTCGACCCGCAACTGTTTGGTGGCTACAGAGAGCCGCAGGACAACATCTTGTCCAACCCGTCATTTGATGAGTTCTTCAACGACGCCTTTGATGCCGACTTCTTCACACCATATAATGCGGCACCTACTCCAAACCTGGCCAAGAAGACCAACCTCATCGACCAAATTGACGCCAAGCAAGATGCTGTGGAAGAGGACAAGGCTTTCAAGTCGTCCAACTGCAATGAGATTTGGTATGCTCCTAAAGATCACCTGAAGTCGATACAAAGCACACTTGCTAACCCGTGTAACAGGGAGAAACTACAGGAATGCCCCAGCGCCAAGAACGGCGACTTTGACCTCGATGGCTTGTGCAGCGAGCTCACCAAGAAGGCTAAATGCTCTGGATACGGTCCTGTTGTCGGTGAAAACGATTTCAACTCGATTCTTCAGAAGTTCATGGGCAAAGATGCATCAAGCGACTGCGTCGCCAATAAGCTTGGCATCTCAGTCGAAAAGGCGAATGCTGGTGCCTCGACCTAAAAGAATCTGTTTTTCATCCGACTGGAAATGACGACAACGACGGCAGGACATGGTGTATTTTAAGAAGCAATTGGCACAATTTCATGAGTGGCGAAGAAATGGATATATGGCGTTTTTTTTATCAAAGTAAAATAAGGGGGATTCGCATGAATGGAAAAAGAGCCCTAGACGGCGAAATCCGCCGTCTACTATACCGGGCAAACGGATGCAAGAATATCGACTGGTTACGTGCGAAACGTTGGTTTTTGTTTATGTTTTAGGCCCAAAGCTTTATTGCATGCCACTCGCCGCGATGAAGAGTCCTTTCGGAAACACGCGACGAGGAAAGGTGGCAAGGGGCAGGCGTTTTCATTGCTGCAAGATTTTACATGCTTTTTCAACCCGTCTTGACATGTTGCTTTCTGGTTTTGCTATTCAACTGTTTTATTGTGTTGGTTTGCGCATTTACGTGGTTTGGGTAGGATTTTAAACAATCCCTTTCGTTGATCTACAAACTGTACTTTTTGGTCCGGTAACGATCCCTACTTTATACTCGCCTTCACTATTTTCTGTGTATTGTGTATTGTGAAAATGTCATCGGATACAACAGGAACTGAAAACTGTTTGAAGGTTGAAGTGGTATTTCTGAAGATTGGCCGGCCCTTGACACGTAGAAAAAGGCGCCCAAATATAAAATAGTACATGTGCGCATCCTCCGTGGCGCTACCACGGCAGTAAATATCAGGCGGGCTTTCCACCACGACTCGCCCACCCTGGAATAATCTCTATATATGTGCCGCTCATATGTAATGTTGTACCAAAACGAAATTATAAGACCTCATTTTCTTCTCAGGACTCAGGGTATAACAACAAGGTGGGAAAGAGAAAAACACAACATTCGTCGTGCCCCACAGAGTAAAACCAAAGGAGAAATGTGAAAAATAACAAAAAAGAAAAAGAAAAAGAAAACTCCAATGCTTTATGCTCGCCATATTTTCAGAAATCTGCCCGTCTTAGTGTTGTGCATAACGTCCCCCAATCTAACTGATGACTACTCTTGCGCCTTCTTTGCCCAGCACACCGCGCTCCTTGGGTTTCGGGCTGTGATTGCGGCCCTTTTTGCTCTTGAGGAAGCCAAACATGCCGCTAGAGCTTTCACTTTTGCCGTCGCCGGCGGCATTGGCGTCGATGGGTAGGGTTGCGTCTTGGCGGGCGAGTTCGGACCAGCTGCCCCCGCCGTCAAGTGTAACCTGGACGCCACCTGATGGGCTGGTTACCCGGTTTGCGTTGGAGGGATGTCGCCGTGTTGAGGTGTACTCGCTTTGGTAATTCGGGGGCTGTGGTGCCGGCCTGCTCGGTCTGGGGTAGTTCAACTCCTGGCCGCTGCTGGCTGTGCCTACATGTCGGATATCACCAGCCGCAACGGGTTGGTGGGCTGCCGGCGCCTGCACTGCTGGAGTGGCAATGTCGGTGGTAAGTGCACGTGGAGGGCCTTGTCCTTCCACCGGCGGAGCAGGAACTCTCGGCCTTGGCTGTGAGCCATCAGCGGTGGCTTCGGTAATCCTGTCAAGGTTAGCATCAATTTGGCATACTACTTTGGAAAGGGAGTGAGCCTACTTTTTATAGGCCGCAACGGTATAATCAAACGGCCGGAAATCAGACTCAATCATGCGATACAGCTCGTCTTCGCGAATTTCTTGCTGCGTAGCGTCCTCTTTTAAACGTTCGCGGGGCTTTTGTCGTCGTGCGCGGGCTTCCAGCGGCGCTTCTTCAAGCAAGAGCTCCTCCAGATCGTAGGTTGCGTCGAAATTCGTCTTCTCTGATGACGGGATGAAGATGGGCTCGATTCGTTTCTGTTCTAGGAGATCAAAGTTGATATCGCGAAAGAATTCGTGACGGATAAAGCTGTCCCAAGAGTGGCCGATTCGGGTGTTGGGGTTCGGATCCAGGGCAGAGCCAATGGCGTAAAGGCAGGATAATGAGACGGGGGGCTGTGTGACGGGGTATTTTGGCGGAGTGAATTGGATCTGCTGGCTTAGGGTACTTTCCGATGTGCCATCAAAGGGACGCTGTTCCTGGCTGTCAGTATATCACTTCCCATATGCCACATTGCGTCGCGATACGTGTCCCATACCTTGTTGTAGATGCATTCGTAAAAAAGGACGCCTAATGACCACCAATCGGCCCGAACGTCGTAGCCCTTGCCTGCATATACTTCCGGTGCCAGGTAGGCGAGAGTGCCCGATTTGCTGGTTAGAATTCGTCCTGAAATGACGTCGGAAGCGACATTCTTCTCACCGGTCAGTAGGGAACAATTGAGTGAGATGATGAAGGGTAACTCACAAAATCCGTCAAGTGAACGTGACCATCGGCGTCAAGGAGCACGTTGTCGGGTTTTACATCGCGATGAATAATGTTGTGGCTGTGAATATAACGCAGAGCGCAGCCAAGCTCGGCTATCCAGAAGCGAACTGCATCTTCAGTAAATGTTTTTCTCGAGACATGAAAGCGCAAATCGCCACCGCTCATGAGATCGACAATCAGATACCTATGAACGTAGTTTCACGTCAGCATGAGAGGTCACGTACCACGCCCCGTGGTGTTGCCGGCGCAGATACATACATGTACTCGATATCTTGAAAACTATATCGTAAATTGCAGATGAAGGGGTGATTGACGTGTTCGAGCATGCGCCGTTCGCGGATAATGTTTCGCACGCTTTCCGATTTGACGACTGTAGATATGGCAAAGTTAGGGATCGGAGGGAGCAAATACGGGTGCATGCCTATGGAGTGCGCGCATAGGCAGCTCCAACGTCATGCTATCAGGGAAGCACATACCCTCATCTTTACGGATGTATTTCAGCGCAAATGACAAGCCAGTGTCTTTGCGCTCCACAATTCGGACTTTGCCAAAGGCGCCGCGGCCGACGACTCGAAGCAGGCGAAAGTGATTAAGGCTGACTGTATGCGGCGGAAGAGAGACGGTCAGTACAAGATCCAACAATGGTAAAAGCACACAGCCACAGGCACATGCTCGCCGGGTCGTCCACCGTCGACTGATATTGTGGGGTGTTGTGAGGCCGTCGACAAATAACGCTGCAGCAAGCATGCTTGCCATGCGCAAAACACGTGGGGGTTGCGTGGTGGTGTGGTCGTGCGAAGCCGGTGTATGGGCGGGAGGCGCGGCGGGTGGCGATACAAGGGACAGACAACGGCCAGAAGGGCGTTGGATGACGGCTCGAGCACAGCATGGGCAGTAGAGAGGGAGGGGCTTACCTTCGCCGTCGAGATCGACGGGTTTTCCCTGGCCGTTGCCCATTGTGAAGGGGCGGCGTGGGACTTGGGATTATGCGGAGCGTACAAACGGTCGAATCAAGGAGTGGCCGACAATCCAACGGTCATGCTGCGATTCGTTTGTCGTAGGAAAACGGCGGACGGGTGAGAGCAAGAGAGGCGGGAAGGAGGAGTGCGCGACGCAGCGTAACAGCTCGGGGGCAAAATGCAACGAGTGCCGTCTGCAGTTTGGTATCGAAACGGTCGGTTCGCCTGGAGAGTCGGTCGCTCGTAGCATGGGACGTTTGCCGTTGACGACGGTGAAGAGGCCGCAGAAAAAAAGGTTGATTCTGTAACGGCGCTAGTGGTGATGCAGAAACAACAGCAAAGATGCGGCGGCTCCGCTGCCGGGCCGGAGCTTTGTAAAGGCTTGGGATTCGGGAGAGACGGTCGACAGTCGAGGACGGCCCAGAAAGAGGTATGGATATGGGAAAGAGAAAGGTGAGGAAAGGAATTAAGAAGTAGAGTCCGGGGTGGGTTGTCGAGAAGTGTGAATGCTGGAGCGCAATCCAGACGGGGATGGGCAAGGCAAGGTTCGGGCGGGCTCAGCGCAAGCGCAAGCACAGGACAGCACTCCGTACCAGGAATAGGTAAGGATGCCAGGCAGGAGGCTAACGGGAATTGGCCGCAGCGAGCGAGTCGGGCAGGAGTCAAACCAAAGCTTGGGACTTGGACTTGGATGGAGAGGGGCGGCGTCAGACGACGGATTGGTGGGCTGGAAGCGGGTTGGAAGCGGGCGAGAAGCGGGCAAAGAAGCGGGACTTGAGACCTGCGAAACCTGGCCAAAAGGGCTGTGGGCGACGCTGGAGCAGGTCGACGAGACTCGTGGGATGGAGGTTGATTAGGGCCTCAGATGGTCGGTATGGGCGCTGTGGGTGTGCTGTGGGTGGCAACGGCAGGTGAGGAAACGGTACATGAGACGCCTGTTTTGGCCGTTCTGGGGGCGGTTTACGACTAAACTAATAGGTCCCGTTCCCAAGACCGAAAAAAGTAAATTGGCAGGGTACCCGTCGCGCCCGTGACGAGCCTCAGCTCTCCAAAGTACCTGCCGGATGGGTCTGGGGCGGAGGCTAGCGGTGGAGACCGTGGGCGTGGTGGCCGGCGCAGGGGCCCGTCCAGCTGCTGCGTGTCGGTCGGGTCGGTGTCGGCTGGTGCGAGTCCAAATTACATTGGTACGAGTATGTCCAACGAACGCTGCGGTGCAATGGCGTTTGCGTGCAAGGTGAAGGGCTCGTATCGGCGCCTCGGCAGGTATAGTAAACAAGATTCTTCCGTTGTGTAACCAACTAAGAGTCCGATAATAGAACTGCGTGAATCGGAGAAGTGTAGCAATAAATGAATGCCGTCTCCAGGTGTCTGCTCCATTATACGATAGCACCTACCCAACGTACCTACTAACAGCATCCTCACGCAAACAAACAAGCAAACAAACAGATGGGCAGACAATCACTTCATTCCCCTTTCATCCAACTCGTAACCACCCCCTACCCTCCTCCTCTGCCTCCTCGTCATCATAGTAGCATGGCGCTTTTTCTTTCCCCTTTCCCACCGTTTTACGAGAAAGCCCTCGTACATCCCTATCGCATGTACCCCTTACAATGTACTGTCATAAGAAGGAGTTGCCTCATATTACTTCCCTGGCGCTGTGCATGTGTGCGCGCATCGACACCTGCCATTTCGTCTCCCGTTTCGAAGTATACATGATTGGCGTCACTGGGCGTCTCCCGACGGACAGCCGACGGACAGCCGGTGATTAAAAGTACGCAAAAGCAGGCTGTCGTATCTCCAGTACGAGCACTCCATCTCTTGGTTTGATCCCCCCAGCCGACGGTTACATACGCACCTCGACGGCATCGCCGGCCCACCCGCCCACGTCCAAATCAGCCTCAAAGGCCCACGGCCCAGCTTTGGGGGAACATGATATTCCGACCACTCTCCAAGCGAGATGGCAATGATGCAAACATGCTCGCCAACGCCACTATGGCTTCCCGTCTCCTCGATGTGATTCGACGGCTGCGATGCAAGCCACAATTGGGAAAGGAAAGAAAGTAAAAAAAAAAGGTTCCAGAAAGGTGGCGTACCTGACACACAGGCTGCGGGATGCACACCACACATACTTTAGACCTGCAGATGGCGGCGGGCGCAGCTTTCGCTGTACTACTCGTGCGAATTATCAGTCGTACACACACCGTGCCCAAATGGGCCACTTCTCCGTCGATGTGGCTGGCACTCAAGCACAAACCGTCAAGGACTCTGCGCAACCCTCGAGGGTCGAAAGTTAATATGCATCGTGTTGCTCGTTCCATGGCAAACAAACGGGATTGCCCAATGATGGTCTAAAACGGGCGAAGTTCTCGCTGTATCAGACCCGTGCCTGCGTCATGCAGTGCAACAGGTACATACGCCACACCACGCAGACGCAGCTCCTGCGCCTGCAGCTGAAATTGAATCCAGCTCTGTTCTCATCCGCCACCATGGAACCAATAATTGCCACGACATGCGGAAACGGCAATTCAGTGGCCGTTCTTTACAGGCTGTGACAGTGATTGTCCCTTCACCGCTGTGCTACTCGGACATGAACGGTTGGGCGGTGGGCATGGAGGCTCGTTCCGACTTACCGGGCTGCTCACGGCAGGCCAACAATGGCCCCAAACTCGCTTGTGATACTGCATTAGACAAAAGTAACCTTAACTATGTAATAGCCCCTGTGGCCAGCATGGGGTTCGCCAGTCGCTTCGCTTACCACTACCTGCATTCCTTGCCATCACTGCTCGTGCGCCACAGGCTGCCTTTTCTCGAATTTCTCATACGCTGCCGAAATGAACAAAGAGCCGGGGTCGCCGGCCAAGCGTTGTCAATATGCACTCCGGTTTCCCCCAATGGGTAGTTGCCATTTCGCCGGCCCCGTTCGCACAAAGACGGTTGGCCCGCTGTTGTCAACAAGATTATGGGTCGTACGGACACCTCGGCCCCAGCATCCTGGCAAAGCTACCAAGCTAACCAAGGCTGCTTGGAGTATAAAACACAACAAGCCGTCAGTGCGCAGCCCTTCACCACACGGCAGATGCTATGAACGCCTGAGCAAGCGTCCGCCTGCCAGTTTCGTCGTCTCGCTTCGAGCGCTTTGTACATGCACGTTCTGACATTCCTCTGCGGCGATGCTCGCTCTTAGCCACGTCTCTCCCGTTGTTGTCGGTGGAGAGCGCATTGATGTCATATGTGCCAACTTTTTTCGACATACCGCTGATCTCGAATTACGCGTAATTTCGGGCATGCTGTCATGCCGTACAGAATGCACTTGATGACCCAAATTCGGTAATCATTCAAAGTAGTACTCGTATGCGCTCAGTTCGCCTTGGTTGCCCATCTTCATATCACAGCTGGCAAGAACTGGCCAAGAGCTGGCCGTGGATGGCATCGGCACGGCAATTAATGCAAGACGCATATGTACAGTACATCGAGACAAAAATAAACTCTCCTCAATCGGCTGCCATTCCGGGCCCGGCTTTGCCCTACGAGTTCAATGCTATAGCCAGGCCCCCTGTCAACATCTCAGATGGAAGGGGTATTGGACCTGGTAACGGGGTACAGAGTACAGGTCAATTACAAGAAGCTGGGTGCACGCGCATGGTGCGGTGTCCTTGTGATTCGGTACCCTGCCGGTCTTTGATTGAAAATGCGGAAGCTAATTAGACGGCAACAAAATGCTGCAGGCCGCCAGGGCAAAGCATGCGGGCTTCTGCCACATCTGCAGCCGTGGGCTGAAAGCTAAGCTGCGTCTCAAGAGTCTCTGACGTCGGTCTTAAGGGGTATGACAGAGATGAGATGATGAAGAGTAATGGCCCAGACGGCCATTAACCAATGCTACGCATGCCAGCACCGCCATGCATCGCAGTTCATGCTTTGCCGTGTCCCATTTTGCGGAACGCGAGAATGGTCGCAAGCGGCTTGGTCGCTGGAGCCTTGTCTCTCCTCAATCCCTGTCCATCCACGTGTCGACATCGATCCCCTTTTTTGGGGGGAGGGGGCTAACGAAGAACTAGCCTAGTTTCAGCACGTACGAGCACATGGCAGGTCTGCAACTCCGCTCTTGTCGTAACGAGAATGACGGACTGTCTGCTGAGACCCCTGTGTAGCGTGGGCGCCACACCTTGCCAGGGGAGCGCCCGCCAGGTCCCATTCACGGCGGCAGTTTGCGCCCTGCGTTTCTAGCCGAGGACAGCCATAGCCTCGCTCACCTGTTACAGGCGAAACGCACGGCAGGGCGGTGACGCACCGCAATAGTGGTACGACAAAGATGAGGATGTAATAGCGTTGTCGCGTACTAATTCCCAAGGAGCTAATCTGCAGAAGGATCTCGGCGTACGGGGCATTTTGCGCACTACGCTGTCGCTACTCGTACGGACTATACCATTATTAATACGAAAATCAAGCCGAATTGCGCGTCCTTGCTACAGCAGCGACGCCTCGTGCCAATCAAGACTGCGCCCGTATCCAGCGCTACCCTTGACAAACTGTAAATGCCGACAGCCGCTTGCCTCACGGCCATCGCGGACCAGCGGGCGTCGCTGCACGTCAATCTCAACTCACTCCAAGTGATACATCACAACCTTGACCTAGAATGAGGGACGAGCTCGTCACATCACGGCCTCGGCAAATGGATGCCACGTACGGTCCTACGCCGTATACCGCACCGGCACCTCCGAACTGTCGGGGAATATTGATTAACATCTGGCAATATCGACCAATGGCTGTAGCCCTTTGACATGTTGATCTGTTCGCCACACGTTTGAGGCCAGCCTCGTGGACTCGTATTTTGTTGCCTTCCCCTATACATGGCTTGAAACGTACGTCGTATACCAAAAGACTGGACGTAATGCACACCGACAACTATGAGTATTTCAAGACCGTCTCACCAATGCAGGCGCATGCCGTGGTTGCATCCCGCCATATCACCTGGCGCTTACGCGGGGAGCCACTCACACTCCCGGAACAGGTAGCGCAGCAGCCAACTTCCCGAATAGGGAGTGTCTGCCAAGTGAAGTATTCATTAGCCACCGGTTCCACGTTCCGGGCGTAGTAAGAGCCATGGCGCTTGTTTCATCATGGCCGGTGCTGTTATGCGTCGAAGCTTCTCATGCCGTTTCATTCTTTCCTTCTTTTTTTCTTTATCTAAGCCTCGGATATGGAGCCCGGAGATATTACTGGAACCGGCCAGCATAATCGCTGTGGTGTTGGTATCCGTCCGCGATCGGCATTGCCACCTGTAAATCCTATTTTGGCAACACTATACTCCGGTTAAGATGTTTGTGGTGTGAGCGAGTCATGGCCCTGTGCTGTCTTGCTATTTGCGTAATTTACTCGTAATCAGTGTCATCTGACAGCTGCACCGAGCATTGGGTTGGGTTGTAATGCAGCAGAGCTGTAGTGTAATCGTGTCCCAGGCTCAGCTTCTGTTTACGTTCTCTCAATGATTAAATTGGACTAAGTACTTGTTGCTATCTAGTTTATTAGTATGAGCATTCATGAATAGATCAAGGTCACTACATCACTGAGCACTCCTCATCTCCCGCGTTGGGCTTGGTGCTCAGCACACACGCCGCCCTTTGAAGATGGCGTAAATCGTCGCTCCATGAACCCCGCCCCCCCCTCCCCCATGGTTCTATTGTTTTTACTCTAGGCTGGCAGGAAGTAACGTAGATTCAACCACCATAGACGTGGAAGCCAGTAGACTGAGTTTTGGTTGCCCCACGAAAGCAAATTTATAGCAACAAATGCGTCCGTTCATGTTGCCTGTCCGCCAGCAGCCAACCTTGGAAACCAACTCGCTGGCCGAATTTGAGCCTCCCAAAAAAAAAAAAAGGGATCACCACATCCAAATGTGAGCCATATCTATCTGGCTTCTAATCTAATCTCTTCCAGGAATACAGTAAGGGGTCTGGGCCTCCTTGCCGAACCTGCATACAGTTCCTCGTGGACAGCGACCTGCAAACTATAGCACAATGTCAGTGGCAGTATTCGACGATTAAAACATCTTTTTTGATAGGCACATACCTGGAACCCGCCATTTGTATTGCAGACTTCCCAATAACGATTACTCGCATGGCATCGATAAGTGCCGAACTGGCAGCGTTCTGCTACGACAGTGGATGCCAAAGAGGCAAGGGCGATGAAGACGACCTTCATAGAGATTTTTGTTAGAGAAGATAGCGTATAATTCAACTAAAGCTGATAATAAGGGCCCAGGTTCTTTCTCTTGGATAGTAGGAAAAGTGAGTTGTTAGCATAGGTGATATTTAGGACTGGACAGTATCGCGGTTTATATACTCGTAAATTTTCTTTGTCCAACAAAGTTGTGTCTCTTGTCTTGTCCAATTTCCACTGTGAAACATCTTGTACGTTTTCTTCAGACATCTCAGTCACGGCTCACGAGGACCAGCAATAGGCTAACATCTGGAGGCAAGGCATGAATTTCGAAATTGAAACTGAGGATACGTACCTAGAGTCTGCTTTAGCCGAGAAGTGTCAAGACATCCCTCCGTTGATCCTCGTTTTTGATGCAGAAGAACGAATGGCGGCCATTCGCCTCGTCCCACAAGATGAGATTGACGTGCGGCTGCGAGACCTATCTTAGGGAGGAAGAAATTTCCTGCCTGCAAAAGAAAACTAGCCAAAACAAGGGTCTTACTTTATCACACCCTTATTGTATGCAGTAAACATGTCGTATGCAGGTGGGTAAAGTCGCAGTACTCTGTGTCTCGGCAGAGGGACTTTGGACAGACATTTCTTTCAGCTCATGTGGGATCTGTTTGTTTTTCTTGTAGCGCCACTGTCAGTTTTAGCCCTCGCTGTGCATACATCAGCTCTCACGATGCTGCATGTAGCGGTAGTGACTTTGGCGCCTCGGCGACTTGTATGACTAGACGGGTTGGCAGCTCGTCTTTCTTTTGGGACGAGAGTTTATATAGATTTTACTACCCGGTAAAATCAGGTCTCTTGTGATACCAATTTACCGTGTTTTTAAGACTTGGCTAAGTTTTCTCTGCCATATGTTTTCAACAAGTTGAGGTACATAGCGTAAGTGGTCATGCAGCTCTCGTAACATAATTTGGTGTAGAGCGACGTCAATCACAGGACACTGCTCTTTTATGGAGGGCTCTCTCACACAAAGATCGGCGTCGGGCTGCAGTCTGAAGACATGGACAGGGTATTAGACCCCAATTATCTGAGATGTGCCGAGACATTCAGTGCGGGCTGAGCCTCGTTCATGGTTTAGGAGCGAATGGCTGCCATAGACTGATCCTCAAGGATGCGATAGACACTAGGCCCCGAGACGTTAAGTCAATGAAAGTAAATCTTCTCTCGGCAAAATTGAAATAGACGAAGCTTTATTTCATCAAAGTGAATTGTGTTATACGCTACGCTGACTTTTTCAAGACGTCGCATGCCAGCGAGTACTAGTGTGCGCTGTCTCGGCAAAGGGGTGCGGGCACATGCCATAATGTTTACCGGACAGCATATTATCCGGCTGATGTGGTATAGTGAGACCCATTCCGTGTTTATTGTGGTACCAAGACAATATGACTTCCCAAGCGGTGAAGTTATTCGCAATGCTACTTGGCGCGATTGCTGCCGGCCGCGGCTTCGAGAGAGAAGCCTGTACAACGACTTGGTGGCTTGACAGTTGAGCAGCTCGTGCGCCGGAACCAATCTTCGAGTTGTTTATCTTAAGCACTGTACTGGCCATCTTGTGCTCTAGGCCTCAAAGGTATCCTGTCGAATAAACGAGCCCAGAAATGAAGCGCACAGTACATCATACGTTGGATGCAGGAGTTGGGGCACCCTTGGACAATTTCGCGCTGAATCGCCGTACCGATCGATCCGTGAATAAATTCGTTTATTCGCAAAGTCCACTCTATCATTGTACTTTTTATCAACTCAAAAACGCCCACTTTCAAACATGACGTTTTGTCCGAGTTCGGGATTCTGCCCGCCACGATGCGGCTGTGGAAACAACCCCTCCTTTAGATTGTGTCAGCAACCATTTGAACACGGAATTACTCAGATTTTCGGGTACAGATTTTTCGTTTTCTGACCAGGCTTCTTAAGAATTACATACATAGAAAGCCAAACTCAAGAGTTTATCAACCAGGGAGCGGACATCGACTTACACAACATGGGAGACAGCTCCAACTACGCCAAGTACCCTAGCCTCGACGGCCGCGTCGTCGTCATCACCGGCGGCGCCATGGGCATCGGGGCATCCATGGTTGAGAACTTTTCGCAGCAAGGCTCGCAGGTCATCTTCCTGGACATTGAAGACGACCTGGCCAGCAAAATCGTCGAGAAGGTCACCCACCTCGCGGGCGTCCGCCACCGGCCAGTCTTCCACCACTGCGACGTGACGGACATTGAGGGCCAGCTGCAGCCGACGGCGGCCAAGATCCTCGCCGAATTCCCGCGCGTCGACTGCCTGATCAACAGCGCGGCGCTCGGCATGGTCAAGCCGACCGAGGAGATTACGCCCGAGTGGTGGAACAAGGCGATGAGCGTCAACCTGAGCCACCACTTCTTCCTTACCCAGGCGCTGCTCCCGGGCCTGCTGCAGGCGGCGGGCACGGCGGCGATTGTGAACCTGGGCAGCATCAGCTGGGCCATCCCGGCCACCGGGCTGGTGCCGTACACGACGAGCAAGGCGGCCATCATGGGCCTGACGAGGACGCTGGCACATGAGTTGGGTCCTAAGGGCATTCGCGTCAACAGCATCATGCCGGGTTCCATCTCGACGGAGCGCGAGATTCGCGACGTGCTGACGCCCGAGTACGAGGCCAAGGTGCTTGGGTCGCAGGCTATCAAGAGGCTGCTTGTGCCGGCTGAGATTGCAAGGACGGCAATGTGGCTTTGCGCAGATGATAGTTCTGGCATGACGAACCAGAGCATTCGTGTAGATGGAGGCTGGACTTGAGCTTATTTGCTATCCGAAAGAGGGTTAGGATAGCATCTGATCCCGCAAATGAAACACAATATGTATGAGGATAGACAGTTTGATTCTTTTGTACCCTATATATAGTTGTCGTAAAACATGAAGCTTCATTTCTATATTAAGACGCCAGATGTCGGTATACAACAATGAGTATGCAACCCAACCCTTCCCGTTAGAGTGCGTGCGCTCCTGAGAGTCTCTTGAGAGAGCTCATAATTATCTTGCCATGCTGCCACCGTTCTCTTCGATGAAAAGCTGCTTTCGCCCAATTCAACGCTGCTGGACAATCTCCATCGGGAATACCAACGACCTGCATTGTACCCGGGGTTCCAGTACGGACAAGTGTCCACGCAATGATGAACGCTTTGTATGCGTACAAGGCTACCCATGGTGCCTCGCTTTCCACAGCATGCGTCGAATCAAGGTAGCGGAGAAACCAGTCAACGTGTGGCTGAATACTTCTCGCGGTCCCGGATAGAAACTCCGAGCACGGCGTCTCATCAGTAAGCTGCGCTACAAATCTATCTATGCTGCTGCTAACGATTCCACCCGTATGCGACGGTGACCACAGCTGCAACTCAATCATAGCGGACTCCCATGTTGCCTCACACAGACTATTGGTCGTTGCGGAGATGCTTCCGCGTCGAGGATGTATATAATGGCGTAGCGCAAGGAGTGAAGACCTTAGCGGGTCAAGTCTTTCCATGCTCACACGGCCCGTCATTGTTGACCAACCAGATACTTCACGAGCACTGGATATTAGAAACTGCGCGATGTTTATGGCACCGTAAGGGTCAAACTCGGACAAACCATCAAGACTGCCGTCAGATGACAGGAATCGGCGTACTGCATCTGGATATGGCACCACTGAGCCAGAGCTCTGGGCAATTAGCTGCCGATGAGCCCATTCAGCAGGCGTGGCAGCTGACCAAAAGTCTGCCGGGCAAGGTAGATTGTGCTTCACCTCTAGATGTGAGAGGAGGCGCGGTATTGACAAGAACTGGTACCAAAGAGTATCAAGTTGATGGGCGGCAAACAAAGTTCGCTTGCGAGACTCAGAGACGATAAAGCGTTGCCACAATGAGTCTAAATCGTCTGTTGTAGTTGGCTCCATCGGCGCCGCTTGCATCAGTCCTCCTGAGCGGGCCAAAGAAACCATTTTAGAGTGTAGTTTCAGTCCGTACGCTGAATAGCTGCCACATTGGTACATCATGGCGTAGACCTGCAGCAAGAGGTACGTTTGCAGCATGGCAAG
This sequence comes from Lecanicillium sp. MT-2017a, assembly GCA_003056585.1. Taxonomy (NCBI): domain Eukaryota; kingdom Fungi; phylum Ascomycota; class Sordariomycetes; order Hypocreales; family Cordycipitaceae; genus Lecanicillium; species Lecanicillium sp. MT-2017a. The sequence goes on from PXYN01000226.1 coordinate 126,638, forward strand.
GTTGTCAGTAACAGTGCCAGTATCATATGCTCCGTCCTCATCGCGCGCCGTGAGAGAACGTGCGCGTTTGAAGCAGCGAAGTGAGAGGCTCTGACCAGACGCTACTTGGCTGTCGGAGTCCGGATCGTCGCCGTATTGATACGCCAGGCTGAGTACGCCCAAAAGCAAATGGCTTGGGACACTCGAGATATCAAAAGTTGGTTCGTGGAAAATAGGCAGAAACCCAGAAATGTGGTCGAAAAACAGTTTTCGGCCCCGTGAAATCTGAGAAGTTGAGGGATACCAGTCACTTTGAGGCAGTGGGAGGTCAAATGGGACAAGTGCTTCATCAAAGGTTGCTTTTTCGAAGCTGAAGACTGTCGAGTTGGTACACAAGGACGAAGAATGCGGATATTGACAAGATCCAGAAGGAGAAGGGGAGAGGTTTGGCAAGCCTCCGAACGGGGACACTGTATAGGGTGCCGGATGAATCTGGAACGCATTCTGAGCTGTGAGTGGTGTTATTGTTGGTTCCACAGCAGGTTGCGTGTGGTTTGTTACTGGCATCTCGCCATCGCCACCCACGTTTGACATGAACATCGCGTTGTCAGGCTCATCTAGATCGTAGCAATCCAAAGTGGGTGACTTATTGCATCCGAGAATTGTATGCCATGAAGCAGGCTGCTCTTGGAGGTCAAGTTGCAGGTCGCGAGCCGAACCAGTGTCGTTACCGTAGATATGGACATCCGGAAGGTGAAGCGGTGATGCTGAGCTTTCGCTTTCAGCGAGCAATGTGCCTTGCTGGTGCTGTGAAGCCCTTTTAGTAGAGGCTTCGCCTTGCCGACATGCTGAATGCTTCTTCTTCATATGCCGATTTCGTAGATCGGCTCGGGAAAAGGTGCAGTCGCAGATGTCACATCGCAGGGCTGCTTCATTGCGCTGCCTTGTGTGAAGAGTTGCATGGCGTTTGAGGTTTTCTTGTCTTGTAAAGCGACTCTGGCACACCGCACATTGAAAAGGTTGGTAAGGCGCCTGTTTATCGAGAGAATGTGTTGCAGACATTGCGTATGGCACTCATGGAATGAAAGCGTGCTGTCCCAGTTACGGTCGCAAGTTCAGTCTGTCATTCTGCCCCATGCTCCGGAGGCCCTTGTACTGCCCTCTTGGAGCGACAATCCGTACCCCACCAGTAGTCAAAACCCCAAACGCCACATTCTCGCAGTAACCGACTGGTGATTGCTTCCAAGCATTGGAGGCGCTAAGGTGGCGCTGCCTGAGTGGTGGATGCACGCTTAGATTGGTCGCCGCCGGGGTCGGACCAACCCACGCTTCCCCAACCGATGTTAGTGGAGGCTTATCAAGACAGTGCTGATATGCCGTATACAGTAGCCAACGGTTAGAACCGTAGTATAGTCCTAAAAAACATCCATCCAATGCTCACGGCATTATAAACCCCAGTAGATAACATGCCATGATACGCTAACAGTGCTGTTCGGCGGGATATCCTACCACCAGCGGACTCTTGTGCACTGGATGCTAGTTACTACTCAACGCACTTTGCGGCTCCTACAAAACAAGACACGTTGTATATGAAACAGCTATTTACAACTCAGTGTAGAATAGATGAGATTAATTTCCCAAGATAATGAGCGCGTTAGGGTGCGCATTTCATTTATACGGAGCTAATACATCTCGTATCGCCAGTTCAGCTCAATCATCTCCTCCGTCACACCACCCTTGATAACTTTAGCAATCTGAACAGGATCCCCAGAGTCAAGACGCTTGTTTTCCCGCAGCACAAGCCATCGATAGAATGTGATGGTAGCTGCGAACAGCAAGGCACAGCCGAGAAGTGTGCCAAACGCAGCAAAGAACTGCGGAGGGTGGCTGTAAAGGTACGATGCCCAAATATTGGAGGTTCCACCTATGGCGTTGACCAAGGCAGAGGCAGCAGCGCGCTTAGACACTGGTCGCGCCAAGTGAAGATTGATGGTCTTATAGAGAAGAAGCTGCGGTCCGACCGAAGCAAAGGGCAGAATCATCATGGAGAAGTACCGTGCCCCCACATTGAGGGTTGTCATTGGGATGATGTACATGCCCACCGCAATAGCGATGCATGTTATGATAATCGGGTAGGCCGTGTTTTTACGGTCCGAGTACCACATGAGGACGTAATATACACCGCCAGCAAGGACATAGGGAGGTGCCGTGAGAAGCAGGCTGACGGTACTAGAGTATTTGAGTGACGCAACCAGGGTAGGAAAGTAGTTGGCAATGGAGCCCTGCGCCTGCGAAAGAAAGTTGCAAAAGATGAGAAGAAGGAGCTTTGGATCGGTCAGTGCCTGAAGAAAGCCTTTCATCACACTCTCCTTGACAGTGCCTTCGGCTGCACCAGCTTCAGACTCAATTCGCCAAACGGCAAGGTCGCGCTCAACAGGTTTCAGGATGCGGCTATTATGTGGAAATTCGGGCATGAAAAAGGCACAAATAAACCCGATACCGACAGTAGCAGAGCCCTCAATAATAAAGAGCCACTGCCAGCCGCGGATACCATGATGCCCATCAAGCTGAAAGATGCCGGCTGCAAAAAGGCCCCCAAACGCATTCCCAACCTGTTGTGCAATATACAGGCTAGCAATTCGTTTTCCAAGCTCTTTCTTGGTGTACCAAGCGGAGAGATAGTAGATTGCACCAGGGAAGAAGACGGCCTCAGCCACACCGAGGGTTGCCCGTACGGCAAGGAGCTGCCCATAGTTCTTGACGGCAGCGGTGGCCGCCGATATTGTGCCCCAGAGAACCACAGCGCAGCAAATGTACATTCCAGGGCGAGAGATTTTGGCGATTATAAGGTTACTCGGAATCTGAAATGGCAGATAGCCGACAAACAGGATGGAGATCGAAGTGGCGAACTGCTCCGTGGTCATGTTGAGGTCCTCGGTGATGCCTTGAAGCTTAGCAGCGGCCAGGTTTTGGCGATCAATATAGTTGAGAATGTATAAAATTCCAATGATAGGGAGTATAATGAGGTCCATCTTGCGCACAAGTTTCTTGGTAAGGGCCTTGAGCTCATCCTCGCCCATGGTTCGAATTGACTCTGGCATCCTGTAGTATTCGACCTCATAGCCTTTCGATGAATCTGAAGTCTTTGTTTCCTCCATGGCTGTAGAGGTTCTCGAGATATGGTTGGTCTATTGACAGTAAAAGAACCGCGTGGTAGGAGAATCAAGATTCCAGGGCTTGGCGTCTCTTTGGTTCGCGAGAATCACAAACGCAATGGTTCATGCCCACCGGTTTGGGTTGAGTGCGCTCAGCTAAATTAATAGCTCTCCCAACATCCAATAATTGTGGCAGCATTACATGGTGATGGCCATCCAGGATATGGTGCTCCGCGGTGTTTGGTTCAAGTGACTCAGCTTTCAGAGGAGCATGGAGTGCAGATGCCGACAAACCGTTTTACCCACCAGGACGGACACTAATGCCGCTCCAATCCCCACCCCCATGACTTCTGCGCGACTAAGTTTAGCGTGCACCTTGACAACTCTAGGGATCTGCGACGCTACGGTACCATGCACATGGTCCCTGTCGTTGGAGCTCCTCCCTGTGGATACCACTACACAGTATCCCAACCGGCTTACAAGATGACGACGGCAATTGAGCAAATGGCAATGCGGTGAATGATAATAGATTTGAAGTTGCTATAATACTTATCTTTTGCAAATAACAATGTAATTATCCTGAATTACCTTCACTGGAAAGCTGGTCAATATTCTACGCGACACACTTCTGTCTGCCCAACTCCTTCCAGAATGACAAAGCTATCCCAACCTTCAGAGGCTTTTCCCACCGCCCGAACAACCAAGGTCGAGAACCCTCGACTTAGGTTACTCAACAAGATCAGGGCAGGAGAGTTTCCGCTGATGACCTTTGTGGCCATCCCTTCTGTACGCCAGGCGCAAATTGTTGCATCGACGGGACTCGATGGCATCATTCTAGATTGTGAGCACGGCCATATTGGCGACGACTCCATGCACAATTCTGTGGCCGTTACTTCTGCGCTTGGCGTATCTCCAATTATTCGCATCCGCGGTCCTGCCCACGATATTATAAAACGTGCTCTTGACACGGGGGCGCATGGCATCATGGTGCCGCAGATCAACAACGCAGCGGAAGCAGAGCAAATTGTCCAGTCTTCCAAGTTTCCGCCTCAGGGCGTCAGAGGCCAAGGCTCCGCATTTCCCGGGCTGGGTCATGGGCTCACAATACCGGAGTATATGAAGACTGCAAACGAGACCATAATCACCATGATCCAAATAGAGACAAAGGAAGGCGTGGAAAACGTCGATGCTATTTGCGCAGTGCCAGGCGTTGACCTGGTTTTCATCGGACCCAACGACCTCGCCCAGTCGCTGTTTGGCTACGTCCCAGCGCGAGGAGATGAGCCGGAATTTGTTGCTGCTATCGACAAGATTATCTCTGCGGCGAGAAAGCACGGCAAGTGGGCTGGTCGCATGGTCAACAATGGCACTGCGGCCAAAGAAGCGAGAAGCAAGTACGACACAGTGGCAATTACTGGCGATACAAAGGCAATCCAAAATTGGTATATTTCCGAGTTTGATATTGCCCGCGCTTGAGGTGGTCGGGGGCATACTGAAATAGTTGGATATTGAATACATTAGACAGTTACTGCTTAGAAAAGTTGAGGCTATTAACCATGTTTTGTTGCTTCTCCATCTTAATAAATGCCCAGACATACTTTCCTTTGCACTTTAACGCCTTGTCATTACACCTGCCACATTCACAGGCCAAGCGCAGGATGTACGCTCACCGCTAACAAGACATGCTCAATATCTATTTATGTACCGCTCTAGGCATACTTAAATCGCGTCGGAGGAACAGTTCACTGGAATTTTTAAAACTTTCCCTAAATTGTCTACCAATAAATGGTGCACAAAAAATGGAGCCTACAACAGATTCTCCATGTAAATTAGGCCTGTGCAATACATTCTATCTCGATTATAGTACCGTTTCCAGGCGCCAGAGCTTGAAGGCATGACCGTGATGGCATAGGCTTCGGCAGAAATTCAATGTACGCCTCGTTCATAGCTGCAAAGTCCTTCATGTCGGCAAGATAGACATTGTACTTGACAACCTGTTCAAGCGAAGAACCGGCTAGCTCAAGAACCTCTTTCAAATTTTGCAGCGCTGTTTTCTAATGTATTGGTTTAGTATTATTTTTGTTTAAGCACGCTTGAAAATGGCTTGTTCACTAACCGTTGCCTGTTTAATCTCTCCTGTGGCAGTTTGGCCAGCGCAAAAGACAAGCCCAGGAACTTTAACTGCAGGACCTATAAGATTTGTCTTGTCAGCAAATTATTTCTGACGACATAATTTGTGGGTTCTAGTGGTATCCTGCACGAACAGTTGTGAGGTTTGGGAGGGAACTTTTCGCTGGAGATGAGCTGGCGGGACATTGTTGCAGCGGTGATGAAAGAGACGTGTTTCCCGACGACGATGGGAAAGAACAAAACAATGGGAAGAAGGATAACGTATCTGAGAGAAGTATGATAACGATATTGTTTTAGTTCGGCTGTAGCTATTTTGATAAAGTACCAACACCAATCGGAGGAGCTCAAAGCCCATGCTGTGCTGGTGGCGTCAGCCATCTTGCAGCACGTCCTCAGCGATGGTGGGGGTGGGAGGAGCTCCTCCCAACGCCACAGATCCTCTGTCGCCCACTTACACTCACACAGAGTTTTGTGCAAATGCCGGCTGGCGGTCCTCAGGCTCGCCCATAGACACTGTATCAATAGCCGAGCGCCCGAAATGGAGCTCTGGCAGCAACTAAAGACAGTCAAGCATGGTCTCATGGCGCTTCGTCCTCACAAGTTCTCCAGCTTCCCTCGGCGGAGCTCGAAACCGCGTAGTTAGTGCATATGAGACTTAGCACAGTACGGCTCTACTGATCCGAAAATAAAAGCAAAAGCATGACCGAATTGTCTTGTTGGACAGATCATATCATCCACTTGATTTAACATACAAACTGTATACCATCACTATGGCACCCACCGCTCAGTTCAAGCCGCCGTCCGCACACCTGCCCGGCAAGCCCCTTGTCCCGGAATGGATACCGCCACCGGTTACCAAGGAGAAGCACAATTTTGCTCAGCTTAAGTCAATTGACTTGTCCCTCCTTGATTCAGATGATCCAACAGTTGTAGACAACCTTGTGAAGCAGGTGAAGCAGGCCATTCGTGACGACGGCTTTCTATTCCTCGAAAACTATGGCGTGAGCCTGGAACAAGTACGTTACAAATGAGAATAATACCACAACGCTCCACCTTCAAATATATTCTTACCTTGCTTTGTTGGTAGCTCCACCGTCAATTTGCCATTGCACAATATCTCTACAATAACATCAGTGACAAGGACAAAGAGCGACTGCTCTTCAGCCCAGAAACAGGCGAATGGTCAGGGTACAAGCATCCATACGGATTTAAGGTATGCGTTCAATGCAAACTCCTCCAAATTGAAGAAATTACTCTAATTTCAGCGTTTCATCCCTCGTACTAGCGCACACCAGGTCCCCCGGACGGAATTGAACAGTTCAACTGGTATAAGCAGGATTGGGATGACCTTGACCGCGTCCCCAAGTGTATCCATCCATTCATGGATGAGATTCAATCATTCTGCAACTATCTCACAAAGTCCGTAAATAGGCGACTTCTCACACTGCTCTCTCGGGTGTTGGAACTGCCGGACGACTACCTCTGGGACAACGTGCAGTCTCATGGCAGCCCAACAGGAGAAGGCTACTTCAGACATGCTCTATTCCGACCCGTTGCAAAGGAAACCGAGGAAAAGTCAAAAGGTCTCCGGATGCATGGGCATACCGACTTTGGCCTAACTACGCTGCTCTTTTCTGTGCCTATTTCCTGCCTGCAGATCTGGGGCCGAGACGAACAGTGGTATTACGTACCATACAAGCCTGGTGCGCTGGTGATCAATATTGGTGATACTCTCGAGATTGTGTCTGGTGGTCATTTCAAGGCCACCCGGCACCGGGTGTACAAGCCGCCTGCAGATCAGCTACACGAGGAGAGACTCTCACTTGTGCTGTTTAACAGCTCACTTGGCGACTTGCGCATGGCGCCGGCATCAGGTAAAGTGCTCCTCCTCGTTCAATCACAGGAATGCATTAGCTGACAGCTGGATACTAGAATCGCCACTCATACAGCGGGAGGGGTGTGTAGATGAGCAAGGCGTTTACAAAGAGTTCAAGGATCGTACGGCAAAAGGCAAACTGGTGCCGACTAACCGCCAGTGGCGTGAGATTCAGATCTCTACGGTTACAGATCCCACCGATACTGCCCGAAACCGCGTCGGTGCTGATCAGGTAATTGTTGATGGCAAGCTTATGCATCAGCGAGAGTATATGGGAGTCAAGGTCGTTTTGCCTGTTTGAAGAGTCCATCCGTGGTTGAAGGTTGTTTCAGAGACATCTGGTCTAGAGTCAATTCGTTCGGTGAAATACTTCTTTGCAACTTCGATGTTTACTATACCTCAAATATTTTATCTTCCAATTTGAATATCCAGGGTTTGTGCCTTAGCACCTTGTATACAAGTGACGGCCCACAAGCACTCATATCGCAGTCGAGCCGAAACAAGCTCCTATGGCTTTGTCGAATCATGGAAGAGGTTTGTTCTACCAGATGAAAGAGCCCACGAGTATGAGTCAGGCAAATAGTAGAAGTTGATGTTGGATATGCCCGTCGCTTCTTTATTCGCCTTCTGTTACGTATTTGGTAATACTTACTAGCGTCGGGTGCAAGTCCGGATTCGCGGGGGCTACACCAGTCACTGCTCGCTTTCATTGGTGCGCATAACTATTCTGGATCTGTCCCACTTTGAGTGTCCATTCGATGACCGGCAAACGATCGGACAACAGCCCTCCCAACCTCGTACGAAACATATAAAAACCATCCTTCTCCTTTTCAAGGTCTATCGACAAAATAGTCCTCGCATTCACTCACCTCTCACCTTTGATATACCTAGTTGCACGCAACATGGCACCAGGAAGACCGTACGACTCCAAGCTCGGCATCGTCACAGGCGGATCGCGGGGTAAGTCATCAGCGACCCCCTCCATTTCTATTTCAGAACAGAATATACTAATATTGCCCTAGGTATTGGTGAGGCTGTTGCCAGACGCCTCGCAGCAAAGGGATGCAACCTGCTTCTCGTCTACACATCCGCTTCCTCAAGGGGCCCTGTTGAGCAAATCAGCAGCGAGCTATCATCGCAGCACCAGATCAAATGCAAAACCCTGCAAGCCGAACTCAGCCAGGCGACCGAAGCCGCGGCGGTCATTGTGCAGGCCGCCAAGGCCTTCTTCGCCTCGTACAGCCCCTCCGGTACCTTCCAGATTGACATTCTCGTCAACAACGCCGGCGTCTCCTCCAACCAGCTCATGAACGACGCCAAGCAAGGGCCCATCGTGGCCGACGAGTTTCACCGCGTATACAACGTCAACGTCCTCGCGCCGCTCCTCCTCACGCAGGCCGTGTCGCCGCACCTGCCCAACGACCGCTCGGGCCGCATCGTCAACGTGTCGAGCGTGTCGTCGTCCATCGGCTACGAGGGCCAGTCGGTGTACGCGAGCAGCAAGGCGGCGCTCGAGGCCATGACGCGCACCTGGAGCCGCGAGCTGGCGGGCCGCGCCACCGTCAACGCCGTCAACCCGGGCCCAGCCTGGGGCGACATGTACGCGCAGGCGGGCGAGACGTTTTGGAAGATTAACCAGCCGTACGTCGACGCCGCGCCGCTGGCCCAGTATGACGGCGAAAAGGCCGTGCTGGACATGGCCGGGGCGGACGCGGAGCGGTTCGACAAGATTGTGCGCGGGTCCATGGGCGGTAGGCGACCTGGGTTCACGGCGGAGATTGCGGGGACGATTGATATGCTTTGCTCCGAGGAGAGCGGGTGGACGACGGGCAGTGTCATCTGTGCCAATGGCGGCATGAAGATGTCGATCGCTTAGAGAGACCTGTTAGATGTGATATATATATATATATATCCATGTATGTATCACTATAGGTTTAAGAGGCGCATATCACGTTCAGAAGAGAAACCAAGAAGTGCTTGTAAGATAGCTCGTAGTCAATGTCGAGCGGTACATTTGGGTTTTATTGGCCCTTGCTGAACAAAAGGCGAAAGGCGGCTCTGAGGTGCCTAGCAACTAAAATATCAAGACGCCGTCGATGAATAACAAATACTAAGATATTCCGTATTCCATATTCCCATGCCCAAGTTCATATCCCAAAAAAATAAATTCGTCTCATTCGTGCAGGGTATAACTGCTTCCCCAGCCTCATCGTGTCATCGCAGACTTGCGTCTGAGTGGTTGGTTGGTTGGTAGGTGTGATGGTTTTTGTTGCTCTTTTTTGTGGTCTTTTGTTTTTCAAGAGATTTGGTAGCGATGTAGGTCTGAGAGGATGGATTTAAGCAGCCTCGGAGGCGGCCTGGTCCTTGAAGTACATGCCAATGTCGACACCGCTGGCGGGCTTCTTGACATTGACGGGGCCTCTCCAGGGAGCGGGAGCAGCGATGCTGAGGGCAGCGAGGCAGGCGAGAACGGTTCCGACGGACAGCTTCATTTTGATGGTAGGTTGTTTGTGTGTAAATGAGGTTTGAGTTTTTGTAGTGTTTGGTTTTGTTTGGTCTGATGAGCGTTTCGAGTTGAAGTTGTTGGTGGTGATGGTTCCAGTGGCGGGTTAAGAACACAAGACGACGCGGCGGAACGGCGCCCTTAAATACAACAAGGGACAGAGGGGAACGCAACGTCCCTCCCTCTTGGGCCAAGCTTGGCGGAATCCAGGCCGCTGGCCAATGACCCAGACCAAGGGGAAGGAGGCGGGGCCGACACACCCAAGAAAAGCTCGTAGGCATTTGAATTTGGTCGGATGGTCTCAGTTGGTTGGGCCAGAATGTCTCAGTGACGCTGCAAAGGGAGACAGAGTTCAACTAGAAAAAGTGGGTGGGTGGTGTCTTGCATTCCAGCCAAGGGGGGGCGGGTTGCGGAGTGTGTCCTTTGGAACGGTGGCAACGCTCTGGTCCGCGGGTCGAAAGAGGACCAAAAAAAAAAAAAGAGAGTTTGGGGAATTGAGGGGGAGATGCGGGTGCTTGATTGTCTAAAAATTGTTCAATGGCAAGGTTTGCGTTGTTGCATCGTTGCTGATAGAGTTTCCACCACTGACACGGCCAACAGCCGCCACGCTGCAAGTGAGCGTTGTGTACGCGGAGCCTGGGCGAGTTCTAGACGCGAGCACGGTGCTTTTCCCAGCTGAACAGGACAAATTAGCGAAATCCTTCGCCGCCCAGCCCGCTAATAGATACTATTTTGGTGGGAAGCATTGTATCCCATAGCCTTCGTTGTGCGCGGCGCGCGCGGACGCAGCGAGCGCGTTGTCTCACTCAACTGCGACAAAGGTTGCTGTAAATAGAATATCCGAGGAAATGATGAACTGCCAGCCTCCCACCCGCGCCGCCCGTCCCCCATACCCCTGGGTGGCCTTGCCCTCCTCCTTCTTCTTCGTCCCCTTGGCACTAATGAAATTTATTGGTCCGGAAAACGCGGCCACACGTTGATGTCTTTGAAATGTGGCTCAGGTCCTCGTGCCATGGAGGAGAGGGTTGCGTGTGCCTGCACCGCTGAATGTCGGCCCCAAGGTACGGAACGTAGCAGCCCTTGTCTTGCGTTGGCGGCAAGGGTCTGGACCGGTCGAAAACGAAAAAAAAGTGTCTGCACGGTTGACAAAAAAAGACGGTAGGCCGCGGAAATGAAGGAGGATAAATATAGACATAGGAATCGTTTGATTCCAGATCGGGAACCGCATCCTCCGATGGAGTTGTATTGGATACAATTTAGGTCAGGGGATATCAGGAACGCATCGTGCTTGGACCAGGTCGATTTCAGCCCTCGCTGTCCAATTATTGTTTACATAACCTGGTCGCGATCTTCCATTGTTCGCGTAATTTTCCGAGTGCTGGTGCATGAATATGCGCAGCCTTGCTTGCGCCCAGCTGGACTCGTCCGAGTATGGCCGCCGCACACACTCCCTCCTACTGGACTATATGCTGCTGATTAAGATTGCTTGCAACGCGCCGACTGTGAGTTACACCACATAGTAGTGCGAGCTCTCGTTGCGTGCAAGACGGATGATAATTGACAAAACGCCTCTTTCTCATTCCCTTGGTGTAGCAAAATCCATCCCTCTTGGCAACGGCGCCAATAAAACGAATGTCGTCGTCAGTGCCGCTCGCCATTATGCCAGGTTACATCACCCGCCAGATCGTGGCGGAGGCCTTGCCAGTGATTGGCCCCTCCCCGACGGCCCCTCCTTTGCCGCTCCAGCGCAACTATCGGGGTCCAATCTTGTAGTACCATAGGCGTCTTTCCCACTTTACACCACGTCATACTCGTAAGCTCTCTTGAATAGAGGATACACACACTCTCTCATATTTTCCACGCATCGCGAAGCTCCGTCACTAGATGCGCAAGGCACCTCGACAAATCTCCCAGCTTCACACCCCGTCCCGACTGCTTTCGACGTTGCTCTCTGCCTCCGCTCGCAGATCCGCTCCCCCGCACCCGCCGCCGCCACAGCTCGCCCCCAAGCTCCGGCCACAGCTCCCCGGCCTCGTCATCTCGCACACTTGCCATCGCAGCTTGTTGCAGCAAACCACCACCCGACGAGCATCAGCAGCAGCAGCAGCCATGTCCGCCCCCAAGATCAAGCTCGAGTCCGTCGTCAACGACCAGAGCCCCGACGCCGCGCAGGCCCGCAAGATTGTCGCCATCTTTGACAGCGACTTCAACGTCGTCGACCCCACCGAGCTGTCCGCCGAGCGCACCGCCACGGCCATTGACGACCTGTTCAAGGCCGAGTACGCGCGCGACCAGGGCGAGGAGGCCGTCGAGGGCTTCTTCTGGAACCTGTGGACCACGCTGCTCGAGGTCGTCAAGCTCGTCCCCGCCACCGACGCCCGCATGCACCACCTCGCCGACGTCCTCGCCGCCCTGCACGGCAAGAAGACGGCCGACGTAGAGATTTGGGACGAGAAGATGGCTGTCTGGGAGGACCTGCCCATACTCGGCCCCCAGATGCGCGAGGCGTGGAACAGTAAGCCAGAAAACCCGTCCTTTCACGTCATGCATGGCCTTGTTGCGTAACTAACCTCTTCATCTCTTTGCAGTATGCCCCAAATATGACGGCACCGACAACGATGCTCTGCTCCAGGGCTGGATATCCCTCAACTCGTTTGCCGCGCGCACGCTCTACTTCCGCCCCAACGCCTACAACCTGGGCATCTGGCAGCTGCGCTCGGCGCTGGAGGAGCCTCTGCCGGAGAAGCCCACCGCGCAGCACACGCAGCTGGCGGCCGCCTGCGAATGGATCACCCACGCCGGCAAGCAGCTGCACAGCCTCAGCACGCAGGGCTCCGCCGACGAGCGCACGATACAAATCACAAAGGCCGGGAGCGAGTTTCCGGGCAGCGGCGGCCCGTCGCAGGAGCGCTGGCAGTTCTGGAAGAGCCGGCTGACCAGCTTGAAGTGTGTGGTGACGTCGGAGGGCCTCAAGGAGAGAATAGAAGGCGTTGTCGAGATTATGAATGACATGGAAAAGTAAGGCGGCATATGACTAATTTCACTACACAATCATGATAGATTATAAAATATCGAATGAATTTCTTTCATTTATGCTACCGGCTCCCCGTCATGTATAACTGACACCGTAAATAAAGTTCAAACGCCCAAGACGCCCATCGCTCTCTCAAAATCCACTCCAATGCTCCTCTTTACCGTTCTACGCACCTGCCCAACCCCAATCATCTATGCGTACATCATGTCTCCATCCTCCTCCTCGTCATCATCCACCACCACCGGCTCCGGCTTCTTGCCCATCTCCTGGCGACACATGGGACACGACCCAACACTCCTCAGCCAAGGACCGACGCACTCGAGGTCAAACTGATGACGACCCTTGCACGGCAGCTCAACGACGAGGCACCACTCGTCCTCGAGGTACGGGATCTTGCAGATGGCGCAGTCGTCGTCCTTGGCGAGCTTCTTGCGGTTCACGCGGTCGAGCGAGTCGAGGAACTCCTGGCTGACGCCCTTGAGCGACGCGGGAGGGTCCTGGATCTCGTCGTCCAGCGACGAGATGAGCTGCTCGAGAAAACTGCGGTTGTCCGCCGTCGGCGCCGTGTTGTGCAGCGTCAGCAGCTGGTCCTGCAGCATGCGGAAGAGGTCCGAGGCGTCGGCGGGCGTGGGCGTCGCGTGCGGGTTGTGGCCGGGCTCCGAGGGCTCGCTTACGCGGTTGAGCAGCGAGAAGAAGGAGGCCATGTCGACGCGGCGGCCGCGGCGGGGCTCGGTGAATTGGACATTGTGCTCGACTGGCATGCCGTTCGGGTTAGTTGGTTGCCGGCTGCGAACCGCTTGGAGGAGATTTACCTTCGTATTGCGTCGCCATTGTGGCTGCTGGTATTTGTGCGAAGAGATTGATATGGTGCTCCTGTAAATTATGTGACGCTGGTATGTAAAGGCGCAGAAAACAAGTCGGGCTCAATCGGCGTTGTGCCCTGGGGAGATATCGTACTCTTGAATTCGATCAGGCAGATGGGTTACGTTGCTAGTCTACGTGGTGTGGTGGTTGTGCTGCAGATGGTGGGGCAGCCGGACACCACCACCCCCAGGACCACACGGCGCGGCAGAGGGGAGCTCCGATTAGATATGCAGTCGGCGATTGCTGGAGCTACCGGTTGTAGCGCAACAGCACCATCAAGTGAAGTCCGCTCCGCCCACCGTCACACTCCGCTCAGACATTTAAATTGCAACAAAGTAGCGACCCGTGGAAGCTTTCTTTGTCCTTTTACCATCACTCTTGGCTACGGTAGGTACTCCTCGCCCCTTATAATTAGCCTTTAAACAAATGCTAATTCATCTACAGAAACCGAACGTCGAACACATCGTCGTCCAACGTAAACATCACCTGCACAGCAACACGCGATACAAACAACCATGTCGTCCGCCGCAGTCATCGGCTCAACCGGCCTCGTCGGCTCCAACATCCTCTCCACCCTCCTCGCCGGCGACAGCTACAAGCCCGTAATGACGATAACGCGCCGCGCCCCGAAATCCGAGTCGCCCAACCTCAACGCCGTCATCGATGCCGACACGACCAAGTGGGCAGACACGCTCAAGAGCGCAAGCCCCCTGCCATCCACCGTCTTCTCGGCGCTGGGCACGACGCGCGCCGCGGCCGGCGGCATCCAGAACCAGTGGAAGATTGACCACGACCTCAACATCGAGCTGGCCCGGGCGGCCAAGGAGGCGGGCGTCAAGACCTTCGTCTTCATCTCCAGCGGCGGCACGCGCGGGCTGGGCTCCAGCGCCATGCCCTACAGCAAGATGAAGAACGGCGTCGAGGACACCATCAAGGAGCTCGACTTTGAGCACGGCATCATTGTGCGGCCGGGTCTCATCATGGGCGAGCGCGAAAAGTCTCGCACCGGCGAGGGCTGGTTCCAGAGCATCGTCAACGGCCTCGGCAAGCTGAGCCCGGGAGCGAGAGACGCGCTCGCGCAGGACGCCGACGTCATTGCCAAGGCGGCCATTCAGGCGGCGAAGCTGGCGGAGCAGGGCAAGGCGCCCAGCAAGTACTGGGCTCTTGAGCGCGCCGATATTATTCGACTTGGGCGAACAGAGTGGAAGGATGAGACTGCCGCCGGCACGTCTGCCTAAGCTGGGGTAGAGAGAGAATATTGTGCTTATGCTGTGGCAGCGGCGAGTTGGTGACACAAAATGTTATTTGATGCGGTTGACCCAACAAATTGGCTCTCGCATCACACTCGGGCTGTTGCAGGAAGAGCCCCATCTATGGGCTGTGCTTTATTCGTGATACAGCATGTAGACTGTATCGGTCTGCAAGGATCAGTTTAATTGGGATGGTACGAGTTTAAGCCTGCGTGCTACGCAGCACTGGCATGGTGGCTCGTTATAATGTGCTGGGGAATGGATTATGCTGCTTTTATTCAAGATACCTATTTTGTTACTCAATTCAATCATTTCATCATATGCAATTCACACAGTAAAATATCGAATTATCTCTTGTGAGTTCCATTACGCAGCTCGTTCCATGTAGTTCGTGTACTTGAGCTCTGCTGCCGAAACGGCTTACAAAAGGACCCACGAAAAGCCGAGGCGGCGAAACTGGTGGAATCGGACCGCGGACTTGTTCAACTCCGACTTGGTGACAAACCGGCGCAACCAGTCTTTGCAATCCATGACAACATCAATCAAGTTAAAATCCAAGCCCAGTCGAATACAATCTTCTTTACTATTCATTTAACTATCGCATTCACTGAGTCTTTAACGCGCAACTCAGACAACGCCGCCTCTGTCACCTGTCAGCCAGCTACCCTACACACAAACCAGGCGCGCCGCAGCATCCTTCTTACGTGACTCAGCTGCCGCACGGCACACACCGAAATCCACTCAAATCTCACGGAGCAGGCACCCAGCGGGCTCACGCACTCACTCACTCGCTCACTCACTCAATTCCTCATACCTTTTGCGCTCGCCAGGGCCTAAACAAGTTCTTTATAAGCACATTATAATTAAAACAAAAAAGGACACAAACAAACACACACACACACAAGATGGCTGGCAGACCAGAGGTTGTGGGACCCGAAAAGGGACCCGAGGCGCCGTACCCGTACAAGATGGAGGGCAAGGTGATATCCGGCTTTGGGCGCGGATCAAAGGAGGTAAGGCATATTTCGACTCACGAACCAGAACAGGACAGTGGCTAACACATTCATTAGCTGGGGATCCCAACCGCCAATCTCCCCGTAGAAGAGTCCGTCACGCCGTGGATCTCCGGCATCACCTCGGGCGTCTACTTTGGCTACGCAAGCCTCGACCTCGCCAGCAGTCTCGAGGCGCACCCAGACGACAACTCCTCTGCCGCTACCGCTGCCGCCGCGTCGTCTAACTCCAAGTTCTCCGTCTTCCCCATGGTCATGTCGATAGGCTACAACCCGTACTACAAGAACACGGTGCGCAGCGCAGAGGTGCACGTGCTGCACAAGTTTGCGCAGGATTTCTATGGCGCGCACATGCGGCTGTTGATTTTGGGATTTATCCGCGAGGAAAAGGACTACAAGAGCCTCGAGGCGCTCATTGACGACATCAACTTTGACTGCGTGGTGGCGAGGAAGAGTCTTGCGCGTGAGGGGTGGAGGGCTGGCGACGACAAGGAGAATGAGACGTGGCTGCTCAAGGATTTATAGACTTGGGGCTGCTAGCTGGATCTTGGAAGAGAGAGCGGGACAAAATTTGAGAGGGCAAGGGAATATGCAACGATTTGGATAGATATATAGACGCCTACAGAGGCCCCTTCTTGAGCAACATGAGCGGATGGATGGATGAATAAACGAACATTGTCACTGACAAAGAATTTCTTGTTATAAACTGCCCTTCTTCTGGGTATATATTCTATCTGCGCTGCCTCACTTCACAAATCATGGCCGCATATCGCATCCGCCTATTCAAGAAACCCTTGAGGATAAACCAGCCTCTTACTTGCACTGAAGGAATAAGGAAACTATAAAGGCCCGCCTCAGCAAGACGGGCACGTTCAAAAACAAGGACAAAAAACACCACCCATGCAGCCATTCGAAAAAGAAACTCGACCAGAGACCAAATAATCGTATTTACAAGAAGCCTGATATATCCCCCATTTTTGATTGCTCATACCGCCAGCTGGTGCGGTTCTTGGTTGGGGTAGTAACGCGGGAGGAACTGGGTTCTTTGTAAGCATTCAAGCCTGTGCCTCTGTATGGTTTCGAACACTTACGTTGATGATAATCATCATGGGAATGTCAAACACGTCACGCTTGATTGTCCAGCAATACGTACAGTCGACCTTGCCATTCTTCTCGATCCTCGAGATGCCATGCTCGCCGTCGATGCGCGTGACGCGGTTACTGAGGATCCCAGTTCGTGGTCCCTTGGCCGACATACCCTTGACGTCGTGGTCCTCTGCCGTACGATACTTGAGCAGGCGGCAACTGCGTTGCACTTTACCACGGCTGTCCTCAAACGCCAGCTGCGAAAAATCGTGGTAAAAGTCGACCACACTGTCATCATCGAGCAGCTCCGCCAGAAACACGGGCTGCGGTAGTTCATTGCCACCGCTGCCTACCATGGCACTTCGCGCGCGGGGTGTAATGGTCCCCGATCGGGCACCGTCCGTGGTGTTGTCCTCGCTGGCGTCATTGGACAAGGGCCGGCTGTACACGTTTTGGTTGACTTCCTTGCCCAGGAGGACGTCCTTAGTCCAGCCAGTCAGAGAGACAAACTCCTTGTTTACCGCCGCAATCTCACCGGACCGGCGACATACAATGGTGGGCGCACAGCAGTGCTGCAAGAAGTCGTTAAACTCCACCAGGGTGCGCTGGAAGCACTTCTCCATAAACACCAGGTCCTCTCGCGTCAGGTCCTTTGTGCAGGCAATAAAAGACGGGCGAATCTCACCCAAGGACTGGGCAATCTTGAGCAGCTTGTTGAGGGGCAGGCGGTCACGTAACACGGAAATCATGTTGTGGAACCCTGTTGTATAGGGGTACGGCTCCTTGACGGCGGCATATATGGCCGCAGAGTCCCGCTGCCGCTTGCCGAGGATCTGCGCCATCTTATCTGGCTTAGTCTTCATGCGGCCGCTTCCGGAGATGCCTGCGAGGCCGGCAAATGAGGACGCCTTGGGTGAGCTCTCCGTATTTGCTGCCGGGCTTGTTGTGGCGTCGGTACTTGGGCTGGCTAGGCTGGTGGGAGCAGCGGCAATGGCGTACGCATGAGGCAGACCGTGCTGTAGATTTCCTTGGGTGTACATGTTGGAGCCGGGGTCCATGCCGGAAAAGTCCCCGAGCATGGGGGTATTGTTGCCGTTGTTGAACAGCGAAGCATAGCCGGGGTCGGTGGAGTGAGATATCGAGTTGTCTCTCGAGTTGGATTCGGCACCAAGGGCCATTTTGTTGAGAATGCCAAACTCCCATCCGGCATACTGACTGCCAAAGTTGAGGCCCTCGAGGTCAAAGTTGTACAGAGCAGGATTGCTGGGATCAAAGAGGGCATTGAAGTCCATGGCATTGCCGCCCATCATGCCACCCATTTGCGCGTTTCCGGCCGCCTGGAATGGCGGTGACGTCGTCGCGGTCTGCGGGTTGAAGGCGAGGCCTTCCATGCCCACACCGGCCTGGTTTTGCCCGGGATATACGGGGTAGGATGCGTTGGTGGCCGTGGATAAGAAGGTGCTGCCAGGTGTTGACATGGACGTATCTGACTGTGCCGAGTTTTGACGGTTGCCGTTTTGGCGATTGCCTGCACCATTTGGGTTGTAACCTGGTCCCAGAACGGGGCCAAGGGCTTCTGCCGGGGCATCGTGGAGGTACTTTGCCTTCTTCCGCACGCCGTCCTGGCAGGCTTCGGCAAGTCCTCGCTTTATACAGCGTTTGCAAGGTCGTTCGTCGCCTAAGGGTAGTAGTTAGCAGCTGTTTTCTTCATGACGGAGCCGGGTGTCACGCCGTGGGTATGCCATGGGGCAATCATGGAGGGAGAGGCAAAGGGAATGTACGACGTACCGCAGGTGAGATGGGCACGCTGGCAAGCAAAGCAGGCGCGCCTGGCCTTTTTCCTGCGCGGGCGTAGAGGATCCTTGGGATCGTATTTCTTCTTGACTTGGGAATTTCCATCCCCAGTTCCAGTCATGCTGCTGTCGCCGTCGGGGCCGGTCTGGGTATCAAGGTCGTCTTCGTTTTCAGACACGGGGTCCGAGATGTCGGCGCTGTTGTCCTCCACGTCGTCGGGCATTTTGGCTATTTAATGTACCTGGCCGAAGTCGGGCAAGGCGTTTGTGCGTGTGTGCTCAGGTCAGCAGGCAAGGCAGAGCAGGCCTAGGCAAGGGGCGGCGTCTGAGGGCGCCCGGGAGGGTGACCTAGACAGCAATGCAGGCGAAGCAGGCTGTGATGACTGGGCTATTGCGCATTCAGCCCATCCAAGGCGTCGTCTGCGTAACCACACCGGAGAAAGCCCAGGTAACACAGAAGCCAGACGGGCAAGACAGTTGAGTGCTTGAGCTGAGGAACAAGACCCACCGATGTTGCGAACAGCGGAGAGAGGTGGAAAAACGGTTTACGACAAGACGTTGAGGAAGTGGGAGCGAGAGCGAGGGCGAGAGCCAATGCGCGAAATAGTCTGGTGGCGATTGGGATTCAAGTGACACGCGCGGTCAGGGTAGAGTCGGTTCGCTGCGCACAAGGGCAGATCGTGGAGATTGCTCGTATGCAGAGACTGCACGGCAGGGGAGTTGCGCGGGATGGGATGTCGTGATTGAGGAGCGGTGCAACAGGCGGAGGCTTTATGGTGCGACCAGACAAGCCTGTCAACAGGAGGGAGCGCGACAGCAGGCGCTTGCGCAGTAACAGGCAGCAAGGGCAGTGGCGCGTAGGACAAGAGGGAATCAGCAAGTGATGGTGGCGGTGGTTTGCTCGCGGGGCAGGTTATTGGCTATGCCGACGTGGTTGTTGCGCGGCGGCGGCGAGCAGGGACGACGGCGGCGGCGACGGAGCTTTGCGTGACGCCGATGCGGTAGCGCAAGCCGAGGGATGGGATTGTCGCGGGCGCGTCCAAAGGGTATCGGAATCGGTGTCGGTGTCGATGCCGGGATGATAGGGCAAAGCACAGGAGGAGGAGCGTCGCGAGAAGGACAATAAAAAAAATGACGAGTGGAGGGCGCGAGCTGGAGAGAGAGGCCGCACCGGAGGGGAAGGAGGCGGAGGAGGAGGAGCAGGCGTGTGGAGTGTGGAGCGTGGAGCTTGTTGGTCCGGCGGTGTCCACAGATCGGTTCGGTGTCGCGCGAGCCCAGCCCAGCCCAGCTCAGCCGCGGCCGGCGGTTGTGCTTGTGCTTTTAGTGTTTGGCAGGTCGGCAAGCGGGATGGATACCGAAACGGGCCTGTATTCGTAAGAAGACGCTGGCAATTGAGTCAAGGTACGAGAGAGTGCGACGGTTGAGGGGTTTCTTCTTTCGACAGCCAGGCTAGCAAGGTCCTCTACGAACAGACTACGAGCATGCGCCAGAGAGGGCACCGATGCGAATATGCATGCAGTCCAGCCGCCGTTCGGCCCAGCAGTAGATACGAGACCAGTCTACTCGTAGTACCGAGCAGCCCGTCGTCTCCAGTCATAAGCGGAAGTATAAGAAGCGGGCGGGCGAGCGGATTGGCGGGGAGGCGACCAGTCGGCCAGGATTGGGCAATTGTACAAATGCTCGCTCACGCGCGCGAGTAAGAAGCAGAAACAAGGTCTGTTTTCAGCAGCCTCTGGACCCCGTCGGTCTGTGTAGTATGCCTGCGAAGCCACTGTCTACAGGCATTGGCTGGCGCCGCCATTGGTCTACGCCAGGTCTTGTCAGTGGACGCTTGTGGGTAACAAGGCTGGAAGAGTCCACCGGCTAGCAGTTGACGAAACGTCTTCCTCCTTGCCATAGGCCTTGTTATTTTTTGTCTGATTTTTTTAGAAGAGCAGGACAATGCTTGTGATGATGCCGAGGGTGTAGTAGGGAGCTTCCGCTTGTCCGGCCGACGCTGGTGTGTTTATACGAGTATTACTTGTGATGACGATTTGCGCCGCGGTATTTTTTCTGCAGCAAGTCACAACTTTGCTGCGGCTGGGTACCTCGTAGAGGGCCGACCGGGGGTGACCCATGGTTGTTTTTGGGCACGAGTGACACTTCCTGACTTGCAGTGTGGAGTACCCGCCCTTTGTCCCAAATACCTCGACCGTGAGTGGTCGGCTCGGCCAGGGGGGCTTTTCTGCGCCAAAAGTCAGGATGGGAAAGAATGGACGTCCAGACGGCTGAGCACAAACCTCCCTCTCTTGGCGTAGCACGCGCCGGCGATCCAAAGGAACCCTGCTACACTGGCTACGCTGGCTACGCTGGCTACCCTGGCTAAGGAGGGCAGTTGTGCTCTGGCGCAAAGACAGGGCATTGAACCGTTGCCGAGACGCGATGGTCGATGGCTGCATGTGCGTGCTGTTTTACCTACCCACAGACCGCATAAATGTTTGAGTGACCATGACCGACAGGTAGGTAAGTACCTGGTCGAGGCTTTGCGGTGCGACGGTACAAGGTCACATTTTCATGTGCGCAAGACCGATTGGGATTAGTCCGCCCGGAATGACATCTTGATGCTGTCCTTGAATCATGTTGCCCATCTGCCTTACCCCGTAGTTTCGATGTACTCGTATACAGGCAGAATGCGGGGGTTTACGAGTACGAGCAGAAATGTCTGTTGAATATGCTTTGTCGCTCTTTTCTATTTTCATTATGTACAAAGTGTATATAGTCTCAAAGTGTATATGGCCCCTAGTCTCAAACAATGACCAAAGGCATCGTCTTATAAACTCTCTCACGTACTCGCCGCGTACCGGCTCTTCTTGCGAATCCGCTTGCCGTACTTGAAAAAGATGTACGGAAACGGCGCCATGGCCAGCAGCAGGAACGCCAGCAGCGTCGACGCCCACTGATAGCCCAGCTTCTCGTACATTTGTATGCCAAACAGCGGAAACGACATGGCAAAGATGCAGCGCACAAAGGCATTGGCCGCCAGCGCGCTCGCCGCGTACAGCGGGTAGGCGTCGACCAGGAACGTAAAGATGCCCGTGTAGATGAGCAGGATGCCCGCGCCGAACACGCCGGACCCAATCATGGGCGCGATCCAGTGGATGTGCGGGTACGACGTCCAGGCAAAGATGAAGACGCCCACGGGGGCCAGCACGGCGCCGCAGATGGCCGGCGGCAGGCGGAACTCGGGCTCCGTCTTGCCCTTGACGCCCGTCTCGCGCTCCAGGTTGGCCACCAGCCGCGCGCGGATGCGGTGCCAGACGCTGTCCGAGGCCGTCGCGAAGAAGAGGCCCACGCTGATGGGCACAAACGACAGGCCGACCTGCCACAGGTTGAAGCCGTAGTTGGTGCTGAAGACGAGCGAAAAGGCCCCGAAGAAGAGGTACAGGATGCCCAGCACAATGGCCGACAGCAGGCACAGGTTCAGGCACATGGGCTCAAACGTGAGTAGCTGGAACGGCCGCAGCAGGGAGAGGCCGATGGCGCGGATGACGGATTTCTGCACCTTTTCGGTGGGCGCGAGCCACCTGTCGTCGCCTGTACGCTTGCGCAGGTCTCGTGCCTTGTTGCGTAGGAGGATGGGGTCTGGTCATGGCGTATAGAAGGTTAGCCAACACGGCACATGCATAGTCTACTAAAGGGACATGGAGGAGACTCACGATATGTCTCGGGCACGAGAAACACAATGGCCAGCAGCAGGAAAAAGCTCCAAATCAAAAACACATAGTACGTCCACCGCCAGTCGACGTGGTAGTTGATGAAGCCGCCGACCACGGGCCCCGTCGTCGGGCCCAAGAATGGCGCCAGCGCAAACATGGCCATGGGCGCCTGCAGCTCGTGCTTCTGGAACAGGTCGCCGACGGTGCCGCCCGAGACGGCGAGGAACGTGCTGCCGGAGAAGCCGCCAAAGAAGCGGGCGACGACAATGGTGGCAATGTTGTTGCCAAACGCCTCGGGGAAGATGAAGAGGAAGAAGACGGTCCAGGCGACGAGGTAGATGGGGCGACGGCCGTAGAACTCGCTCATGGGGCCGAACAGCATGGGTCCAAAGGCGATGCCCAGCACAAACGTCGACAGGCCGAGGACGGAGATGATGCGCGAGTTGCCGAATTCGGCTTCCATTTGTTCGTAGGTGGCGGTATAGATGGAGGAGAGGTTTGTTCTGAGGAATGTTAGTTAGTTGGATGGCGAATATACGTAACAGGGGCTAGCCATGCTCTGAAAACGCAGTACATACACTGTAAAGCTGCCTCCGCAGCAAATCATGACAATCATCCACTTGCGCGCTTTCGAGAAGCTGCGCGGACACAACGGGTCGTTGTCGCCGTCGTCCCAGCCGACCTCGAAGGGGTCCTTTTCCTGCGAGTATGTCGGGACGGCGGGCTGGGGCGGGTCGTCGGAGACGCCGTAGCCGTTTTGCGAGCGATATCGTTCCAAGGAAGCCCGCGCGGAGTTGTGTGTGCTCTGTGAATCTTCGGTGGCGAGGGCCTCGCCGTCGTCATGGTGTTGATTTCCATCGGCATGCGACACGGGCTTCTCTTGTTCGTGCTTCTTGTCGTCGGCGGTCGAAGGCGGCCTGGGGGGCGCCGCCTCCACGTCGCGATCCATTGCGGGTTATATGTGTTGTGTATTTACAGGGGCGATGATCGGATCGGTGTGGCCATGGATCTGTTTTCCCTTCTAGATGCGCTTCTTTGGTTTCGATGTTCTGCTTCCCAATCTGGTAATCGGCGCTGTTGCTGCGAACGGGATCGACAACGGCCACCAAAACTGGTGACCACGACAATGGGAAACGATGGAAAGAAAAGGGAAAATAGGGACGAGAGGTTCTAGATAAAAGAGGGAAAAATGCAATCTGACAAAAGGGAAGAGGGAAACCCGAAAAAAAAAACGGGAATCCCTAGTCCGTACCTGCGGCCCAGCGGACCGAAATTTTAGTGGCGTGGACCACTTGGCTTCGGCATTAAATCGTGCATTTGGAAGCGCGAGGCTACGCTACCAAACGGAGGATGGTGCAGGGGGGTTTGACGGGCTGGTCTGTGTCCATGTCTCCGGCGGATTGGTGGTATTTGAAGGCATGAGTATATAAATTGACGCCGTATTCTACGATAGAGTACCTCTTATATAACGCCTTCTTATTTATTTCCCTCTATTCCTTTTCTCCTTGGACGCTCCATGTCCATCTCTCGCCATCATCCTCTAGTCCCTTCACCCACGGAGCCCGCCGGAGGTCTGATGCACGCCCGCCCCACTGCCCGCTGCCATGTCTTGGCCGCCGCCGACACCCTCACCGGAGATAACTCTCGGGCAGCGCAGACGCAGCGGTGCGGCACACCTTATCCGGGACCAGCGTGGGGGTGTTTTTTGACGGGCGTTTGGTGGCCCATGCCGGCCCTGCCGCCGTCAGGCTATTATTAACCCGCATCTCTTATATCACCACCGCCCGGCTGCAGGCGGCCTAGAGATGCTCAAAGCCATTATGTACATGCATGTGCATGGAGACCTTTTGTCCTGCAGAGATCAGCAAGGGCTTTAGGCCTTTTTTCTCCCATTGCCTCTTTGGGGGCTGCATGTAACGCGACAGAGGGCGCCCACTAGAACGGCGCATTTGCGCGCATGCATGTACGACGCTATGCAAAAGGCTCTGATTCATAATTGGGCTTGCAGCTGAGCCTGACTGGCAGCGCCGATGCGCCCGAGCTGATCCCTTGCGCGGGGATGTGGGCTGAGATGAAAGCGGTCTCACAAAACCGTTGTAAACAATGATGACTTTTGACTTTTACATGCTCGGACATCGCAAAGTTATTCCGCGCTCAGAACGCCCCGATGGCCCGCGCCGTGTTATTAGCTAACAAAAGCTCGGCTCGGATATTGGTCCTGTGCTCATGGTCAATTTACTCGTAAATTGGTCATCGCTTGTGCGAGTTGATACGTCTATTCTTACAGCGTTCGTTATGTCACGAACGGCGACTCAATAGCTTGTAGACAAGTCTAAAGGCTAAAATAATATATATATATATATGTGTGTGTGTGTGTTTGTAAAGCAAGAAAAAATTATAAAGAAACAAATAATTTCATATCAAATTCGAATATATTCCATCGCAGCAGTGGTATCTTCATGAGTCCGCCTAAAATTGACAAAGTAAATCTAGTCCCATCTATATGCCCTAACCCGTCTAAACCCGCACCGTGTTTTTCAGCGTAGCCTTGCCCACCACATCTATTTATGGAAGAGGCACAAGAACTGGCTTCGAATAATCCACATTCGACACGTTGGACTCGATGCGGTCACCGCACGTGCCAAAGATGCGATCCCACAGCCTCGACTGCTTGCCATAGTTGAAGCTCTTGCGCCACCCCTTGCGGTGGTGCAGGTCGTGGTCCTCGGTGACAATGTCGCAGTCCAACATGGCCAGAAGCCAGCCAAACGGCGATGCGGCCTGGATGTGCAGCCGCAAGCCGCTGTGGCCGCCGAGCTCGGTAAAGGCAATGTACTGGTGGCAGATCCACCAGTCGTAGAAGCCCAGCGGCAGGCCCAGGACGCGAAACGTCAGAAAGGTCATGAACGGCACGCCAATCATGTCAAAGAACTCTTGCTCGTCGTCGGCGTAGGCGCCCAGCAGCGGGTTCGGGTGCTTGGTGAGGTGGTGGGTGCGGTGGAACTTCCAAAGGCCGCCGACATCGTGCATGGCGCGGTGGTACCAGTAGAACCAAAAGTCGAGAATGACGCCGTACAGGCCAATCTGGAAGGGGAGCCACGCCCACCACGTCCACGAGCTCATGACGTCCAACGGGGCCTCGGACACCTTGTACGTCAGCAGCGTGGCCAGCGCCATGCGGCCGCCCAGCGTCTTGGGCCCGGCCATGACGACGCGCGCCACGCCCACGTCCGGGATGCCGTCCCGCTCGTGCACGTCGCCGTCGAGAAAGCCGTACCGGTGGCCCAGCCAGCGGATCTGCTCCATCTCGCGGATGATGAAGACGAGGAACGCCGCCGTGTAGTACCCAAAGGCGACGTAGCTCGGCATGTTCCATCCGGTTACGGACACTAGCAGCTGGTGCAGGGCGAGCGGGATTCCCGAATGTAGCAGGATCCAGGACTGGATCGACCACTGCGGGATGTAGGGGATCTTGTCCGTCTTGGCGTAAACAGGAATCTCCTTGTCCAGATCCCAGTGGTAGCCGTTGATGATTTCGATGATCCAGTGGAAGGGACCCCATGTGCTTCTGTCGGCGAGGCGCCAGGTCGACTTCATCGAGTCTTTGGCATTCGAGCTCGGCGGGGGCGCGGAATTGGTCATGGTCGCTGTGGAGGAGCTTGACGAGCGGTTGGCGGCGCTGTTGGCTGTTGCGCTGGCCGCCATGGTGGTTGTGTGTTGGTTGTGTGGCCACTCGGCAGCCCGGTGTTGTGTCGTTGAAAGTCCTGTAATACAGGACAAGCTTTCTATAAGGTGAGTATAACTTGGGACTATTATAAAAGGAGAAAGTATGATAAGAAACTAGTAAGGAAAAGTTGTACGAGTCAAGACACCAGGCAAGGCGAGGAAGGTCCCATTAGTCTTATATGTGCTAGCCAGTTCTCCATCGTCTCCCTCTCCCCAGAAAAGATCAGATCCTTGGACTCCATTTTCACAAGCTAAAAGCGCATTCTCTACAACATGCTCTCATCCCAGCCATTCATATTCGGGACAGACCCTCCCTCAACAAAATAGTCATGCTTCGAGACAAGCTGCTAGAAAAGAATATGGGGCCCCGCCGCATGACATGACCCAAGGTACCGGGAGGCGAGTGCCGCCCCCTCACTGCCGGGTATTGTGTGGTGGTCCTTGACTGCCCCTACCCACGATGGGCCGAGGTAGTCTGGGGGCCTGAAGCGCGGCAGCGGCAAAGCTGGAGCGGGCAGTCGGAACAATACTGCGGCACCAACCGCGCCCGGTGTGTAAGCGCGACTTTGCTACATTTTTATGCTCGTCGTAACTTTTTTAGAATCCTTATTTTTTTTCCATGCCCAACCAATCAAGAAATTCACCATCTTGTCCTTATCCACACAAGCATGTGAAAGCCGTTGCATTTTTTTTTCTTCCCCAACAATTATAAAGATGGAAAGCGTTCATTGGCCGCGGAGCTTCAAAGCTCAAACAGTGGACGGGAACGAACCCCAAGTCCTTGGTCGACGATAACGGGACAACACCACTTCTGACATCACCAGCTGAGTCATACGGCTCGCATCGTATCCGTAAATTCACATGTACATGCAATGAAGCTCGTGTATTATGATTTTCAGGCACCACAACGCTTCCTGAGATGTCATTGGTCATGGTGAGTTCCTGCCAGTCTATATACCTCGCCCAAACTGCCGACCATTTGATTCCCTCCGCCAACATGCTGTTCAGAGCCCCCCAAAAACAAGGGTAATCCAACCTCTCAATCTACGTATATCAACGCCATGTCTATCGTTTGTAAATGCCGAATCATGCTCGCTAGTTGTAACACAAAATGCTTTCGTTGCCCCCTTCATCCATATCGTACATAACCATGACACCACCCGCTAGTAGTATTCGGGCAGGCCCTTCTCTTCAAAGTCCGGCACATCCGTGTCGCAGTTGAAATCACGCGAGTAGGCCTTGTCCGGTAGGATCCCGGCGTTCAAGCCGCCCTGATACGCCCACTGCGGAGCACTCTCCGTCTTCCACGTCCAGTACCACCAGCCCCAGCCCTTTTCAAAGCTGTGCATCTGCGCTTCCGCAAACATCTGAAGGAATTCCTTGTATTCCGAACTCCACTTGCTCGGGTCAGCGTTGGCCTGCGCACATGAACACTGCTTGTCCTTGGTTGGGCACCGCGGTTCCAGCACTGACGTGTCAGCGCTGCCCGTCTTCAGCGTGCCTTCCCAGCGGTTGCCCCATCCGACGTTTGTCAGATGCTTTGCACAGTCGGTATCTGCCTGAGACCACTCGGCAAAGAGGGTTGGCCCGTATCCGGTGCTCGTGTCCATACTCTGCTCGGCCTGCTCTGTCCAACCCTTGCATGCGTACTGAATCTTCTTCTGATGGGTAAAGTCAATCTGATTCACGTTGAAAATAACGTACTGGTGCACGTCGAGTACCATGTCGTCGTATCCAGTCATCAGGCCTTGCCATTTATTGAGGCCCATGAATCCATCTCCAAAGACGACGAGTGCTTTGACGCCATTATTTCGCACCATTTTGTACGCTTCCACCGTCCAACTGACCACATCGTTTACGGCAAGAGACGTCATCCGCGGCTCATTGGCAAGGCCATAATGCGTAATGATGTTCTTATATCGGTCTTGCGCAAAGAACTTGGATAGTTTGTCGTGCACGTCAAGCGACCGTTTCGCGTTGAGGTCGCCGTCTGTGCCATTGAGCCAGCCAATCGCACCCCATCGCCCGCTGTGGTTCCATCCATTTTGGCTCCCAGGCAATCCGTGAAGGTCTAGGTTGACCCGAAGTCCATACTTTCTGCACCATTCTATGGCCCGCAACAAGTACCGCCACGACGTGCGAAAAACATACGGGTCTTTATCATACACTTCCACCGCCCAATACGAGAACGGTATGCGGACATGGTCCAGGCCAGCTGACTGGATAGCCTTGATGTCATCCTCGGTAATAAAAGAGGCATAGTGCTTCTCTATAGTCTTCTGTGCAGATTGGCCAAGATGAGCCGATAGTGTCCACTCGTCGATGATCCCGAGATCGAGGTTGTAGTTGAACAACGACGGAGCAATGAATGGTTCCAGGGACAGCCAACCGCCCAAATTGACTCCTCGCGCAGGCAGCTTGCCGTAATCGCCCCATGCTTCATTTAGTGGCGGTACTTTGTCGTTGGCTCTCGTCGAATCGTCCCAATCCGTATACAGACCCATCACGGGCAAATCGCCAACCATCTCGTCAGTAAAAGTAACGTTAAAGTCAGTTGTCGACTCCCAAGTCCAGGGATCCAGATATGTGTTTTTCCACTCCGATGGGATTGAGCTTCGATCCTCGTCCCCGAGATTCGACGAGCCTGAAGATCCTCCTCCTTTCTTCTTTTGACTAACCACCACAGCAACAACCACTATAATGATGACGAGCACAAGACTTGCACCTAAAAGGAGAACTAGAAGCCAAATCAGCACCAAATTGCATCAACAAACTCAAACAAAACTCACGTAGCCTCTTTTTATTCCACCTCTTCTTCGGCCGGGGCAACAGCTCTTCCTTCTCGTAACTGTCCTCACTCCATCCACGGTTATGTCCTTTCGCCCGGCCCTCCTCCATTATCGCACCACTAACGACTCGCTTCTTTTTCTGTTTGTGTTTTCGAGAGCGTAAATGTTCTCGTTCTGCGTCGGCATTCCGACGGGGTTCCTCACGTCGATGTGAAGCCCGCCGCCGGTCGCGCTCCGCATGCGTTTTGCGCTTCGCATTTTCCTTTTCCAGCTGGGCCAATGCACCCGATGATAACGAGTGAGACCCTCGAGTTTCCCCCGTGTCGTCGGATGATGTGCCCGGTCGTCTTGTGTGTGATCGCCTCTTTTTTTGGTGATTTCGCCGAGATGACTCGCCGTGTTTCGGCCGGGGCCGTCGGGACCCCCGCCGAGGCGAGTCTTTCGAAGGCATTGTTCTGTCGTCGCGATCTCACTCCTAAAATGCGGGATGGCAACTGGAATGCTCTTCGTCGCGACCAAAGTTCGAGATTTAATAGGGGAAATTGTCTTGGTAGCCGCGTCATTCCTTGGACACAACGCACGTGCAGTCGAATGATGCCGTCTTTGCCATGGCTTGGGTGCATCTTGGCGGGCGCTAGTGGTTGGCACAGCAACAATCTTATCTGCCCTTCCCCGGGCTTGTGCACTTGACCCGAAAGGTCAACCCCGCGAAAGGCCGCAGCAAGCCGAGTCTGGGTAGCCTCTTCTCGTCAACGACCGCCCGTTTAATCCGGGGAGAGTCCCCCAACACCTTTTGGCAACCAAACTGCAATTTTTCGCTCTCCCCGTGCGATTTTCAGACGCAATCATGAAGCGCCAGGTCGTCCGTCATTTCAAGAGGGCTTTGGTCGCCCCTCGCGCCTCGGCCGCCCTGCCCTTACACGCCTCGAGGTGCTACTCAACACACGCTCCCAACGCCAAACTGAACCTCCCCGTCGACTACTCCGCCACGCCCTTATTAGCTCACACGTCAGAAGCTGCTTTCAAGAACAGCGAGCTGCCTGCCGAAGTCCGCAATGGAACTACCAAGAAGATGAACCTGTTCCAGGCCATCAACGACGCGCTCGGCACCGCCCTTGTCGAGGACGAGTCTGTTGTCGTGTTTGGCGAAGATGTCGCCTTTGGAGGCGTTTTCCGCTGCACAATGAAGCTGGCCGAGACGCACGGTACTGAGAGAGTATTCAACACGCCTCTTACCGAACAGGGTATCCTGGGCTTTGGCATTGGCTTGGCGGCCGAGGGTATGCGCCCCGTCGCCGAGATTCAGTTCGCCGATTACGTCTACCCAGCCTTTGACCAGATTGTCAACGAGGCAGCCAAGATGCGGTACCGTGATGGTGCCAACGGCCGTAGCGCTGGTGGCCTGACTGTGCGCATGCCCTGTGGTGGTGTCGGCCACGGTGCCCTCTATCACTCCCAGTCACCGGAGAGTCTCTTCACCCACGTCCCCGGCGTACGCGTGATTATGCCCAGATCGCCAATTCAGGCCAAGGGTCTCCTGTTGTCCGCCATCCGCAGCAACGACCCTTGCATCTTCATGGAGCCAAAGATTCTGTACCGTGCCGCCGTCGAGCAGGTCCCCGTTGCCAGCTACGAGCTGCCGCTGTCAAAGGCGGAGGTGCTCAAGGAGGGAAGCGATGTGACCATTGTCTCCTACGGCCAACCGCTGTACTATTGCAGCGAGGCTATCCGCCAAATCGAGCAGGATCTCGGCAATGTTTCTGTGGAGCTGATTGACCTGCGAACTGTGCACCCATTTGACAAGGAGACGGTATTTGAGAGCGTCAAGAAGACGGGCAGAGTAATGGTCGTTCATGAGGCATACACCAACGCTGGCATTGGCGCCGAAGTTGCCGCCGCTATTCAGGAGAACCCAGACACATTCAACCGCTTGGAAGCACCGGTGAAGCGTGTCGCTGGATGGGATGCACACAACTCATTGGCGTTTGAAAAATTCCACCTTCCCGACATTGCTAGTAAGTGAAACTACCTATATCTTATCTTCAACATATGCTAACCCGAGCTCTAGGAATATATGACAGTGTGAAGAAGCTGTTGAACTACTAAGGAATGCATCAAACGTCGAAATATAAATCAGAAAAAAGAAGGCAGTGCTTGTAAAAACTCTAGATATGCCATAAATAAATTAAGCTCAAGCATACACTTTTACCACCATTTAGAGAGATGATATTATTTCTCATCAGCATGTTACTGCTACGATAAGCTGAACGTTTTGTGCCGCGAAATATAGTCAGCAAAAACTTCCTACTTCTGTGGTTTAGAAGAAACGACACGCTCAAGCCCACAATAAAATTTGTACGCTGCTGTTTATCAATCATAGAATCCGCATGTATAGCTCCGCCAAGTTTCTAGATTGTCCTGCTAATATAAAAACAGCTGTCTTCTCGTGTAATAGGAAGAACTGGTGCGGCTCTGCAGGAGCATGACGCTAGTATACTCGTAACTGCGGTGGTGCGGCCGATGGCTCCCCCACCTCTGGCAGCTTGTTTCGCGGCAGCCCCGCCCCTTGCCTCACCTCCACCACGTACGCCATCAAGCTGAGCCTCCCAAACAAACAGCTCTTCGGGAAAGACTGTCATCCACCGCACCTCTTTGCACTCGGGACGCACGCAAAGCATCAGAATGTCGCAACTCGAAACTGTGGCCTCCTTTGTAGAGGGCGCGCCTCCAGGAGAGGTGAGCATCAGCGCATCAACTGCACACGATATCAAGAGCTAACCCATCGCAGCTCGCTGACGTTGTTGCTGGTACGGAGAACCACCCTCGATCCAACAGAACGCCGATTAACGATTGCAGATATTAAATCCCTCACATCCTCGTCACCGAATATTATATCCCAGCTCGAGCCGACCTTTGAGAAGTACAACGAGGAGCAGCTCGTTACGGTGAAGCTGCCAGGAAGCAGCCAATCGGTACTTGTGCCAAGCGAAAGAGTCGAGACATTTGCCAATACTGATTCTCGGCGCTACAGGTTCTTGTCAGCTCCTATAACAAGCTCGATGACGGTCGGTATTACGATGTCGAGAGCTCCTCCAGCTTTGCGTTCGACCACACGACACAGGTATCCCACACAATGGCAACAATGGAATTCGGCCGCTGATGACGGAACAGAAAGCAAGCGCAGTTCAAAGCTACGTTGTGGAAGGAGCACAAGCAGACCTGGTGTACGTTTGCGCGACATTGAACAGGGAGGCATAGTGACTGATGATCTACTAGTAAATCGACCTTGAAAGCCTTGGGAACCTACGTGGGCGAGCACTTTCCCAACGCGGCTTATGGCGTATTCCCGACTGAGTCCGATTCGAAAATCGCCATTGCCATTGTGGCCAACAAGTATAGCCCGAACAACTTCTGGTAAGTGCGCAAACCGCGGCACGGACGGACGGCTGCTAACACACGTTGCAGGAACGGCCGCTGGAGGTCGGTGTATACATTCGACCCATCATCTGGCAACCTCGAGGGTTTGATCAAGGTTGACGTACACTATTACGAGGATGGCAACGTCCGCCTGCTGACGAAGAAGCCCGTTTCGGTATCCATCCCCTCCGGCACCGGCGTAGGCATCGCCAAGGAGATTTCATCGACGGAGAAGAAGTACCAGGAGGAGCTGAACAGGGGCTTCGTCAGCCTGAGCGAGGGTGCCTTCAAGGGCCTGCGCCGACAGCTGCCCGTTACGAGACAAAAGATTGAGTGGGACAAGGTTACCAGCTACCGACTGGGACAGGACATTGGTGGCGGCAGCTCTAAGAGGTAGCAGCGATGAGATCGGTGGCTTGGGGCCAGTTACGTACCTAGTTAGGGCGATAGATGGAAATTGCATTTGAAAATAATTCACGTGTCAGGTTGTAGGTGGTGTCGTGTGCGGCGAGAAACAGGGCTGTCTGATTCAATGTGACACGCGGGCGTGCTAACCTCGGGAACTATTATATGGGCGATGACGCTGGCTTGACGCGGCATGCATTGCGTCGGCATTTTCTGTTGTCTTTTCCTGAGAAGACAGAAGCACCAGTATGCAGCTGAGGCAAAACTTGACGTGGCTGCTGCATAAGCGGTAACGGCCGATAGTTGTGAGGTGCTTATTCACACCCGTTTGTGACTACAATATCGGAAGCCGGCTCTCATTCCGACGAGGCCGGCATATAAACCGGCAGAGCGTACACAGTGAGGGGAGAAAGGGGAAGTTAGGCGGACGGCCGAAGAGGGATTTAAAAGAAATAAGCGCGCGTAGTAAGCTACTCTACATACTCACTACCCCAGATTTCTGATAGAATTTAGAACATTGTTTCTAGACGTCTGGTGGGATGCATCTGCGTTCCGGTAAAGGAATCGGCACATCTATCTCGCTCCGTCGGGCCCGCGGGATAGTGGCCAGCTAGACAGACAAACAGTGGTGCGTGTGCAAGCACAGGCATGCAAGCACCGCACGGAGCACAGGCCCGGTACCTAGGAAGTGCATGGAAGCCCGCTGGACTGGGCAGAGCCCCAGGGAAACAGGACAAGTGGACGAATAGGAGATGAACGGCGGTAATTTTGCGCACGCCTATTGGCTGGTTGGGGTCTGCGCTACATGAACAGCAGCGGGCCAAGGGAAGGGGGGACGGCCCCGGCTGGCAGCCTCAGCGTGTGGTGCCATGGGGCCACCCGGAACTAGCAGACCCTTTTTCGCGGACCGGGCTTTGTTGAGAGAGACGCCAGCTGCTTTGCGCTACCAGTACTTTTCTACCTCGTGAAAAACACCTGCTTCTGCACCCCAATTCAACTCTCCACATCTCCTGTCACTCCTCTTTGCACTTCTAGTGTCGATTGAACGCAAGTCCGCATCGCCGACTTTGTCCTTTCTCGCGTCTCCTTTTTCCGCCTCTCCTAGCATAACACCCTTTTTCGTCACCACGAGCCTCGACCGCACAAACCTCCCTACCCGACCAACAAACCGACACAATGGCCACCGAGACCAAGGAGTATACCTACCAGGATGTTGCCGAGCACAACACCAAGAAGGACATCTTCCTCGTGATCCACGACAAGGTGTACGACTGCACCAAGTTCATGGACGAGCACCCGTAAGTAGTGCCTTTCTCGCGTGGTGCCTTTTTGGACCACCACCGCGGACACCGAAGTCCTTTGCTAACTTGCGCCCAGTGGTGGTGAGGAGGTCATGCTGGATGTTGGTGGCCAGGATGCCACGGAAGCCTTCGAGGATGTCGGCCACAGTGACGAGGCTCGCGAAACCCTCGACCAGCTCTTAGTCGGCTCGCTCAAGCGCCAGGTAAGGCAACCCGTACCCCTGCACCATATGCGCTCTGCTCTGCGGGCACCTTTACGACTTTGGGGATGGGAAATAGCTAACATATTCTCTTCTACTTTAACAGCCCGGTGACCCTGCTCCCAAGGCCGCTCCCGCTACCAAGACTGCGACTGCCGGCAGCAACGACAGCACTGGCATGGGCATCGGCCTCTACGCCGTCGTCCTTGTCGGTGGCCTGGCTGGCTACTTTGCCTACAACTACCTCCAGAGCCAGACCGCCCAGTCTGCGTAAATGGACTATTTCGAAACCAGGACACATGAGTGTACAAATCACATAGAATACGGAACGGAAAATGCGGTGTTGGCACCGGTGGTGGTGGCGGGCGCCGACTGCGGCAGCGGAGTGAAATGCCGAATGCCGTGCCGGTGTTGTGAGGAGGGGGAAGGCAAGCGAACCGGAACGCAATGCAGATGCATGGACTAGTACGACAGTACACTGGGTCGGTGGCTTTTTTTTGCGATGGTCCTGTCCCTGCTCAGATTGACAACCGGTCGGCCGACCCGCGGGAAACGAGGAGAGTATGATAGAAGCGATGTTTGTGGATTTTTCTTTGTTGGCATGAGGGGGCAGACTCCCTCAGCATAGATGCCATTTTTCAGTGTACCGGTAGAAGAGTGCAACCATTTAGAACATGCACTAGATACATTTTGTTTTAATGGAGGATGATGCTATCTTGACAATTTCACGATTAGCCCGAGCCAATGAGGGAATAATACCCGGCTGTGACCAGATCAATCGCGTCGGACTGTCCGACTTGGGAAAGAGAATCCGGGGTTGGAGGCTGGCGGTGCAATTATTCGGCGGTTCGGACAGTTTCGACCGCACACCAGCCACAGCCCGATCGTGCGCCACAGTAGACGACCTGCGCCACACTGGCAGCCTGCCTGAAGCAACCGGGCTCGAGCATAAGCCGACCACATTCAAACGTTCATTCACGCATCAGCGGCGCCAACTCTCCCTCCTTTCTGGCCGCCTTTCCAGTCTCTCGCCTCGCGAAAACCGCTCGGACGACCCGTAGCGGCACAACGAGTCGCACACGATGTCGTCCTATCTAGAGAAGCAGTCGTCGGCGTTCCGAGGGACGCTGGCGTCTGCGGCGTCGAAGCTGTCGAATCCCACGAGCACAAAGGCAGCCTCGCTGGCGCCGCCGTCACCCTCACCATCCGCGGCATCGGACAGCGCAACGCCAACGGCGAAGCGGAAGCGCGATGTAGCGCCCGAGGTGTTCTCGCAGCCCCAGATGACGGGCTACGGCATGGACGTCAAGTCGCACATGAAGTTTGCCGTCGACTACCTCAAGAGCAAGGCCGTGGCCAAGAGCATGACGGACATCATCGACCACCTGAGCCTGCGCAGCAACTCGGACGACCACAAGCAGGCGCTCGCCGACGGCCTGCGGGGCCACCCGCGCGTCGAGTGGAAGCCCGACGCCAGCGTGAGCGAGCAGACGTGGAAGTCGGGCACGTACGCGTACCAGCCCGTGATCCCCAACGTGACGGACGCCGTGTCGCTACTGGCGTACCTGCAGCGCAAGACGGACGCCTCGAGCGTGTCGGTGCGCGACCTCAAGGATGGCTGGCCGGAGTGCGAGGACACCATCGACAGTCTGGAGGCTAAGCACAAGATCCTGGTCAAGCGCACCCCAAGGGACAATGTGCCCCGGCACGTCTGGCTCGATGACCCGTCGCTGCATCATCCCGTGTCCCCCGAGTTCCAGGGCATGTGGCGCCGCGTGCAGATTCCAAGCATCGATGACATGCATAGGAAGCTGCTCAATGTCGGGCAGAAGCCTACCAGCGAGGACCCGAGGAAGGCGGCGGCCGCGGCTGGCAACAAGCCCAAGCAGCAGAAGAAGAGGGCGAGCAAGAAGATTGGCAAGGCGACGAACGTGCACATGGCGCATCTCATGCAGGATTACAGCAACATGCGCCGATAAGAGTGGCTGGCCGAGTAGGATGCGGACTATATGATGCGCTAGATGTGGTGGTGGGGAATACGGCGTTTACTGTTTTAGCATCAATCATTGCTCTCTTAGGGAGATCATGAGAGTCTTTGTGTTTTTTTTTATTCTCTTTCTATTTTGGGGCCGATACGGCTGGCGTTACGGAATCATTGGAGTCATTGGAAGCAAAGCAAAAGGATCATTGAGACAACTGGGCTTAACAGTTCAAGTCCACACGGGGATGGTAGATTATATACACACACACACACCGCACACTGACCATCGTCTCAAGACATGGCAGGACAGAAACAATAATAGACAATATTCATTCAAATTAGTATGACTGCCATGTACAACGCTATCATAAAAAGGTATCCATCTAAAGATGCAGAGCAGACGCTATGAAATATAAAGGAAGAATAGGTAAAAGAGCAAATAAACCGCCCAGCCATGATTGAAACTCCAAAAAGCTGACAAGATTACTACCGAGCGACCTTGGAAAAGCCGCAAGTTTTTTTCCGTGGAGAAGAAGATCTATCCACCAACAAAACATTAGGTAGCCAGCGTGCATACAAAGAGAAAGAAGCAGCCTAGGATAGATAATGTAAGGATAGCCACTCAGCTTTTGCCCCAACATATATCCCTCGCTCAGGCAATGCCCTAAATGAGGAGGCCACCACTTCATGAAGGCATCTTCTCCTCGTAAATCTTGGCAAACAGATCCGCAAAGATTTGCTCCTCCTGGAACCCGCCGACCTTGAACCGTCCCAGCACGGTAACGCAGGGCACGGCCTCGATGCCTTTCACTTCCCTCGACTCCTCCACCTCTCGATCAATGCGGCGTGAGGCGTCCTCGTCGGCCAGCTCGAGGCGGACGTCGCGCTCCGACAGCCCCACGGCGGCGGCGGCGATGCGCACCAGCACGTCTGGGTCGGAGACGTCGGCGGCCTCGGTGAACTGTGCGCGCATGAGTATCTCGACGGTGCGGGTGGCGGCGGCGCGGCCGCCGCGGCGCAGGGCGAGGGCGACGAGCTTGTGGGCGTCGCGCGTTGGGCCCAGGTTGCCGCTGAAGTCGAGGTTGATGTTCTTGGTGGCTGCGGCGCTGCGGATGCGCTCCATGAGGGCATTGAGCTTGTCTGCTTCGGGGACTACGGAGGAGTAGAAGGCGAGGGTTTTGCAGTCTAAGAGGGGTTTGGTTAGTCTTGACAGTTTCTTTCGTGGCTTCGGGGTTTGTATGGGCTCGTGACAATGCTTCCGTTTATTTGTAGGGGAAAGGAGGAATATCAATTCCTGGAGAGTATGTGGTACTTACGAGTCTTGAGCATCGGTGCTACATAAAATGGCTTCCACGTCAACTCGAATTCGACTTCTGGATGCCGCCCGATAAAGTTGGCCATGGCCGACTCCAATGTGCGCTTCTCAATGTAGCACCACGGGCAGAGAAAGTCGATGTATATTTCCAGCGGTATCAGCATGCGCTGGGTAGAGGGTATTGATATGGGTATCATTGTGTAGGCTGGTGTGTGGTTGTGTTGTAGGTACTTTGGAGGAGTTGGTTCGTTTCTCGTGGATGGAGTGGGATATGATGTTGGCTGTTTTCCTTTTCCCCCGTCGTTTACTTTGGCGCCTTGGCCTCCTCCCCCGATTGAATTATACTGGTGTAAATTGTCGACCCTGGTATGTTCAAGTTGCCTCTTCGGTGTCGAGACAAATGTGCAGTATCGTATCGGTGGCGTGCAGTGGCAGGAGGGGTGGTCGTGGTGTGTGGCGCATCTATATGGGGATGATTTGCGACCAGGAGTTGAAAGAGCCGTTGTATGTGCCTGTGCCTGTGCCGCTATGGAGATCGAGTATGTGTATGTAGGATTTGGAAGCCGAATAATTTTTTTTTCCTTTTTGGCCACTTTGATTCCGATGCAGAGATCGTGGCCCGGGTTCCGAAATGGCCTTTGCAGTATGGGTCGTAGTCGCAGGCTGTTCCGTGGGTGACCCGCAGCGATTGCGGAGTGCAAATCGACGTCGATGCTGTGGCAGAGACCGGTGCCTGTCACCGGCGACTAGGTGGCAAAGGTCGCCGTCCAAAGAATGGCAAGTAGCCCGTAATTGGTTGAATTCGCCTTGTTTCGTTCTTGTCTTGTCGCCGTAAGAGTAGAATATCAGATTACTAGGCCGTGAAGGAATTCCTCGAATGCCCTCTTCCTTCTGGGCGATGTCTTTTGGTGGTGAAAGTGGCGAGAATGCGCGGCGTGCGACGTAGTTTCGAGGAGCGAATGCGTAAAGGAAAGGGCTCCCTCCATAAATAGATCCAAAAAGGGAGAGTAGATCTTTTTCACGAATTTACCTCACTTTTTGATTTAGGCCCTATTCGCCTGCTGGCCGGGTATTTGTTCTTTGTTTCCTTCATCCCGGGGTGGAACCTATGGTGCTGGGCGGGTGCTTCCCTTTTACTTTAGTAGGATTTCCTTGCCCAGCACTCACTCCCACTGTTCGACGCCTCCGCGCAGCGGCGCCTCGCACTCTTTGACAGGGAGGGGGGAAACGGGTTTGGAGGCTCCGAGGGACTAACTAATCCTTAAAAAAATTAACCCAGTATAGTAATCCACACCCCGGAACGCCCAAACGGTGCTAGACATGGCGCAACTGACTAGCCACTATGAAGACTAATCGCCGGTTCCACCTACACCAGGGGTGTGTTGCGAGCGCGGCAAGGGTATGCTTGGTGTGGGTTAGCGAGCAGAGGATGGGCGAAAAGGGAGCTAGGAGCTTGGTGCTTTGGGAGAGTATCCCGATGCATGTCATTGCTTCATTGCCGGAGGACAATGCTGAGCTGAAGTTGCTTCCAGGTAGGGGACAGGGGATACCTTGTACGGCGTAGGCATTGTACGCTGCTCTCCAAGGATGCCTGCATGGTGATGATTAATCATGTAAGTGAACGCGGCATGTATACTTTCACATTTCTCATGAGCAAAGACTCTTCTGTCACTAGGCGGCTACAATCACGTAACAAGGTTTAGCAGCATAATAGGTCTTAAAAAACAGGCCGCTTTTCATATTGTAATCAGTCGTATGCTAAGTGGCCGTGGAAACAAACTATACAGGGCGTTTTACATAATAGCACGATGCGTAGTGCGCTCCCGCAGGCCACTATTTCCACCACAAGCTCCCCCCGTTGTCTAGCCTCGATCTAACTGCTAGCTAGCACCCAAAGTAACTTGACACGCCTCTGTTCGTGCTGCACGCTACGGGTGGTGTACGCCGCAAAGGCCTCTGGGAATGCCGCTCCCTCCCCAGCGGGTTCTAGGGGACAGGCCCAAAAGATGCTCTCCAGTTTCTTCCGGCTTGCCCTCCCGTTCCCAAAGAGCCAAAAGGAACTGTTGACCTCTGCGCATAAAGCGGGGTTGGATTCTTTTTCTCTCACTTTCACCCTCCGGCCTTCGCAACCGGGCTGCGACTATTGACACATGCTAGGCCGTATATAGCGCCCAAGATTACTCGCACAAAACCACCGGCCCCGTCCTGCTTTACACTGTTACTTGGTGTTTCTAGCTTCTAGCGCTAATACAGTGGCCTACTTTTCCTTTGTCGGGCCGGGACAGCGCGGTAGACGCTGACGCACAGTAGGTCAAGGCCGGGCAGGGCGGCGAACAACGACGGAAGTACTCGAAGGCCGAATAGGGCAATGCGTCTGCGACGCGGGCACTCATGACAGGGGAGGCGGTCGAATTTACTCCGTACATTGTATCAGAATACAAGCGGAACTTGTACATATGATCCTGGTATATCACAAAAATGCGCCTCGTTATCCTCTTGCGTCGACGCAGTCCGATTACAAATCAGAAAATCGCCCGCTCAACTCTGTAAACCCCGCGAGAGTACATATAAAACATGTCGCCGACCACAGGCGTGTGTCAGAGACCAGATACATACAGATGGAGAAAGCCTGGGTTACGCATGTGTCACTTGTCACACTCCCGCCAACAATGTCTCTAAGCTAGGCTCGCGTGGCCAAAGGTTCCGCCTCGCCGCAGGGCGACCCTCTCTCAGTCTGTCATTCTGCGCATCACTTGCCTCCACATTTGCGGTTCCTCTATGGTAATCACCCGTAGGATAATCTCTAATGATGGATCCCATTAGTACCTACCTTCCTTTGTTTTCTCTGCTTCTCCCCTCCCAATCAGTCCTTCGCTTCTGCTGGTTTCGCGTGGGGCAATATAGCCGAACGGAGGCAAGCGGGAATAGGCAGGCTCTAAGGCGACCACTGATGCCTCGACCTTTATGCTTGCACGGTGTTGTGATGGATGGGCTGCCAAGCCACCATCGAACGTTCTCCCTGGGGCCAATGACAGAGCTGCCTATTTCATCGGGATGAACCAAATACCTCGTCAGGTAGCGCACTTTGGTCATATACGAGCCATTATGGGCAAATTGGGTAGCTCGCCCGTCGCGCAAGGCTGGCGAAGCGTACATAAACTTTAAACAAAGGGACTCGTACATTGGATACTACCTGCATTTGGATCTCGGTACCGGCACCTGCAGAGCATTTACTAAACATATAATACTTAGTACGGAACTACTCGTACCCAAGATCCGGCAGTGCCGTAGCCACCAACCAGCTCGTCTCGCATCTGCCGGCAGTAATCCGTACGTACGGACAGACGTACATGCGTCTTATTCCCCTAATAACGAAGCAGCATTGGGGCATTTGACCCAGTCTGAACACTTTTCGGCGCCCGCCGCCCCGATGGTCCCACGTCGTTTTGTCCTGGGGCCGCGTTTGGCGGGTGCATCTTCGGAATCCCGACCACCTTCCGAGTAAGGTGGCCTGCATAACGACCTACTCGTCCACGCACACCGAGGAGCCCATGATTAGTTATTCGCACACAACCCGCCCACGCTTCTTTTACTTTGATTATAATGACGCCATACAATATGTCGTATTCTTTCAAGCCTCCTCGTCCGTAAAACGGCCGCTGCGTATACGAAATTTCAAGAAAGAGGTGACTCGTCTCATTGTTCTCATACGAGCGTAATCAATCTCATTCCGCATCACATGCCTTCCGATACTGCTGTTACGAGTACCCACAGGTACGGGAACGCGCTACGCATGGCCCATAAACGCTGATCATCGCTTAGCCGATTTTCGCCAGGGAACTGACAAGATTGCCCGTACCCACTCGTTCTACACTAAGCTTCCTCTTGTTCTTCCCGCAGGAAACCAAGTTTGCCGACACGAACCTGGGCCGTGCTACGGGCTAATACTTTACACACTCGCGTGTTGTGCATAGCAGTGCCGGAGCTACGGCGCGTTGAATGCAGTTTTATTAGTGCCCCAAGTCGGCATGTAGTGCTGTCATCCCAGGAGCCGATCCCAATTCAGGTTTCGAAGGGTAGTGTAGGGTCGCTACTAGCTTTCTGCAGTACTAGTTCAGCGCCGGAAGCACGCCGTTCCGTGAGCCGCTAAAATGGCACAACCCTCCGGTCGCTGGCTCTGTATTTGACCCTCTCTCTCTCTCTCTCTCCAGGCCGTTCATAATAATGACTTACAGGTGGCCGTATAGAGCTAAGCTACTAATGAATGCCATAGCACCTTATGTAACGGGCGCATATGAGGGCTAGGCGCTTGTCTTGTTACGGAAATTGGCCGCCGGCCGATGTCATCCTGCTTATGCACTTCCGTTCCTGTCTACAGAGATGTCAAAGAGTGTTACATCCACTATCAAAAACCGCTACAGAGGTAATCACCGCCCCGGAACCCACATTCTTATGCATTCCCCGGATCGGCGGCTTCCTTTTGTTCTTTGCACATCTCGCATGTGCAAGGCTCGCACGTGTGTGGGGGTAGGCGTGGCAGCAACCGGGCAGGCACTTTTGATTGCCTGCCGCCTTATATCGGCTTATATGTGAGCTCCCGACGTGATAGGTGCGCCTGAGAGCAGCCGCGATATCACTGCCTGGCGGCAATCGTACTTCTGATTGGAGCGCGCTTCCGGATTTTGTTTGATATGTTTTGGTTGCAGTTCTCAGTTGCAGCTTCTTGACTCTTTGATTCAAGTATATTGTAAATTGCCACACCCCGTCGGCTCACTTGACAAACTGTAGCGGTTGGCCTAGTGCTATCCCTTTGATGCTCGGCTGTAATGAACTCTCTTCTCTCCTTCTGTAAACGGTTTCCAGTATACGGGGTACACCATCTATGATTGCAATTGTCATATCATAATGTAACTCCCTGCCGATATACTGCAAAAGAGCCTTGGCCACCCAACTTAGAAGCCTCCATATACTAGAGCTATAGTCCAATTGCAGGCGCAAACAGTGATTTTCAAAAACACAGAACGGCCCTTTTTACAGTGGTTAGTTAAGCGGATAGCCTGAACATTGGATAAAGTCGCCGCAGTTTCGTCGTCACGAGCAATTCAGGCGCATATACCCGCACATATTCTTCTAGAGTCGTCCAAATTGTAGGGTATAGGTGGAATGCTGCATTCCACGAGTGCAAAAGCTGTCTATAGTAACAAACGAAAATAACGGGCTGGAAGTCTCGAAATTAAAAGCCCACTAATCGAGGCCCAGACACCCCGTGTCCATAGTCATAAAATGTGTTGCCGATCCGCCAGTCTAATTCCTTCCTTGCTCCAACACAAACAAAAAAAAACATAAAGAAAAGAGTAGTATGTGGTAGTAGTGACAACAATAGGGAGTACTAAAACGGTGTAGAGTTATATAATGTCCCAGCTGGGAAGGCATATTGAAGCAGCTTCTCCGAGCCGCTTCCCCTTCCTCTCGGATAGAATTAGAAAGAGAGGTGTGTACAAGGTCAATGCTCGCAAAGGGGGTATATGATGGTCCAACCTAGGCGGTGATGTCCGGTGTGGTGTTGCAAATAAGGAAACAAGCAATGTCTGTCGACGCGCAATTTATTGCGTCTGTTCGTCCGCTGCCATCAGGTGCAATTGATCCTCCTAGGCCATGTGTACCAGTCCAGGCTCGGTGCTCTGGGGGCGACGCATCTGCGGTGCAGCGCCGTAGTACATCTGGTTCATCGCCGCCGCGCTGGGAGGGTAAGTGTCCGGGTCGGGATACACATAACTGGCTCCATTGTGCGCAGGCGAAGGTACGTGCGACGGGGATTGCCATCCCATGCTGCTCATGTGCGGGCTGCCGCTCATATGCGGGCTGCCACTCATGTGAGGGCTGCCCACGGCGCTCCCAGACGACCCTTGATGCTGCTCCAGGTTCGGTTCCAGCGTCGGGGGAGGGCCGTAGCTTGTCGGATGCGATGTTGGACGCATGGCACTGCTATAACCACTAGATGTCGATGTTGGGCTTCCCACTCGGAGATGCGCAGGCAGAGGGCCGCCTTGCTGCAGGTACTGAAAGTCGGCAACGTGGCGGCTCATGCCTGCCGACAGATCCATGCCAGGGGACATGGACAGAGCACGTTGAGCTGGAGACGGCGTTGTCAAGGGTGACCCGTGGCTGGATAGATGATCGCCATCAGAGCGTGCGTGCAGGCCCTTTGACTTTGTGTGCGCAAGTGCGGCTTCACGAGCGGCAGATGCCTCTTCTTCTGTTTCGGGGTGTGTTTCCCTGTGCCTCTTCAGTGTTGTCTTGCGTGTAAACGTCTTGCGGCATGTGGCGATTGGGCAGACATAAGGTCGGAGGCCCGAATGGGTTCGGCGATGCCTGGCAAGAGAGCTACTGTCACCAAATCTCTGTTTTCTAATATTAGCTGCTACTCGTCACTATTTATGGATGGAGAACTTACTCTGCCACAGGTGTCGCAAGCGTGAGGTTTCTCTCCCGTGTGGACCCGTTGGTGAACAGTCAAGGCAGAGCGCTGAATGAACCCCTTTCCACAGGTCGGGCATGCGTGGGGTCGCACTCCAGAATGAATGCGTTCTATGTCATGTCGTTAGCATATTTGTCTCTCAGGAGATAGCAAGGCAGGGCAAGCACTAACGATGTCGGCTTAGGTCGCTTCTCCGGGCAAACCTGGCATCACAATCCTTGCAGCCAAACTTCTTGTCTTGGTCCTTGGTCGGATCGTTGACGTCGTCGACGGGGGGCATACCGCCCATGTTCGGGACTCCAGTCATTTGTGACATATCCGCAAACCCAGCCATATGCATGGGATTGGACATGGAGCCTTGCATGTGCATTGGTGCCGTCATGACGCCAGGCGACTGGTAGGGGCGCTGTATGCTGTGCGCCGAGTAGGCCGAGTGCTCGGAGGCGTGCGGCGATGCTGAGCGCTCCATTTCCGGCTCGGGCTTGACAAAGGAGGTTTGGTGTGGC
The DNA here is from genome assembly GCA_003056585.1 of Lecanicillium sp. MT-2017a. NCBI lineage: Eukaryota > Fungi > Ascomycota > Sordariomycetes > Hypocreales > Cordycipitaceae > Lecanicillium > Lecanicillium sp. MT-2017a. The sequence goes on from PXYN01000226.1 coordinate 171,134, forward strand.
TGCAGGTTTAAAAAGTCGCCTATGAATTGCTGTTGGTGGGGGGAGTAATGTTGTTGTTGTGTGACCGTGCTTCTTCTATTATTCAGCACGTTCGTCAGGTCCATAGCCTGGGGGAGCACAGAGAGCATCACACTGCCGGTCCGTTGCACGGGGCTGTCGAGGCAGAGGTTCGTCCCAGGGCAAAGGCCAAAGGTCGTAACGAATAGTACCTGGTGTGGCTATTTTGCACAAATGCCGGGTACGGAGTTCGTTACGCGTCAGGCAGGGGGAGGTGTGCGCAGTCTGGCAATGGCCACGGAGTCGGGTATCGAGCGGTTCGGAGCCAGCTTTGTGCAGTGTTCCTTTGCGGGAACACGCGACAGTTGGATGGATCGATCGCGGATCGTCTCGTCGAAAGGCCGGGCCAGAAGTCGGCTCGTCGCACGGGGCAGTCTGTTAGCAAGCACACGATGCACGTGCAGGGATGCAAGGCGCCCGTGTATGCCGCAGAGAAGTTGTGAAGGGCTTGAAGCTGGCACAGGTTGAAATCGCCGTCGAGTTGGGCAGAGCGGACGAGGACGGGTAGCAGGCGCAGATAATGAAACTGGCAGATATTTGTGTCTCAGAATACAAGTCCAAGGGGCCGGGGCCGCCGTGCCACAAAGTACTCGAATGGATGGGAGGCGCGACGAAACGTAGTATTCGCAACGTCTGCCTGCTCGATCGGTCGAACGGGGACGAAGCAAAAGTAAGATGCGGCACAAAGAAACGGCCTACCTTGCGTAACCGTCAAGGCGAGGCGAGTCGTGATGCAGCTCTTGGGCCAGAGACTGCAGTTTGCGCAGCGCAGCGAGGTGAGCCACGGCGAGGAGGAATGGCTAGGTTGAGCGGCGCAGGCGCGGAATGGCCGATAGACAAGGTGGCCGGGCCTGGCGAGTCAGGTTCTGCGGGTGGTCAGCCACGGTCGCCACACGTCATGAGCAGAGGCAGATGAAAAGCAAAGATGATCGCGGACGAAAAAAACAGGAGCAGACGCACTGGACGGCGAGGATAGGGGCCGTGCCAGTCGTGTGTAGATTAAAAACGATATTAACCGGCACCCGAGGCAGCGCAGCAGGGCGAGTCAGGGAAAACGACAACAAAGAGCCTCGGTGTCGGTGTCGGTGCAGGGCTTCCTGCGGGATGATGAGGATGATGAGGTAGATCCCCTAGCTGGATCGCTGGCCCGGCACACAGTAATAACTTTTTTTTCTTTCCTCCGTCCCTCTTCTCCTTTCGGCCACTGTCACCGAAGGGGCAGCCAGGAGGTGTGTGGTGTGGTGTGCCTATTATTACTACCAACACCATAGGTGGCTCGTAGTAGGGAGGGGACAGCCCCAGGCACCTTATGCCGGTCTGACAGGGGGGTAGGCTTCTCGAAAGAAAGTCTGCAGCCTGCGGGCGGGACTGCCGCGGTCGAAGGACGAGTTCAAATCTCAATTGCGCCAGTGGCGTATTTTGACGTCGAACGGGCGCAGAAAGCCGGGGCAGCGAAATTTGGCGCCTGAACGAAAGGGGTGTGCGAGGCGAAGACGGGCGATGCGATGGGATTTGACGGGCGCCCAGAGGGCCACTGTGACACAACGGGTACCCATGCAGTACCTGGTAGGTAAGCGGGCTCCTCCATGCTTGGTTGCCTAGGCACAAAGTATGCACACAGGTACCTAAGGGTACCTAGAGCAAGGCGGGCCAGGGTCCTTTCTGGGTCCCGTCTGGCCCATCATGGGCTCCTCTCCCCAAATTGGAGCTCCTCTGGCGGGGTCTCACTCGACTGACATCTGGCAGCTCTTCAGGGCGGGCGCCCGCCAGCGCACGCTTGCACACTCCCACGGCTTGCAAACGAACCCGCAAACCGCCCGCCAGCAGAAAACGGCGCCCGAGCCAAAGAAAACTGCCTTGCTTGCGTTTGTGCCCTGCACGCCATGATGGGGATCGAAGAAGCGGGCACTGTGGGCGATGAATGACGACCGGAGTTTCGACCCCGTAGCCTAGGCTGAAGAATCGGTGCGGCTTAACAGCAAACGGCCACCCTCCCAACGACTTTTGGGCGGCAAACGCAGCCGTGGCCAAGCGCGGGACGTTGGACGAGGTAGGTGGGATGATGCAATGGAATAATGACAATATGAAAACCAACAAACATACCTGATCAGTGTAGACTCCCTAGTCTACGTCGTACGGAGTGCGTAGTGCGTAGTGCGTAGTGCGTAGTGCGTAGCGTGTTGGATGCAGTGCAGAAGCAGACCGTTTGTTGGTGCAGCTGAATGATGGCTCGGTAGGTAGTACCACGGTGCGTCGTATGCGGGTAACAATGCTGGCAACGCAACGAGCCAGCGGGCGATATATCGTATGTCGTTGTAAACGCTTCGTAAACTCTCGTGGGTCTGGTATGACTGCGAGCCGTGTAATAGCCCTGGCGGAGGTGAGCAGTGCGAGGGTGTTGATGGTAGCTATAAGCAACCGACAGACAGAACAGGGCAGTAGATGAACAGCGCAAGAGCAAGAGTAAGAGTATATTCAAAGGATACTTGCTTATAAGCCAAGGGGAAAGAGTTGCAAATAGTAATAAGAGGCAAAGGTTACAGACTACCGTCTGCTTACATCGGCGGGGGTGTTTTCGGTTCATATACAAATGGGCATCCTACCTTATCCAGCCCAGAAGACAAGCCAGGGTCTAATGTGACTACCTACCTACTTACCGGTCAGGTACGAGTAGGCCCTCTCCAAAACAGTCAACACCACGAGTACTCATACTCTACTCGTACTCCCTCTCGTACGTACGGAGTACATACACTACTTTGCGCTAGCCGCAACTCAAGGCCCGGACGACGCAAAAGCCAGAAACGCCTCGATAAAGTGGCACCCCTCCTTCGGGACTCCGTCCACCGGCTCTATGTTGGTGCTAGTTGGGCATAAGCAGGCAAGCCAAACAGTAGATCCAAAATAGCCCGCCTCCAAGACAACCTTGAACGGAAGAGGGTCGACGTCAAGGAGGAGGGAGGGGTGAAGAGGCGTGTGCCAGCCACGCCACACACGCGCACACAATACACACACTATGCGGGGCGCAAAGCCTCTCTCTCCCTCCCTTTATCTCTGTTTTGCTGGCTTGTTCTGTCTCTCTTATTGCTCATCCTCCCCTTCTCTCTAGCCAACAAAAGAGAGAGGCGAGTGCTGCCATCGCGGCAAAAGCGAGTCCGAAGAGGGGCTTGTGGTGGTGGTGGTGTGTGTGTGTGTTAGTTGGTAGGCAGATATGCACGACAGGCACTGCCAAGGTGAGCAAGGTATCGCCCAGTACGTTTGGCGACAACCGAACTCCCCGAGATGGCTGACACCGACATTATGAGGACATGTCCTATTACTCGTACTGACACTGACACAGGAACCCGCAGGAAGCATGGAGTGGAAGCATGCAGGCCCTCTGAAACAAACTGCAACATCAACGTCTACATTAGTAGCATGCCAACCTAAGTACCGGCGGTCGGTACAACACCATAAGCAGGTACGAAGCAACGCCACGCTGGCCAAGGTACCGAAATGCAGCCTCGCTGTCTGTGCCCAAGCATGAGACCTACCGATCGGTACCTGGCACCTTGCGTACCGGACCGTGCTTTGCCGGCAAGAACCCCCACTACTGGGTACTTACTTACTTATTATAGCACCTTCTGTACTCCGTACCTCGTTGTAGAGCCACGCCAGATGCCATACTTGTAGGCGGCCTAGGTACTCGTAGGCAGGCAGGGACACGGCCGGCGCTGACGTGATGGCCATTGGCGCGGCTCGGTATGGCATGGCAGTTGGCCTGTCAGGTCTATTCTAGCCTTATTAGCCCTGCCGTAGTCTCTGCTAACAGCCGTGGTGGCATTAGGCGCCTCCGCTTCTACCGCTACCAACTGGCACCAGCTGTCACGGCGCATTATGGTGGTGACAAGTCCCGCTGTTTACGCTGATATTCTGGAAGAGGACTGGCTGAGATGGGCCACGGCGCGTGAGTGTGGGTTGCTGGCGTCCTCCGTCGACGTTCCGGCTGTAGCACCCCGCCCACAGGGACCCAGGAGAGTGCCAGCCCAAACCCCACCTTTTCCTTCTCCTTGATGGGACCTGTAGCGTCCTGCACGTCAGTGGAGCAGGCACCGTAGAGGGCCCTCCTACCGGGCTGTACGCGAGTAGTGCCAGAGCTCCAGGACGCCTTGCGAGGGCTGTACAGAGTGAGGTAGGTACGAGTATTGTAGCTAGGTACACGCCAACCAGGAACCTGTACGAAGTTCATTGCCCTCGCTCCTCGCAACGTACCTGCAGTATCAAAGACGTACATCTGGTTCGTTTGATACTCAAACAGTGTGGCAGAAAATGGTGCGTCATCACTGACTATGATCTACCCAGCCAGCCCCAATGGCGAGGAGCACGGGCGGTTCCCTAGGGCCGTCTTGAACATCGCAACTCGACTCAATCTTCTTTGCTGCAGGACAGTTTCGTACGGCTTGCAACAACAATGCAGCACCAATTCATCACTTCGCCACCACTGGGCCTCACCTGCGCCACTTGTCTCCCATGACCACAAATGGTGAATCAACACCCCTCGCTGCAAGTGCTCTCGGCAAACCCTAATCGAAATGGCCGCTGCGTCGCGGCCGCTGCGTGGCGCGGGCCACCTTGCGATCCTGGCCCGGCTTCCCCTGCTGTTGGGTTCCACGTCGCGTACCAACATCGTTCACAGCCCTCATCTTGATTTTCTTTGGGGATGGCCCACCGTATCGAACACACTGTCGCTGGCACGAAGGGCTTTGTCTGGAGATGGGCGGCATCTCGTGTCTGATGTGTCACTATTATGGGCAGCCAGTGCAAACAAAGACCGCCGAGCCCTATTGATCGATGTCTGGCCATTGAACATCCTGGAGCAGGCACAATAGAGCCACATCTTGGCTTCCACAGAAGCGCATCGTATCCACGCAAACGGCGCCATGACAGCAGCCCGCCGACCGGGGTCTACCTTGTTCCAATGCCCTGTCGCTCTTTGTGGTGCACTGCGAGACAGAAATAACGAAACGATACCTACGAGTACCTATTCTTAGGACAGCCGCTGGTGGGCCAAGCCTAGCAAACGGAGTTGACGTCCAAGTCAACATCCTAGAAAATCGGCTTCATGCCGGCAGAATTCCCAGCCCTCCTCCTCTTTTTCTACACCGTGGCTTTACCCTGGCACGCCGGTAATGGAGTTGGAAGTGGCCTGCGCCAAATCGATCCTCGTTCACGTCAAACAGGGATTCAGTGCTCCATACCAACAAGCAGTTTCGACTGCCCACCACACCATCAGCTAACCCACTTCCGTTCGATGGAACAGGAAAGGCACGGCGGTCGAAACGACGCAGCATGAACTCCGACCATGGCAGCAGAGCGGGCCGTCGAGGTGCTGGCCGTGCTCCCACGCTTGTTGTGGTACGGAGTCCACCAGCAAGTGCCCACTGGGATGAAGTTGGGGCCGTTGATATTAGGGACCGCAAATCACGGCAGATCTGGGTGCAGGGCAGGGATCTGCTGGAGCCAACCGAGTCCTTCTCCAGTAACGCTGAAAATGTGGCTTGCGTAGCGGAACTCGCCGTAGCCGACCCACAGAGCTTCTAGAAGAAAGGCTTGCCAGTGTCTCTTCCCACGAATGGGTCTCACGCCGGGCGCCTACCCAGAGCCTGACAGCTAGGGACCTCGAGCTGCGTTATACTTTGCATGCGCTACCTATGATACCTGTAATACAGCGCAGCGCGGCTATTGATGCTCCTCCCTGGCCAGCAAGGCGAGAAAGCGGCAATGAATATATCTCCACCGGCAATCACAAAGTGATACCCGCCGTCAGCCAGTGCCAGGACGCTGTCGCAGTCCCGTCCATGCCGTAGGGCTCGGGATACCTCTGCAACACAGAATGGCCAGTTAGGGCACATTCTTGGTGCGCTTCCGGTTGCATGAACCCTTACAACTATTGGCGAAGGCTCAAGAACCACCAGCGTGACGGACTGCCTCTGCCATACCTCATCATTGTGACACGGCATGCTGCTTAGCGGCACAGCAACGCCACTCACACGACGAGGTACTTGTTACAAAATTTCTACAACATGTTGCAAGTCCGTGCGAGGTACATGGTACCACAGGTGCGGCTGGATATCGCTGGCCGAGGTGAAGCCGCTACACCATCTGCTGGGTCTACCAAATTTCCTTCGGCCTCGCCGTCTATTGTCTTGAAGCAGGCGGGGCTCGTATACCAGCGAAGCCGCGCGCGTAACGCCAGCCAAGAGATGTGAGCACCAGGGGAAACCAAAACGGAAGAAAAAAAAAACACTCACCAAGCCCTGGTGGCTTCCAAATTCGGACAGAGCGCGGGCAAGCCAGAGTCGGTTCTGAATACAGCATGGCACAGGCATAGACTATGAAATTGGCGGCGGAAGTCATAGCCCCGAGCTGCATAAACGCTACTAATTACTCTAAGCCCGGCGCTCCACAACGTTGCGCGGTGTCAGAGCCAGCCAGCAAACCGGCAAAGCCATCCAGAACAGGGCCGTCGTGTCAAAATACGCCTCGTTATTGCCGAACTGCAGCACCGCGCCATGTACCACGGTACTTATCCCTCCCCGAGACGGTCGCCTCAAAAGGGGACGCCGCCGTTGCTAGAGACTTTCACATCTTGACGTCTGGTTGGTCGGCTGGAAACACCGAACCTGGTACCTTGTGCTCCAGTGCCAACTCGGGTTTAGTTTCACCACCGTCCTCTCGAAGGCGGGCTATGAAAACTTCCACTACTCCACCCATCCACACTGCACCAAGTCGGGACAACATCTTCGCCGGGTGGCATTCTCACGCTTTGGATGTTACGGTGTTAGCTATGTTCAACTGGATATCTACGGACTACGAGTATCCATCCATCCTTTACATCGCTGGCGTTGGATGGCGGCGTCCCGGCAATTTAGCGTCATTTCCGCTTCCTATACTCGAATCCCTGGCTCCGATCAGCCTCAAGCACGCCTCATGGCGTCCCTCTCCCTGTTTGCCGCGCGCGCGGCTCCAGCATCACGACTTTGACAGACTTGCCACCCACATGGCAACGGATGGCTTTGCATCTTTTCCAGCCACTAGCGCAGGAGGTCAGCGCAATAGCAGTCCTAGCGCAGCAATGTTTTGCCACATACTTTTGTCATGTTGAAGTGACCACGGCCAAGCTGCCATCACGTCTTAGCAACACTGGACACTGGCAGGGCAAGCCTTATACAGAATTGCCCACTTTTTACGCACCACATCTATCATGTCTCGCCGGCTGATGGCCGACATCAAGCAATGGGCTGCTGCGGGTTCGGAAGTGGCGAAGTCGTACTCTGCTGATTTCACTGAACGGACAGCACCCGTACTGCTCTATTCGGTGCTGCCGCTCCTTGAGAGCTGGAATGGGAAGCGTTGTCGGACACGTACAAACCTGCCAGAGCACTAGTTGATTTGGCTACTGATTCTACTACAGGTTCAATCCATTGTTTATCATGTACTGCCCCTTCGAGCGACCGGAGATAGGCTGTTGCTGCAGCGCCAGCTCGTGCTAGCCGCTTGTCCACTCCCTCAAGAGGTGTATCTTGGGTCGAGTTGCGCGATGTGTAACAAAACGGCCACTCGCCAAGAATAGACTACCATTACACTAACATGTAGGCGCATGGCAATATCATGGGGTTGTATACAGTGTGGGAAGGGCCCTCCACCGGGCGTCCACCTTCACTTGGTGCTTCAGGCCGTCATATGTATGACTGGCTCTAGACACATCAACTTCTTCTACGACGATGAACCTGCCCTAAAGTGAACGCATGCCTCATACTCTAGTTTTGTAACCAGCTTTATGCAAGGCCGAACATTTGTGAGACTGTCGAATCCCCTTTGGGGCGTGTCTTCGTGGTCGTTCACTGGCGATGTGAGCCGCCAACCATTGACCCGAGAACAACGCATTTCGGTTGCAATTACACCAAGCTACTGCAGCATGAGTGGTCATTAGTGCATTCCAACCACCGCATAGCGGCCGCCTCGGATCGTGACATTCCCGATGACGGTTGCACCTTGGGCTCTTGGGGTGGAACTGTGTAAGCCGAAGCGGGACCTGCCCAGGCGTCACCTAGCTCTTTGCCAGCCGCGTGCATCCGTCCACGATAGCTTTAGCATTAGCAGCTAGGTGTACACTGCCAGTACATAGTGCGGGGAAGGTAGCAAAGTACGAGTAATGGCAGCACTCTAGTCCACGAGCAGTCAGCGGTAAGGCTTTGGACGGTGACTGGTTGGTGCTTACACCGAGCGATGTGATAGATCTGCAACTCCTCTTTCCATGGACTTGTACCAAACAGCTACCCAGCCACTACAACTATGCGTACGAGCAGCGGCAAGGGATTCTCGACTTGGAGCTAGGGCCTGCGAAACTAAGCGAGTCGCGAATTCGCTTCAACGTGATAAGGTGAGTACTCTAGCGTCGTGAAGCTAGTGCTCTGACAACAGACGCTTGGGGCGCGCCGGGTATTCCGTCAGCCAGTGTAAATCTACACAAGCCCTGGTAATTTGTCGCTTAAAGCCTTAAGAAGTCGGTAGATATTCTCAGCCGGCAACACTACAGCCACAAGCGGACAGGAGGGACAGGAGTGCATCTTGGCACAAGGAGATGAGCGAACCAAAGTCCACGGACCGCCGTCGGTGTGTAGAGTTGGGGAAACAAAGTTACGAGTAAACACACTCTCCAAAACACCCCTGAATGCCACGAGGAGCACGCAACCTCAAGGCGCACCGTGCTAACCTCCTCAATCGTTAGCGCTGAAGACGTCCGGAGCGGTGGCGTGCAATGGACGAGACTGGTGCCACGAGGCGTGTGTGTTCGGACCCACGGCAATGCCCACTGTTGGCTGGCTGAGAAACATGATGCCTAGATGGCTTTGGGAGAGAGTGCGACTAAAGAATTAAGTGCGTCGAAACTAACCAAGCAAGGAGCCACGACATACACACCTCGCATCGATTGCCACGAGGTAAAACGCCATCCGCGTGTCTGTGCCCTTGTGCATAAGTACGGATGAACATGTTTAGAATCGTGGGCTCGGCCAAGGCCCGCCCCGTTGCATTGTAGTGGCTACAGGCTTTGTGTTGATGCTCTCCACCCACACGCCTCCAGTCGTCTCACTAACGATTGATCGCATAGTTGTTCGTATGAGCTATGGCCTATACGAGTGCAGTAGGAGCTTTGACATGCTCGTATGCAAATCTTAAATTGGGCTGCCGACCAGTGACAGCCGATCTTCGGGCCTCTTCTCCCCGTTGGGAAGTGGCGGCGTGCTATTGGAGCCCAGCCAAGCTACTGCATAACCCGACAACCGGGATGCCCACTTCAGGTGGCCCTCAACCACGCTGCAAGGCGCCGATCAGGTGAGGAGGAGCATGGTGGGGAAGCTTCATTTCCTCATGGACTCAATCTGGGCACCAAAAACTCCAACATTGTGCCGTCTGTGACGCAGTCTGTGACGCCGCCTCCTACTCAGACGCGAGGTGTGCCCCCTCATCTCCTCCGCACCAGACACTATACCAGCCCCTCACCAGAAAGCCAACGGCATTGCTGCTTCTATGAGCTTAGTACTTGGGTCGATCCACAACCTTGCAGATGCCGGCTGACCTTTGGTAGCAATGCAGTGGGATACAAGCAGATAATAGTCCAAAGTAGCGTTGACGAAACGAGCTGGCGCTTTCTGATCCTGGCTTTGACCCCGCGCCAATGCGTCTCAAGTTTGGGGCACCAAGCGTTGGCTTTCAATTGTGGCACAGCTTCAACCAGTACGCGTCGTCTGGTCTAGAAAATCCATGGCAATTGGCTTCACTGGACTTGCGGTACGCCTGAGCTGAAGTTTGAGCTCAAAGATGACGTGAAGTATGACAATGCGCATAAATGGCAATGGCTCCCAGCCACGATGCCATGAAATGCCATCCTCGTTTCACCAACACAGCCATCCGGGCGTGGATGGGGTGGATGGCGAACTCGGCGCACTGTACTCGGTGGCGTTGACGTGTGCCTGGCGCGCTGCGTACCGTCTCGGATGATCAACTAGCCAGTACAGGTAAAGGCAAAGCAGTTCCAATTCTTTTCTCCTCACCTTTGGGATAGCGTACAGTCAGTGCTTCAGCGAACAGGTTTTTTTTGTTGAATTCGCGGCAAAGCGCGCTCCGCGATGCGGGCCCATCTTCTACTCTTTTGAAGAGCAAACGGTCCGAATCCGGGCGAGGCGAGGTACAACAATCAGGTAAAGGTTTGCAAGAGGCCTTGCCTTCAACACGCAGAATCCGGGATATTCTCTTGGTGTGGCATCGGAGGAATGTCCAACCTCCAAGCCATAGAATTTGTGTCCAATCAGTCAGCACTGTAAAAGATGGGGGTGCGACCACAGACAACGATCATCGAGGCATGATAATATCCTGCTGCCTGGAAGCGAACCCGATCGAGGCTAATCATGGAGCGTTTGCCAGCGGCATGTCCGAGGGTGCTTGGCAGTCTTACAGGGCGGCTTACGGTGGTTACTTTTGTGGCCCTCCAAAGTCTGCCACTCTGACGTTTTGAGACCTTCAATTGTAGTCTTGGACTCTTATCCTTGTTTTTTCCAGCCTATACAGTAGCTATTAGGTACCTCACATCTGGACTGACAAGTATTCACTCCAATGCGTTCTAGCAAAGAAATGGCGAATAAGGCTGATGACTTATTGGTGGAATTTTATCCAAGTAGCGCCTAAGACGACGGGCCGCCTCAAATGTCTTAGTCTGGTGTACAAACATAAGACGGGTTCAGGGCAAGATTTGATGACATCTTCTCTAGGGCTGCGTCCAATTAGAGACTCCCCTCAAGCCGGCCTCGCATGGAATGGCGTAATCGTAGGGCCCTCGTTTAACCCCCTCCTCATTTGTCACGAAAGCCTTGCCTTGGTGACATGCTAGCCGTTTGGGACTGCTACCTGTTGATGCTGTGGGACTCTAGCAGAACAAGTAATGCGTCGATGTTTGCGCTAGAAGGAGGGGAGAAACGGCGGGTTGCGTTGCATTGACCTGAAACAGCCCTTTTCTACAATCCTACTGTCAGCCAGCGGGGAGCGGCTAGAGGTGGCAAAGCCTAGTGACAAGGCTGGGTTGGGTTTCCTCTTAGTGTCAATAGTTTTGGTGCAACGGGCGAACCTGCAGTGGCCCTGGCAAAGAAGGCGGGGTGAGGAAAGGGTGCGCAGCGATGTATCATTTATGATGTTTCTTTATCCTCTTACCCTATTCACACTGCTCCTCGTTTTTTCTCCGTGAATAAGCTTGCCGGATTTCGCGGATCACTTACCGAAATCGTGCCAGGGTAATCGGGGCTTACACGTATCATCGGTGACTGCAACGTAGGGACGTTTGTTAAAACCTGAAACACTGTAGAGATGACGATCAAGATTATGAGAGGGACAACTCGGTCCGGCATTCATCGCTACTAAAACAAAGACTGGGCTACCCACTGGATTCAGAGCCACGAGCTCGCGAGGCTATGAGATCAGCCATCGATTCAATCTGTGCGTCGCCTGGTGGGGCTGGAGAAGCTGGGGTAACGATGGTTTCGTTTCATGAGATGATCGGGCGTCGCTGGCACTCCATGGACGAGTGGAGGTTTGCTCAAGCTTGTATTTGTTCGCGGCTAGCCTTGTTTAAAGAATGATGGGATGACTGCTAATTGGGCTTGTCAACGTTTCTTTGGTGGGAAATCTTCTTCCGTGGACTGTCGCCATCTTATCTGATCCGGCGTTTGTTGACGCGGTGAGATTCTATTTTTGCCTACACGGTTCATACGTCCGATGCCCCTGCTAAAATAAAGGGCGCGCAAGTGCACTGTATTGGGTAGGTGTGAGTCGATGTGAGTAGATCCTGTGCAGTAACAACATGACTTAGAAGCTGACACCTATGCGATCCAAGCTCGTGCCGGTGTACCGGCGGACGTCGTAGGTTGAAATCGACCACTTTAGTACAAAAAATACAAGAAAACATGTCGAGATAGAAGTTAGGTACCCCATATATTTGGCAGTACGCAAAAATACACCGTAAATGTTGGCTACGAGTATATCCGTCGTGTTGTGTTATTCGCATTGAGCTGCAGGGTAGCAGAGGCCCTTCGCGGCGATTTCGCGGCGAATACTCAGCCTTTGGCGATGACGACAATCCGTTGTGTAATTTGCTGTTCGGAACGAATTGTTGTTATATTTACAGCCATATAATATTATGAAATTGTCCCACATATCCACATCCGAAGTTGCGTAGTCGTCATTAATACCGTGTATATCCCGCTGTTACCGGCTACAGCTTGGCGCATATTATATCAGAGGTGACTTTATCTCTAGGAAGGAAATAGTATAAAACAGAACTTAAAACTTGTTGAACTTCAGAAAACCAAAATGAATCTCATAAAGCAACTTCTTCAGCACCAACCCGCATTGCAGACAATATTCAGCATGAAGCCGTCCTTCTCAGCCGCTGCGGTGCTTCCGTCCATTGCGCTTGCAGCGAACCAGGTACTTCTCGGGCCTGTATTCGAAGCCCCTTCAAATGTCTCAAACGAATTATCTATACAGAAAGAAGTCGAAGGCTTTGGAGGCTGTCTAAACCATGTTCTGCAAACTGGCAAGACGCCATTCGGCGCAGAAATCGATGGCAACGACACCGCTGTCTCGGTGACGGTTTTACAGGGAGCGGATGCTCAGCCACTTCTCGACTATCATCACACTCCCGTCAACTTGAATGTGTCAGCTGGGAGTGTGACGAATGTGTCTTCCAGCTCCATGTACAGAATTGGGAGTGTGTCGAAGCTACTTACCATGTATGCCATTCTCGTGAACAACGGGAGTCAGATTTACAACTCCCTTGTTACGGACTTTGTACCCGAATTGAAAGATGCTTCTTCCAATAATACTTCGTTGATTGATGCCGTTCAATGGGACGAGGTTACGGTTGGCGCTCTGGCATCTCATCTTTCGGGCTTGGGGAGAGACTGTAAGTTTCGGACGGACCCGATCAGTATAGGACATTGGCGATCTAATAATTTACTTAGACAACAACGGTGATTTGTCTTACTTGGATATACCTCCAGCTGCCGTTGGCCTCCCTGATCTACTGTCCGATGAAGTCCCAACTTGCGGCGTCGGTGAATCACAAGAGCCATGCGCGCGGAAAGGCAAGACCCAATTCGACTGATATTGCCATGCCAGAAGATGCTAACAAATGAATAGAGTTCTTTTCTGGAATTACACAGCGCCACCCCATCTTTTTGCCGTACACCACGCCAATTTACTCCAATGCCGCATATCGCATCCTCGGTTATGTGCTCGAAAACATTACTGGCACTTCATTTCACGAAGCGTACAACGACACTATATTTCAGCCTATTGGAATGGAAAATACCCGAACCCTTCTGCCAGAAAAACATGGAGTAGGTGTAATTACGCCTGGCCTCTCAGGTTGGGATTTTGACATGGGGGATGAGATTCCGTACGTTGGCGCGGCTTCCCACGATTTACTCTGAAACGACATGCTCATGGTAAGCGTTTAGTACCGGTGGTATATATTCATCTTCTGGTGACCTAGCCAAGCTGGGACAAGCCATACTCAGCAACAAGCAACTCCCATCTGTGGAAACGCGCCAATGGATGAAGCCGCACACCCACACATCGTCCCTGACCTTCTCAGTTGGCGCTCCCTGGGAGATTTGGCGTACCAGAAGTAACATCACTAGCGGCCGTACCATTGACCTCTATACCAAGTCTGGCAGTATAGGTCAGTACAGCTCAGTCCTGATCTTGGTTCCAGATCAGGATCTTGTCGTTTCCGTACTGGCTGCCGGCGCAGACTCTGCTAGTCTCAAAAACACAGCTTCGGAGCTAGCGGTGCAGAGACTCCTTCCTGAACTGGAAAATGTGGCGCGAACGCGGGCATGTGGAAAGTTCTGCGGCCTGTACAAGGCTGCAAACAGCTCTCTCAACTCGACCCTTGAGTTGGATGTGGATGGCGATCCTGGGTTGCGTGTCAAGTCGTGGATTAACCGCGGAGTAGACTTTTTCAAAGTCGCGCAGGAATATGCGGATTCCACTAAGGGAGGGAAAGTAACATCGATGAGGCTGTACCCGTCTAATATCCGCAACGAGACTGTAGCTTCTTATAGGGCCATTATTGCGACGCAGCCGTACGGAAACCATACGGAGGTTCCTCGCATCTTTGATGATGCGGCAAGTCAGTGGGGGAAAATTGATCAACTGATGTACGGTAATATTGCTGTCGATGATTTCATCTTTCATTTGGATGAGGAGGGTGTTGCGCAGTCTGTGGAGGCGCGAGTGATGAGGGCTGGCGCGCTAGTCAAAGTCTAACGATGGACATTTGTGTATAGAGGCTTGGGCCGATACAATGCTTGTTGAATTTACTTTGCAAAGTACCGATACGTTTAGTTTTACCCGAATACTGAGTCCTCATGGGCCTGAAAGAACCACTGCGAGTAGCAACTTCGCCAGCGATGTGGCCCAGCTCGCACGCGAGCCAAGCTAAGAGGATGGCACAGCACGCGGCTGGTCGGAATCGATACAGGTAGAAGAAACAGTTTTGCACCACATTGGTTAAAATTATACGCGCTAAGTATAACTAGCTTTTTAAATCGGGTATATCGACGGGATGTTCCCGTACATAGTTGACAATTTTGTCAAAGTTTCTGCACTTGTGGTGGACATTGAAGTCAAGCTTAATGCCTGTTTGTCTGTGTTCCGCGACCTCGGCGAGAATTGGCGTGACATCTCCGTAGCACATAAAACTCAGGCGAAGTGCCTCGATACAGTGGTCTACGTGCATCCGCCGAGGTACCGGCTCGGTCAAATCCCATGGATATAGCTCCCCCCATGATTTGTCAAACTGTTCCAGCGGCCAAGTTGCTTGCCGTACCAAATTCTGGATAAGACGTAGTTAGTACAGTCACCATTTTAATGGTGAAAGCAATTAGCCAATGCAGCTACTGCGCAACTTACAAGACAATGAAGCTGGTGAAACACCTCTAATGAGACGGCATATGTGGGCTGATTGGGATCGCTTCCATCTGCTTGCGCAAACCCCACCCCTGGGCGAGTTTTATTCAAGGCAACAATGCCAGCGTCATCGATCGCAACTCCAGGATCTTCCCCAAAGGATGTTAGCATACAACTCAGGCATGGTAGATACGCAGTGGGACAGGCTTACTGCGCCATAGGCTGTCCCATGCCGTTTCCCGCTCTAGGCTGGGCGGGCCGCGGTATATGGATGTGTGGTTGAAGAAGTTTACAAAGTCTCCTTCCCAAAATTCGACGGCGTCCCAAACTGGGGCTGCAATTTTGTCAGTTTCTTTGGTCTCTCTCTGCTTGATTATGTGGTTACTCACAATATGGAGATAGAGCCTTTGCGCACTGCAATTTTGATGGCGGAATCACCCACGAGGCGAAAAACAGACCTGCGCCACCAAATAGTGCGAGTAAACTCAGAGAGTGAAACCACAGAGAACGCCTCTGCTCGGCGGCGAGGTTCCTCTCACGGATGGACAACTCAGTCTCCCAGTCTAGGTAGTCCTCAGGCCCGAGGTTATCTTTCTTCGTCTGGTAGGCATACATGAGTGTAGCGGAGCGCAAGAACATAAAGCAAACCAAGGCTCGTGAGTCGAAAGTTGATCTCTCAACACTCCGTGTTGCTTGTTGGTGCCCAGATTGGAATAGATCGCAGCCAAGAACTTAGAGTGAGAAATAGGTAAGACCAACCACTTCACTGTTTCAGTTCTGAGGTCAGTACCAGTGGCTGACCAATTCTGGAAGGCCGACTACGTAGTCGTTGGTGCAAATGCTTTCCTGAAGCAGGAAACGACAGGTGTGGGTATCTCATGGGGGCTGAATGTAGTACGCATGAAGGGCCGAGGTGGTTCCAACGGGTGGCCGACCTGCAGCTGGTGGCCAACCAACCTTTGCCGCTTACTATGCAACGCTAATTCAGTAGTAGTATATGACCTAGCATAATTGTAACCCCGCTTTGGTATTTGTTCGACATCCAACTTCAGGAAAATCTTGCTTCTGTCCAAACTCGTTTGTCGACTTTGAGAATCATGCTTCAACAATCTGTGCTTTGCATGTTGGCCTTTGGCCTGGCCGTGCTGGGTATGCCTAGTAAGTGGCCATATTGTCCTCCAGCGTATTTAACAATGCTAATATTCTACTTCAAAAGTCGGTGACGCTCCCGAAAGCAACAACTTGCTGTTCCGAGGAGGAATGTTCCCCAACTTTGACGTTAGAGGCCACGCTTATGCTGAGGAGATTGCGGCTGCTGATTCCGCCGATGTCTTGGGAACGGCAGCATGATTAGTATAATCACAGAAATCCATTGCTACAGTTATTCTTAGATGCATGGAGCATTGGCAAAACACATGATAGACAAGCAATTGACTTTGTATCATTAACCAAGTAGAAGCTTATGCGTATACATTTGAATGCTACGGATGAAGCATGTGCAGCAACACGTCGATATGAAAGTTTTTTCATACGCATTAATATGCATAATACCGTCGATTAATTAGATCTTCCTTATTCTGAACAAGGCAGCGAGTGCTCCTAGCGTACGCCGTTTAACGTGGTGTAGGTGCTCGATATACCCCGCCCGCGATGAGCTCCACACCAAACATACAACCTGCCTATTTAGTACAACGATAGTACAGTGGAACCCTCCGATCGCTCGTCCTGCTCAGGACTTCAAGTCGACTTGAGCAACACCATCGGAGCCCAAGGGAGCGAGAAGACGTACCAATGAGCCAAGAATTCGTCGGTTCAATAACGAAACAACAGCATGCCCTCGCCAGAGCCCTCCGCAGAGCACGAACGGCTCCTTCCAGAGCCTGCCGGCGAGAGCAGAGCAGAGAGCGAAGTTCCGCGCGAGCTTGACCAGGGGCCAACATGGCAGCGCTTCATCCACGTTCTGACCGTCGGCATTGCCGTGTACGTGTCATTCACGCTCGCCGGCGCCTTCATGTCCGTCTCCAGCAACCAGCTCATCCAAGGCGCCGCGTGCCAGCAGCTGTACCCGGACGTGCGGGAGCCGTACGCCGACGAGCGCTGCAACAGCGACAGCGTGCAGAGCCGGCTGTCGCTCATCGTCGGGTGGGAGCTCACATTTAGCCTGATGCCCGGCATGATCATGGCTGTTCCGTACGGGATTCTCATGGATAGGGTCGGGGTGAGGCTGTTTTCGGCCGTCTTGTTCGTCGCCAGTGCTGTGGCGCAGGCGCTGGAATTTATCGTTTGTACGTTGTGGCGCCGGTCTGTTGAGTTGTACAGTGTGTATTTTGCTAACTGGGACGAAAAGGCCTTTCTCCGGAGACGTTTGACCTTCGGCTGATATGGCTTGCGCCGTGGGTCAATCTCATTGGCGGCGGTGCAGTCGTGTGGCATGGTATATCATATACCATTTGCAACAGCATAGCCACGGATAAAAATAGGTCAGTTTTACAGAGATACTCACGGGCTTTGTGAGTATAGGAACTAACAAGAAACGTACAGAGTCACCATTTTCTTCTACAAGTCTGTCGTGTCTACTCTTGCAGAAGCTGCGTCAGGACCACTCGTCTTGGTCGCCATGAAGCGCGGACCTGCCTTTACTCAGACTCTCGGCATTGCACTCTGTGCATTCTCTGGTATTCTATGCTTGGCGTTCCCACGAAACTTGATACGGGACAAGGATGTGCCCGGGCAGGGCAAAGCACAGCCAACTCATACCTTGCGCCAACCCCTCACACTATTGAAGACGGCAGCACTCAACGCCAAGAAGGTCTTTACAGAAAATGTACAGATTGGTGCCCTCCTTGTTGGACTTGTCTTTACAACCATTGGAACATTTGAAGGTCCTATTCGCCTGCAGTATGCAACGAAGCGTTACGGGTGGTCATGGAGCGAGGTTCGTTTAAATACCCCAAAAATGCCACATTAACCTGCCTCGTCATACTGACCGTATCTACTAGGCCAACCTCGTCATATCGACAACCATCACAATCAACCTCGCGCTAATGGTCGTCGTGATCCCCGCCGTGAGCCACTGGCTGCTAAAATGGTACTCCCCGCTCGGCAAAGACCTGTGGATGGCTCGCGCCGGCGTCTTTGCGCTCGGCGCAGGCTGCTTCGCGACGGGGCTGGCGCCGACGGCGGCGACGTTTATAGCGGCGCTGGCGCTCTACCGCGTCGAAGTCATGCAGTCCCCCGCCATAATGAGCATACTCACCACGCTGGCCAAGACGGGCGAGAGCGGGAGCGGCCACTTGAATGCAGTGTACCAGTGCGTGGCCCTGGCGAGCAGCGTGGGCGCGTTGGTCAGCGGGCCGCTGTACGCAGAAGCGTTTCGTATAAGCCTCAGGCTTGGGGAGGAGTGGATTGGGCTGCCGTTTTACGTGGGTGGGTGCTTGCAGGTTGTTGCGGTGGTGATTTTGTTTTGGATCCAGGAAAAATAGAAAGAAGGGAAGCGAGAATAGATGCCGTCAGTGGTTGGGCTGCGTGTATAAGTCACCTGGGTTGGCCATTTGTGGATTCATCCTTTTGGACTATTGTCATGTCTATATCCAATACATCTAGTGCTCACATAAAATTCCTACCAAAAATGACATTGAAACGGCAAACCATGCTCCGTTGTGAAAAGCACGCAGAGAAATCCAAAACCCGTTCATGGCTAACCGCAGCGGTCTACGCCCGGAGCAATTACCACCGGGGCTCAGCGCGCTCCACGGCAGGCGTATCTGCCACGTTCCTATCCGCAAATGGGTCGTCTTCGTCTTCCTCTTCGGACGCACTCTCCAAATCCGCGCCGGGCGACACCATAGGCGGGCGAGGAGGTTTGCTAGGTGGCACATCGCTAATGTGTAAGCCTTCCAGGTCCGGTGCCTTTCCAGATTGTTCGTCTTTGCCTCGTTGGGCGATCACTACAAGGCTATGTGTTAGCCAGGATTCTCCGCGCGCTGTCTGCGCAAGTAGGAAGAAAACTCACTTCGGTAGAGGTGCGCTTGCTCGGCAATTTCGTCGTCCGAGTCGCTGTCTGCATCTATAGACTGATCTAGCTGTTCATACGACATGAGCGCATGAACAAGTTCATCGTTGGCGTGTAGCAAGCTGCCAAGCCACTGCTCGTGGTCGACGCGGTGAATCTACAGACCAAACATTAGCCAAGCGCTCTTTCACAGAATTACCACCGTAGTGGTAACCTAGCATATGACCTACATATCGAAGCACTCGTCTGCGCAACTGCTTACAGACCTCAAAGCGCTGAATGACGAGGGGATTATCTGATATGCGCTCCACTTCGCGGTTGACACTTTGCAGGGCGTTCGAAAGATTCGTCGATGCAATAGACGCTTCGGCAATGACGGTCTTCATCTGCTCCTTTTCCGCCTCGAGACTGAAACCACGTTTCTTGCCCTTTGACTTGTCTTTCTTCTTGTCCTTGTCCTTGCTTGAAAATGCCAAAAAGCCATCGTTGGAGGCGCCAGGTACTGTCCCAGTGGGGGCACCTGGTGGTCGGGCTCCGGCCGACGACGAGCCGGCCTGCGCTCGCTCTTGTGCCGCCCGCATGGCCTCTTCCTCTTCATCATCGCCAAAGGGGTTCTCCTCGGTTTCTTTGATTACTTTTGAGCGTTCCTGCGTGACGCCTACCTTGCGTTTTGGCAGTTCCTATACATACAAAAACCGCACAAGCCGTTAGCAACCAGGATGAAAAGCACAGCCGTCTCCCAAAAGAAATGCAATTCTCATCGTACCTTGTGTAGCCTCGATATCCTCTCCAGCCCAGATACAGACCCGTACTGCGCCCAGAGGGCAAACAGCTCTCTGCACTTCTTCTTGACGGCCGGATCCGACATGTCGGAGGAGCCGCAGACTCGCAGGCGCTCGAGCAGCGGCTCGTCAGCAAAGGCGCGCTGGAACTGCGGACCCGCATTCTGAATCAGGCCGTCGAGCAGGACCAGCGCGCGGATCTGGCGGTGGACGCTGCCGTACTTGAGCTTCTTGCGGATGGCGCGGGCGGCTTCCGTCGGGCCGGAGGCCTGCAGCTTGATGACTTCGACGAGGTCGGGGATGCCGCTAAAGTCGTCTTCTTCGTACGACTCGGACGTCAGGTTCTCGATGGTCACGGTGACCGCGGAGTAGGGTTTCTTCTACATGTTTTGGAGAGCGCGGGTTAGCTTTGGGCAGCGGGACAGCGAGAGGTGGATGGGCAGCCTGCAGCGGGGTATTCTACGCTGCTGTTCGAAGGGAAGGGGGAAGAACGAACTTGTTGAAACATGGTGCTGTGCGATGGGCCAGCTGCGGCCTTGCGACGACAATGAGGTAGGTTGTTGGTAGCTGGAAACCCCGCGGGCGAGCCAGAAAGGCGAAGCTGTCACGAGCTCCCCGTAGCTTTGTCCGTAGGTGGGACACACCCCGCGTTGCAGCTGTGTCGCACTCACGCCAAGAAACGGAGGCCTGAGGGAGGGAGGGACGGTTGTTGAGCACCAAGGACCGATCAGGGAGCGTAGCAAGGAAGGCGGTGTTCTATGGCTCAATTGACGGTCAAAGTGTGGTAGAATAAGCTCTTTTGTCGCTTAGGTTGGCAGCAAGTGGTGTTTCCCAGCCGCCGAGTTTCGTTTCCGGCAGATGCTGCGTCTGTCAGGTCTAGCCGCGGGGGAGGGACAGGCTGATGGGCTGATGTGGGGGCTACAGTGACGTTGCTAGCCGCAGCCATGCATCCACATCCGGGTATGGAGACTTAACAAACACAAAAGAACACCAAGACAAAATATTATTCATATGCAAGGATTAAGAATTAATAGATTTTCCTGTTCAAAGTAGAAATCCAAACGAAACGCCGTGTATGCCATCACTCATGATTATTGCCGGCAGCGCCAGGCAGTGTAGCTCTATACTTCAAGACCCCCTCTCCTGCCATTCAATCATTACGCTACATATATGTTCCAAAACACGGTATATACTGTGTTACTATGTCTAAGCTTTTCCAAGGCCAAGAAGAACCAAGTTGGCAACATTCATGACTGCGATGATCAGCCATACGATGCCACCCACAATTATTAGCCACCACGGATTCGACATGTCGATGCCGCCATCGCTATCGTCGCAGTCGTCGTCTTGCCGTACATCATTGGAATCTAGGCGTAGACGCGCCATGCCAGGGCGCACAGTCATGTAGCGGCTGCGGCTCGTAAAATAGATGAGCGGCAGCGTCGTGAACGGCAAGACGGTGCTCAGCACAACCTGCGAGGCATTGAGTGCGGCGTTCAGACCGGATCGACCGACGGCGCTGGCAATGATGATGGATGGCGTGATGCTGATGGAGCGAGTAATGAGGCGGCGCAGCCACGGCTTCACCTTCCAGCGCAAGGCGCCCTCGCTAACCATTTGACCGGCAATTGTGCAGACGATTCCGGCGGAAACACCAGAGAGCAGGAGGGCGAGGGCGAAAATGGTGCCGACGGCGGGAGAGATGCTCTTGGACAGCAGGTCGTGGATGCCGAAAATGTCGGCACCTACGGCGTCTGGGTTTTGATAGAGGGAGGCGCCGGCGACGATGAGAATCGCCGAGTTGACAAACAAGGCAAAAGTGAAGAGGGAGACGGCGAGCTCGATAATGGAGTACTTGAGGCAGTGGCGGATGGACGCATGCGAGGGCACATACAGTACCTTGTCGTATCCTTCGCTGGTGGAGGACGCACCAGACACGGGCTCTTGGGGGATGAGGCCCTTTTTGGCATCGTACTCGCGGAGGCGGGGCTGGACGATGCCGGAACCGAGAAAGAGGCTGTGAGGCATGACGGTCGCGCCGAGGATACCGCAAGCCTGGTAGAGGCCCTCAGACTCGATGAGGGCGCTGGATGGGAGGTAGCCTTTGAAGACCTCGCGCACGCTGCCGTCAATCTGGGACAGCTGGATGCAGAAGCAAATGACGACGCCGAGGACGAGCAGGCAGACAAAGAGCTCAAAGAGGCGCAGACCCTTCATGGCGCCGTCGGGGCGGTAGAAGAAGAGGATGGCCATGACGTCGAGGATGGAGAGGGCGACGCCGGCGACGAGGGGCAGCTTGGGGATGAGCAGGTTGAGGGCAATGGCGGTGCCAATGACCTCGGCGAGGTCGGTGGCGATGATGGCCAGCTCGGCGAGGGCGTAGAGGAAGTAGTTGAGCCATCGGGGCAGGTGGGCGCGGCAGGCGGAGGCGAGGTCGAGGCCGGTGACGGAGCCGAGCTGGATGGCCAGGCTCTGGAGGAGGATGGCGAAGAGGTTGCTGAGGAGGACGATGAAGAGGAGCTTGTACTGGTAGGAGGCGCCGGCGGCAATGTCTGTGGAGTAGTTGCCAGGGTCGACTGAGAAGATGGGAGTCAGCAATTGATATCTGTAGGCAAAATAGTGATTATGGGTTTGGTTTATGCAGTAGTCTGTCTTTGCTGCGCATGATTTAAGGATGTGTGCGTGTAACGTACTGTAAGCAACGGCAATCATAAAGCCGGGTCCGATAAACTTGGCATACGTCGCCAGCAGCTTCTTCGTCTTTTGCAGCCGCGGCGTCACGCGCGCCAGGTACAGCCTCCAGCTGAGCGATCTCGAGTCGACGGCGGAATGGCTGCTGCTGGCCGCGGGCGTGGGCGCCGTGGTTGAGCGCCGCGAGCGGAAGCTGAGATCGCCAAGAGATCGCATCGCCGCCGAGACGGTGTTTTTGGAGGCGGACTCGGCAGGGGGGGTTGTTGCTGCGGCGTCGTCGCTGCTGCTGGGACTGGCATCGTTTACCAGCTCGGCAGACGGTCTGCCTTTGTTGTGCATTGTTGTGACGGAGCGACGCGAGGTACCGGCTGTGATGTATTCTGCATTTGAATTTTTTGCTATTTTTTTCGTCTTCTCTGCTTTAGGTGGTGGCGGGTACTAGATTTTTTCTGTTTTCGATTGCAGGCGGTTGACTCGTGGTCCCGTCGCTTCTTTCGGCAGGCAGGCTCCAGAGACGTCCGTCGTTTATAATCAACAGCACATTGACGGACTCTCTCGAGGCCAGGGTATCGTATTATGTATCATGTATGGAGGAAGAAAAGGTGCGGCTACAGCTGGTTGAATTTCTCTGCCCGTTTGTTTCTTCCCTCGTGGCCGTGGGGTGCCGTATAGCCGGTTCTGGCTTCTGGGCCCGCCGTAGCGCTCTCGTTTGCGGACCCGATTCCTCCCGGAGCGGTGGTGGATTGGGGGTACCAAGCGGACGCGGCTGCAAGGATGTAAATGTCACTGGGAGAACGTACGAGGTTTAGCCAAGCAAACACAAGAAAAGAAGTCAAAACACACGAAAAGGATAAGGAGAAATAAAAAAAAAAAAATCAATTAAGCCGAGCCATGTTCTGCTCTAGCCAATCGGCCATAGCCATCTCTACCTACATCGCGAGACGCCCAACACTCAAAAATTCTCCCACAACTCGGCCTGGGGCCTAGCGCGTACGAGTAACACTCCGTAGGAACACTGTCATTGTCATTTCGACTTGCTGCTAAATCACCACACCACCACCCGGCCGCTCCCCTCCACTCTCCTCGTCCCTAGCGCTTGCCGGAGCAGTCCATTCCCGGGAGCACTAGCAGCGGGCTCACCAGTTGCCGCCCTGTTGCTGTACCGGAGCACCTTTTCGCCCTGCAAACCACCACTAGACTTCCCCGGATCTGGACCCATGTGGCTCCATTTAGCGCCACAGGCTGCGTGCCGTTAGCCGATACTCCCTCCACCACGCTGTTTGGGGGTGTCCTGGTGTGTACATTACGTCTAGAAACGATTCCAAAAAGGCGAATCGCACTGTAGGAAAACGCGGCAATTTGCTCTGTTTTTGTCGGGCTTGATCGGAACCATATATGGTTAAATTGAATCACGCTGTGGGCTAACAAAGGCAAGGTAGCTCACCCGTGTGTGGTTCTCCTCGCGAGACTGGGCCATCCAACGGGCCGCTGCGGCTGTGGCTTCTTATTGTTCATCTATGTGTAACGATGACGATTACACGCGCTCGCATCATCACCCAACAATACGACTCTGCTCACTGTTACATTAAATAATGCGACTGAAAAGAAGTCACCGCCAATTAATGATAGTCACCTAGGAATTACTAGCTTCAAAAACCTCACTGATAGGCGAACATGCATGGTGGCCACCTCTCCAGCCGTTTCCCCCGTTTGTAGCCGCAGCCGTCGCCAAACGGCACTTCTCCTCCCCATTCTTAATACGCAAAGTAATATTTACGCACAGGTTCCTCCAAGATTTGCAACCACTGCCGCGTAAGCCATGGTTCGATTTCCCACCTCCAACGACTTCGTTTCCACGATAACGATGGTCCACAGCCCGTTGCTTGTGGGGGCGCATCTGGGCCCGTCATGACGGAGGTTCAAGGCCGTCCTTTTCGTCAGCATTTGCATCATGGCTGTGCTGGCAGGGGGCCTAGTCATGGATCCGATCAGATAACGCCGCCAGCTTACACGGCACAAGGCACCGATAACAGTGCCAATACGAGCGGGATCAATACTGCGTCCTTTTCCTGAGTCCTTTTTCCTTTAGTGTTACGCGGTCTTATCTCGGTGACCTTCGGCATCCGTACTCCTACAAAGATGTTTCATGTTGCTCAACGGCTTCATTCTATTACCTGGCCAAGCCTCCACGGCCATCTATGTCTCTTCTTCTTTTTGTAGTACCTTTATAATGTCGATTGGTTGATGTCGACACACAAACACATGATGCAAAAGCAAAGCAAGCAACGCCGAGGGCAAGCAGCCTGTTGAATGGCTGTCCCCTTCTCACACGTCTTTCGTTCACAAAGGGACCAAGTCACCATCTTTCGGCCATAAACAGGAAACTCCGGGCTTGGCGTCACGTTCAAAACGCCGGCTTATAGGCAGTCAATCAAGGCACACGCGCACAAACAGATGCACCTCACGGCATAGCAGCATTCCACCTCCCGCTCGCAAGTCACTTCGTCTAACACTGCTTATATCGAGCTATAGCGAAAGACAAGGCATGCCCGCAAAGTTTCCCTGAAGCAAGCTTGGTCTGTCGCCCCGAATAGCCAGGGTGCCTAGTTCTTCTTCTTGCCAGACTTGGCCGCAGCCCTCTCGCGATCGCGCTTGGCGTAAATGCCCGCCGTAAACGGGTCTTCAAAGCTCAGCGCAATCGCATACACGACGTGCACCAAGCCTGTCAGCAGGATACCTGCGGGCTTGCCAAAGAGCAGCGCCGTGCCGAGGAAGCTCAGGGTCGAGCCGGTGTACATGGGGGAGCCCGTCACGTTGAACGGGAAGCCCGTCACCATCTCCTCTTTGAGCACGCCAAAGTAGTCGCCCAGGAACGTGCCGCGGATGCCGAGGCGCCAGGTCGAAGTGACGACGAGAATGTTGCCAAAGGCCAGCAGCGCGTAGGCCGCAGCCTGCGAGTAGATGTGCAGCAGGAGCGGGTGCGTAGGCTGCTCAGTAATGGCCGTCTTGTAGAGCCAGTCGCGGACGATGCCGAGGGAAAAGATTGTCGCGGCGAGCGCGTAGTTGGCTACCGTCGAGTTGCCGCCAAAGAGCTTGGTGAGGAGCTTGTTGCGGTATTCTACTCGTTACGTCGAAAGATGCATGTCAGCCAGATACCCTCACGTGACGAAATGTACTGTACCACATGCTGCTCCCCTCATCAAGAGTAGCTGATTGAAGTCAGTAGTTCGTCTCTGCCTACCTTGACGCGCGACGATGCTGCACGGCGAGACTTGAGGTTAGCAAACGCGGCAACGGCGGCTATAATCGGGACAGCGGCCACTTACTTCCAAAACAATGGGTTAAACGCAATAGAGCACGCGGAAACTAGAAAATCAAGTCAGTACACCGTCAATTAAATTCTACTCTGAAGGGACGGCATCTCCTCCGTGGCAATGCTCACCTAGCAAGCTCTTCTTCTCAAAGTCGACATACTTGGCCAGGTCGCCGAGCTGTGATGATGACGCCATGGCTAACGCGAGAGAGGGGAACCACCGGCACTTGTAAAGCGGAGAGGGGACGAGAGTAAAAAACGACGGGTGCGACGAGATTAAAGCAGTGCGTTCGTAAAGATGGAAAGGAACAGCTGAATGGGGCTGTAAAATGGACCAAACGTGTCGAAAACAAACGCACGAAATCGCAAAAGACGCGGGATTTTGGGGAGAGGAAACAAAGATGATGCAACCTGGCGCGTACGGTCCAGAGACGTTAGGTCATAGGTAGGTTATGGGTCCGCACACTTGGTGTGGAGTCATGCCAACTGCGTTAGGTGGCTTGCCGCCTTTGCTCGGTCTCAGCTCAGCCTCTACGTATTGCTCCCTCAGTCACATGATGTAGCAGAGCCTGAGCCCATCTGATTTTATGCGATTTTATGCAGCTCCTAAACGGGGTGACCGTTACGACATAACAGAACCTACAAACAGCAGCTCCATAATACTACTATTTTCATTTAATATCAGGCCCAGAGGTCGAAATCAGGCAAATGCATATTAGCTATTAATACTCTACTAATATTCTATAAAGTAATTCCTTAGTCTATAATACTCTCTCTATTATAGAGTAGACTTTTATAAAAGAAAATAGATTTAATATCATTAATATATTAGCAACTTCGCCTTAAAATCATAAGATTTCTAGCTATTATCTTACAGTATTACTAAAATCTTAAAGAAGTCCCTCTATTGCTTAATTATTCTAGGACCTGTCCTCCGATACTGTTATAATCCTAAGACGAGATTGTAAGGAGTATCCCTATAATTATCGACTAAGGAAAAGGGGATATTAAGCAAAGCTTCTAGGATGACTAACGGTATCCTCGACATTTAGTATCAGCCAGCGTGTTCCTCCCTAAATAGTGTGTTACCCATACTAGGTTGGTGCTACTTGGGACAGCGGTGTACTCTTCCAGAAGGCTGGCCACACATTTGCCTGGACCTGGAGCTACTCACCTCGTCGTGTTTAGTGGTCAGTCCTTTAAACCCTTGAATATCCTTTTATTAGCCATGGCATGAGATTTGTATTGCCGGTCAAGCAGCGACAGTCCTGGGGGCCCTTAGCCCTCGATTGCCACGGCGAGGCGAGACGTGATTGCCAGCCCAAACCACAAAAACCTAGCGAGGGTAAGCATCACTAGGGATCGAGAAAATCGTGCATTGCATTTACTTGCTTACTTGCTTAGGTTGCCATCCATGGCGCCGGATACCAAGCGAGAGGCAGGGCTAGTATCTTGGACGATCACCTGCATAACCAGCCGGGCCGCCGCAGATATGGTGGGTAAATGGCTGTGGTATGTGATTCTTGCGTCGTTACCAATGACCAGTGGCAGCGTTGCAACTGAGATGATTTTTCATGCTCTAGAATGCAATCTGACGATGTATGAAACAAGCTCATGTGAATGCGTCGCACGCTGAGCAATCAAGTAAGGAACCCATCTGTGGACGGCGCTCAGAACTCACGTCGCAAGAAACATGTCTTTACGTTTCGGATTCCGTATTTCCCGAGTTTCCTTCGCATTTACGGCTGTAGCGCCGCCGTGTCACGGAATTCAACTCACCAGGTCTACAGATAGAGCACATTATCGGCCACTCTCTGCCATTCAGCCCGTATTTGGTCCGTTGGCACAGGTGGATGGCCAGCGCCTTCACATCATCAGCTGCTATACCGCCTAAATAGGCTGATTTACTCTACACGGAGTTATTTGAACTTCCCCATGCGGTACACGTTTTGCATTAGGGCCGATGTCTTGGGCGTGCACCAGGTGCTATTGCCCAGTGGGCGCGGCGGCTTTCGATCGGCACTTCAATTATGAGGTCAATTCTTGTGTAGCACGAATTGAGGCATATTGTTCGAGGGACAAGCAGCTGGAAACCAGCAAATACAGCTGAATGGAGCTGAAGAAGCTGAACAGCCCCTAGGCTTGGCGATTGACTATAGATACTATAGATACACGGCATCAAGACCATCTCCGACGGACTACTCCGCATCGAGTGTAGATGTACGAGCGGATCGTTCTTCTCGGTAAGGTCCACACACTGGCGCTGATCGGGCGTCAGCTTGGTCGGGGGGTCGCAGTCCTGAGCCCCAGCTGAGCGCTAGCCCGGCTGCCGGGCAGGGATTAGCGTGTTAGTGTCTCTGAAGCTCATCTTCACTAATACCGAAGTTAAATTGAGCCGCGGAGGTGCGCAGGCACCTGGATCTGCGGCGTTAGTCCCCGGGATGCAAGTCAACCGGAACTTCAGCCTCTATTTAAAAGTCTCAAGCAATACGGAGTACATTTGGCATGCTTAACGCAGTGAACCGCGTACCAACTCCCGCGCACTCACTATGCCGGTAACAACGAGGAGGAACTCACCAGGCCTTGCCATAACTCTCGCAACGGCTCAAAACTGGATGTTTGCTCCTGGTGACACTATACACGGGTCCGTGTTGCGCAGCGAGCCTCTCCTGACATCCCAGGCGCGGCTGACTATCTGCCTCCATGGCCGTGCTAAGGCCAAACTCACGAGGCGCGGTGACTTACACGGGTCGGAGACGCTGCGAAGCCAATTCTGCTTTTTCGATACGACTTCCGGCCGGCCTGCTGTGACCGTACATGATGGCCCCTTGTCTGTTGGCGCACAGCTCTCTGAGTCTGTGTCATGGGACTTCGACATCACCATACCGGTGAACACAGGTGTGGACCACGCGGCGGCAGCGCGGCAAAGGACTTGCCTCATACCAATCACACCAGATGATCTAAAGCGACACAAACTTCCGGCTAGCTTTTACACAGGGTCTGGCGGCCTGTCGGGTAGCAAATTCGAGGGTTACGTTGAATACTATCTGGAGGCGATCCTGCGTTTCAGTCACGGTGAGACCTCAGAAACTACAGAAACTGTGTCGTCCACGCAACCTATTTCCATTCGGCCGCCGCGTGTGCCAGTCCCCATCACTGACTGGAAGCTCCGAATAATGCAATGGCACAACACAGTCGCCAGCTACCGTCTCCTCCCCGGGAAAGAGTCAACTACTCTATCACTCAAGCACACGTGCCAGAAGTTCTTCAACCCATCAAGCGTTCCTAAGCTCACGTACAACGTTGAGTTTGGTGCGCCGACTTGTGTGCAGCTCAACCACCCAGGCTGGATCCCGATAATGCTTCGCATCTGGCCGAATTACGAAAAGACTACCAACAATCTTCATGGGCTCCCACTCAAGGCAGTACTGAGCTGGGTAAAGGTCATTGTGATCACGGATACCACACTCACTGCGGCCACTCACTGGTCAGCCAGGCCGAAGGATGCCTCCATTACAGACAAATTCGACCTCGGCCTTGAGCAAGCCTTCTCGTTGCGTCCTGAGCCGATTACACTCATGGTAGCGGAAAATGCGCCGCCAGTGAATGTTGGTGCCGCGCTGCAGTTACGTTTGGACCGCAACGGCCTATACTCAGGAGATACGCGGCTAGCGCACATTGGGCCTCTGACACCAAGTTTTACGACATATAACTTGCAGCACACGCATACCTTTAGGTATACATTTTGCATCACGATTGCGGGTACCGAATTTACGGCTCTTTTCTATACTCCGGCAACGTTGATTGCACGAGCACTGTATTTTGCCCCGAAAGGCGGTTGATGAGCTGCAGGACGTCAGTACAATGAAATGATATGCCACCTACCGAATTTAGTCACGGGGCATGTGTCTATATAACGTCAGCATGCCTAGAGTTATCACTTATATATTTATTTATTTATTACATTTTCATCTACTTGCGCCCTACTGCACCAATAAATGACCTTAGGAAACGGTCCAAAAAGTTGGTGATTCGTGGACCTCCACTCAAGGTGGCTATGTGGCAACATGGATGTCAATCTGGAAATATCGATATCCAGAAAGTTGGTAGAGCTTATCTCGATATCGTTATAAGACCAAGAATTTAGGTAGATATCGACATGGGCGGGGCTGGGGTAAAAGAAGCTGCGTTTGATTCGTTCCGTGTCTCAACCTCCTTGGCCGG
Organism: Lecanicillium sp. MT-2017a; assembly: GCA_003056585.1. Taxonomy (NCBI): domain Eukaryota; kingdom Fungi; phylum Ascomycota; class Sordariomycetes; order Hypocreales; family Cordycipitaceae; genus Lecanicillium; species Lecanicillium sp. MT-2017a. Next base: position 201,216 of record PXYN01000226.1, read on the forward strand.
GGTATTGGCGGCCGGTTTATCCCAGTCTGCTAGGTGCGCGTTTTTCTAGCATGACCGGGCAACTGGTTAAGGGTGCGCAAGACTGTGTTGATGGTGGTGAACCGGTACTGAGAGCGGATGCGGTCGGGCAGGAGCCAGTCTTGGCTGTCTTGTCGGAGTCTTCTCGTGATACGTACATTGTTGGTGCGGCAGCTGGCGAGGAACTTCCAGGTGGAGATGTTGAAAAGGCCTGCGTTCAGAGTTAGGCTGCGGGGGAGGATAATTTCGTCTGTTGCATTACCAAGCACTTTGCCTGTTGATTGATGCTATTTTCGTTTCTACACGTGCTGGTGGCACCTGTGACTGAATATGGAATGTCAATGCCCACCTGCACGTTTGATTATGGCGAGAGTAGCGGCCGCTATGTACCTCACACGGCCAATCCCGATCTTAGACTGCACGACGCCAGGCGATGCAAGATAGTTTTACAAACTCATTCAACTACATTCCTGGTTATCTGAGTTACACGGCAACACGCTTCATAGCACAAATGGCAATAGCAAGGCTCCAAAAAGGAACAATAGACTTGGTGGCATCTTGGTCCCACTGCCTTCCCACTTGCCAAACGTCTGATTCATGGCTGCATACCAAGCGCGGTTGCTCCTATTATAAAACGCCGGCCAACCATTCGAATCGCGTATCCATTCTATCGAGGTGTGGCTTTCAATCATGCTCTCGTATGTTACCGTTGTGTTTTTCCAAAAGTCATAGTCCACAACCGAGGGGAAGTCCCTTTGGCCATTGAAGAGCAGCGTCGTTGTTGAGGAGACGGTCTTGGCCTGGGTGCCGTCAAGAGACCACTTCGCCTCCATTTCGAGGCGGACAGTGGCCTGTCCGTTGCCAAAATCGATAGAAAAGTTGAGCGCTGTACCCTTGGTCCACGAAATGAGCTGGTATGGGAAACATGCCTCGCTGCTGCGGAATGTCGTCTCGTTGAGATCAAGGCAATACCCGTGCTGTGCGGTATGTTGCGGCTGCTTTGGGCAGTCAAGTTTAACCCTTGCGTCTGCCGAAGGATCAAGAGCGGCCTGAGTGCCATCTATATCCCACCGCGACAGAATACCTGCGTGGCTCACGTTTCCAGGCACGCGACCACCTTCGAATGGGCCGTGCCGGGAGTTGTTGGTGATGAGGACATCCTGAAAGGTGATATCCTCCATTGACTCGTCCATATATAGCGGTGCTCGGCGTTGCAAGCTAATCGTCATGATGGCTCCGTCGGTGTTGTTCGCCCACTTGGATATGGGACACATGGCAAGCACCACGCCCGATGTCGCGCTTAGTGTCCAGGCTAATCCATCGCGAAGGACGGACCTGCATATGTCCGCGGATTGGTTGAGGCCGGCGCTTTGCGGACTGACCTCGACTTTGGGCTGGATGGCACCATAATAATGAATGCAAAAATCCGAGTCCGCCTTATTGTGGTCGCCAGACATGCCGCTGGCCAGCGAGAAGAACAAGGCCACGAGGGCCAAGGTTAGGCAAAGAGTCGACATTTTTACGTTGCCTTCTGTGATGAATTGCTTCCCACCATGATCATGCCTATCGTTCTAGTCAACCTTTTAAGCGAAATCCATGCATCAAACTCTCTTCTCAGTTTGCTTGTTTTGCCTCTCGTCTTGGTCACTGGTGCTAGTTGAGTGGTTGGTCTCAGTTGTTGCCAAGCCTTGCCTGCTTGGGGCTGAATCTCAGCTGTTGCCCATGGCTGAAGATTGCCAATCTCTGATTCGATTGCTTGGGGCAGGCAAGGGCTGAAGGAAATGCCACCAGAGGGCGCCCGGCAGACAATTTGCCTTGATCGTCAACGACGATGCTCCGTTCATCTGTCGTTGGACAAGCACTGACCACCATGGTCGCGTTCCTCGTCACCCGTGCATGGCAGAGCCCGTATTGTAGTTGAAATGATCGCGCTTAAAATATGCATCTTCCCTCTCCTCGTCTCAGGGTTGGTCACCAGGCTAAAGGCCCGTTCTGTGGCGTTTGTATCGCAAACTTGCATCTCCGGAGAACTCCAGCTGGAGGCGGAGATGAGTTGTCCTTGGGCGGCATACGGCAGCCGCCATACGCAACGCTGGGCTTATAGTGCTTCAGTGTAAATGCTCCTGAATGTGCCATTTATATTGAATGCTCTGCATGCTGAGAAAGGAAATGCTCCAGCACCAATGTCTTGGCCGGGAATAGCAAACTCTACAATAGCTCATTCTACAATAGGGAGCAAATGGAATTGTATTATTTCCTTGCCTACACCGTGTGAGAGCTGTTCTGGCTGTAGGCGGTTATGCTTCCGCACATAGGTCAGAACCTAGAGACGGGTGTCGTTTGAGTCCCAGTATGGGACTGGGCTGAGGCACAGGAACCCTGGGTGCTGTGGCGTGCGGTATAAGTTCTTTCTCTTGTTGTAGGATGTGTGTGGCTCTTGCAGTAAGACCACATTATAGTTCTCTTCGTATGCGAGCAGTAACGCACATGGTGTGCAGCCTCGCTCTTGTACACATTCGCCTGGTATAGGTGGAGTAAAGGTGGCTTCCTATTTCCTACCATAGTTCACAGGTGCTCTTGTTCTTCGTATTTTGGTCAGGGATGGCGGAGGGCTGGAGGGAGGGGATCTCCTCCACTCTGCGAGTCAGGCTTTCCCTTGTAAGATTAAGTCACTAACCAATTCAATTAGCTCTAGGCGCACATGCTGAAGGTATTTGGCCTTTACCGCGGCCTTTGCGGGCAGGGTGAATGGCACCGGCGCCTGGCGTCTTGTTGGTGCGACCACAAAGATCGTGGGCTTTGCCGGGCCCTCGATCTCTGCCGCCTCGCATTCTTCCGGCACCGCTTCGCTGGCTTCGGATTCCGTGTCGTCAGGCCCTGGCTCTGCGAACGGCGGTTCCGGGGGTTCTGTTACGTCTGCCATTGAGAGGCCTGGCGTTGTGGCTTCCGCTGTAGTGGTTCCAGGTGCAGTGGTTTCGATCTCGACGCTGGCGGTGTGTCTGCCCGAAATTCACGACGCAGCCAGGGGTTCCAACAGGACCTGGGTTCACCGTTACACTGTAGCGCCGCTTTTCGATGCGCAAAATGACAACGCCAAAGCTTTACCGCATACTTTACATCACTTATGAGATTCTAAGTCACAAATCGTGCCAAACTAGCCGAGCTTGCTGACCTTGAGGGAATAGTTAAGAGACACGACACAGTACATAGGCGGTAGACAAGCAGACCTTTATTACTTACCTGTGATTGCTAGATTTCTTGGCTATTTAAGAGCTTTTTTCTTAAAATTAATAATAAAATCTGGATATATACTAGCTTTATTCTCTTAGGTATCTTTGCTAGAAAGATATCTCTACTGTATCGCGACACGTACTCTCGAGTCGACGCCTATCCCAAATATGAGCTCCCTGGAGTATGATGTTATTCCTATATGTGTATCCGTACTGTGTATGTATTTATTTGCTCCAAGCCACTGTCCCCATCATCCTGTATTGCGACTGTTAACGGCGTCTCTCCAGACACCACGCTCTCTGTCGACGTCCTAAAATCGCTGTCCAATTCCATTCAATACAATTGTCATACATGGTCATTATTTATCTGCTGCGTCAAGCACCGCGTAGTTTCTACCCTCGTCGGTTCCTCGTCTTCTTCCCTTGCGTCGTCACCTCTTCCTCTTCTTCGTCCTGGCCCTTCTTGAGGTCCTCGGTCAGACCCCATTCTTCCTTGTCGTACCAGTCCTCGCCATCCGACAAGTCTCTGTTGGGTCCGCAGTGCGCCTCGGCCTTGGACCAGTGCAGCACGTCGCCACGGAGGCGTTGCGCCTTGAGGAGACCCCGATGAAGCTTGTACGTTCCTCGGCATACCTCCTCCTGCTTCTGCACGTATAGAGCCAACAAGCGCCGGATATCCTCCGCCTCGTGGCCTGGCAGCCCCAGGTCTCGGTCGGGCTTTGCCGTCGCCGGCGGCATGAATATTGGGTGGATGAAGCTGCTGCCCTCAGTCTCTGAAGTATCTTGGCCGTCTTGTGGCCCGTTTTGTTCCGCCCCAGATTGTGCGTCAGCCTTCTTCGCATCGGAGCTCGTCTCAGCTTCTTTCCCCTTTGTATTTTCTTCGGTCGCCCCGTTTCCGTTCGTTGTGGGCTCTTCTGTCGACGGGTCCTTGGCGGCAGCCGCGTCAGCGTCAACCATGGACACATCATTGTCCTTTGCCGTATCTGTCGTTTCGCCGTCGACTGCGACTTTGGCTGGTTCCGAGGATTCACCGTTGACTGTCGCAGTTGCGGACTTCGACTGTGCCTCGGTATGACGCGCAACCTGGTCTTGGGTATATAGTTCGCCGTCGTTGTCCCCAATCATGAGCTCGCATGGCAGCCAGACGCCATCACCATACAATGAAGTCCACAGCTGGCGCACTTCCCACAGCGATTGGTTTTCCTTGCGCATCAGGCGGCAGCTGTGGTCGACTAGCGTGGTCAGGGTCTTGGAGGTGAATGGTTTCGACAGGGTCGGATGTGTCGCAAGGTCGGTCGATGCGATTAAAGGAGCGAGAACATCTGGGTACTGTTAGCACCAACGCAGGGTCAAAAGCTATTTGGTCTACTCACGTTCTAGGCGGACGTTGGCGTACGGGTTCAGCTCGGCCGCCGAGGCCACAGCGTCCGCGACGCGTTGCTCATCGTCGTCGCTGTCGATTTCGTAGCCTTCGTCGTCTAGTAACGGTGGGTTGCGATAAATAACGGATCGTCTTATTCCCGCGTAGTCGACTCCCTGTTGCTGGTTAGCGGTCTGCAACCCCCCAGCGCCCGGTTCCGGGTGCAGTGCGCCCTTGTGGTAGCAGGCTTACCTCTTTGTATGAACTCGGTCCGGTCGGCGGGACCAGCTGTCCCTTGCGCGCAAATCGGCCTCTCTTCTGGAGCTTGTGGCCGCGATTGCTGTAGTGGTCAATCTCGGAGTCGGAGTCAGATTCTGTGGGCGGAACAGCAGTCAGCGTCGCGATCGGTCTAGGCGAGAGCCAGTGGCAGGGAATTTCTTACCGTATGCCTTGCGCTTAAAGGCCTTCTTCATGCCCGCTATCGTCTCAGCGTAGAGAACTTGCTGGGTCGCCATGGCGGGCAGCTACCGGTCGGCGAGGATTGTGGTGTTTTCCGAAGTGACGATTGTGGAGGCGGGAGTGCGGGTGCAGCGCGAGCCGTCGATCACGCCTGGTGGGTGCTCGAGGCCAGGTGCTGGGAAAAAGCAGAAAATAAACAGGCGTATGAGCTGGTAAAGTACCGCGACAGGCTAACCGGGTGGTAGGATGTGTTGTTCGGGTCGTGGGTGAGAGTGTGTTGCTGCACGAGTAGGAGTTTTGCCCTTGGGGTCTGGAAGACACAAGCGAGCGAGCGAGCGGCGGCTGGCCTGGGCTGGGCTGCCTGTGGTGGGTGGTGAACAGAGGCGGCGTGCGGGCAAAGCGGTAACCCGACGCGGCAGAACCTGGCAAAATGCGGCTTCGGCCCAATGAGTCGCGGGTCCCAGGGCGGTGACGACGAGCTCCTGGTACGTACCTCTCCGCGACGCCACACCAGTCCTATTTCGGCAGGCTCAGCCCCCACCTGCTCGGCTCTCTTTGAGAGGCGGGCGCTTACACGGCAGTGACGAGGTAAACTACACAAAGTCAAAGTCATACAATAGATGATTTGACAGTACCGGGTGTAATAACAATTTTTGGATGAAAATGTCTCAAAATTCAGTGATGCGGCTATGTAGGCTCGTAATACTTTTGAGTTGGGATGATTGAAAGCCCCTCCGCAGCGAGTCTTGCTTCTGGGCCCTTGCAAGTCAGCCTTCTGCATCCTGATATTAAATTCCATGACGCTGTACATTCGACGGCCCCATATCTGCCATACCAGGAATACGGCATCAAAATTATCTAGTCTTCTTTCTTCTTCATTGAACGCCACTCCATAAACACCGAGCCGAATATGGTTGCCACCGCTAGTCCGGTGGGAAGATACAGCGTTTGAGTGACAGCCGCATCATATCCTAGCAGTACATCTCGAAGGCGATCTCTACCAACAGTCTCCGCAATCTCCGAAAGGCCAGCATGCGAGAGTACTGTGGCGTTGACTGATGGGCTATGGGTTGCGATTTCGCTGACCAACCGATTCTGGAACAGCGTCGCGGACACCACGATCCCGACCGCGTTGCCCATGGTGGCGCCGAAAGTGTTGGTCGCAATGCCAATGGGTAGGTCTTTTGGCTTCAGCACAGTCTGTAGGGCCAAAATTGGCGTTTGGATGCCCAGGCCGACTGCTATGCCTAAAAAGCCGAGAAGGCACGCTACCTTCATAACGGCCTCGTCGAGGACGACGGTGGTCAACAGTCCAGAAGCTATCGGTGCCAAGACCGTTGTGGCAATCATAAAAGCTAAAATACTTTAGTAAAATAGTCCAACAATTCGCTTTGAGAGGTATATAAGCAGTTCACTCACGGTTGTAGTATCCTGACCATGCTCGTCCCGCGCCAGCACAGAGATTTCCGACAATAATCCCTACCAGCATTGGGACCATGAGCAGCCCAGATCGCGTCGCCGTATATCCCTTGATGCCTTGAAAGTATATAGAAATATAATATTCTGTTATCGCCAACGACGCATTGATACAAGCGCTGAACCAGGTCGCAGCTAGGACGGACCTCATCTTGAGGATCCGTGGTGGGAGCGTGGCGCTTTCTTGTAAGCGATGCTGGCTCCAAGCAAAGGTACCTAGTAGCAGTAAGAAGAGACCGAAGAGGACAATTATTCGTGCATCTCCCCAGCCATACGTTTGCCCGCCCCATTGCAAAGCCAGAAGCAGACAGCAAATAGACGGCAGTATACAGATGGTGCCCACCCAATCGAACCGCTTGAGCTCGGACGCCCATGAATTGCTAGTCTCTGTGATGACAGTCATGTCATGGAAGCCAAATTTTACCGTTGCGAAAGCGACGACACCGAGCGGAACGTTGATGCCAAAGCAGCCCCTCCACCCTACCCAATCAATCAGAACACCACCGAGGAGCGGCGCGAGTACAATACCTATAAATTGCGCTGATCCGACCACCGTTGTCCACAACGGCCGCGTTCGACTAGGAAAAGACTCGGTGACGATCATATATGAACCTGTCACAAGGCCTACAGAACCGATTCCGGCAACAGCGCGACCTAGGATGAACATCCACGATGTCACAGCGGCTGCGCAGAGCCAAGATCCGACCTCAAAGATACATATAGAGGAGAGATAAAGCTTTTTCAAGGACATCATACTCTTTAAGCATCTCAAGTTAGTAATTTTCTCTGAGCATAATTGTCTGAAATACGTCTTTCCGCACCGGACTTACTGGTTGCGAGTTAGCATAAATTAGCAAGACAAGGGTAAGCATTCACTCTACTACACCTACCAAATAACTTTCCGATCAAAAACGAAAAGCTAGCCGTCATCAGCGAGTATGCCGATGAGTACCATCCAATATCTGCAACAGTTTTAAAGTGGTTTGTCAAACTTGGAATAGCTGCAGCAACAATGGTAAGGTCCAGCCCGTGCAGAAACGACACAATGCAACACGATGCAACTGCCATCCACAGTCGTATATCGGATGGATACGAGGTCTCATCGATTTCATCCGAGTTTTGACCCGGCTCCTGCACAGCGAGCTGTTCTTGGAGGTGTCCAGCCAGTATGGCGGGTCTAGCATCTTGTTCCGAGATTGCCGCCTGGGCAGGTGGATCTTGCTCCACGGGCATCGTGAGCACTTGTGGATATAATGCCGGATAATTCAGTGTTTATAACGACCGTGATGCAATTCAGAAGAGGAAGCCTAGACGCTCGCCATTTTTTGTTTCTTCGATTTGACTGCGGCAGAAGTACCCGTTTGATGCTGGTGGCTTACGTATCACCGAACAAGGCTGCGATGCTAAATAAGAGGTTACGGCGGGGTAGTTCACGCTAACAATAAACGCGTAAACACTTGTCATCGAGCCAAGGCAGCCCTTTCATTGCAAATCCTCCGACAGCTATAAAAAAAATAAGATTGTTCTCTATCGGTCAACGACTCTTGCAGTACGGCTCCAGAATTGAAGGACGCAATGGGCCTTGTCAAGTTGGCAACAGCTTGCGTTCTCGCAGGAACCGCCTCTGCGAAACTTGTTGGTTGGCATCTGGCCAGCTCCAACCATCTGCCTCAGCTGCGTCACCAAAGTGGACATGGAGGGCAGTTCTCCATCGCCGAAACAAGCCGAGATCAGCTACCTTTAAGCGGAATCGAGTTCGGTGATTCTGAATACATTGACAAGGTCCCCTTCAAGGCGGGCCAATTTACGCTGACGCCTCAAGACGACACCGTTTGTGCTACCAACGGAGAGGCCCATTGGACCGGTACCATTGACGTGACAGACTCCCGACGTCTCTTCTTCGCTGCTTTTGAGAGTCGCAATGACCCAGAAAACGACCCCATCATCTTCTGGATGAATGGCGGTCCAGGCAGCAGCTCCACCGAAGGCAACTTTGTCGAATTGGGCCCATGCTGGCTTGGCGAGGATGCAAACAAGACTGTCCCCAACGAATGGTCGTGGAACAACAATGCCACTGTTGTATTCCTGGACCAGCCGGCAGGTGTAGGCTTGTCGATTATTGACCCCAACTCATACCAACCATCCACGGACATGGATGGAGCCGAAGACTTTCAAGTCTTTTTAAATCTCTTCTTCTCCAAAGTCTTTCCTAAAAAGGCACACCTGCCCATCACCATTGCAGCAGAGTCTTATGGCGGCCACTATGGGCCAATGTACCTGAATCATATTCTTGAGTCGCGACGCTACAATGCTGCCGCGGCGTTCCGCGGCAACATCACCGGGCTCATCCTGGTTGATGCTGTCATTGACTTTGCTGGTCCATCTTTAGGCCTGTACCAGCTTCTCTGTGAAGAAGAGCGCGCCAAAGGCATCATTACCGAGAAAGAGTGCGCGGAAATACGGCTGGGATTGCCAGAGTGCGAATGGTTGAGCAAATCCTGTGATGTGTCCAAAGACGCTCATGCATGCTTCGCCATGGTTGCATACTGTCAAGTAGCGGCAATGAGCGCCTATTCTGAAAGAATTCTTGCTGGCGAAAGGAGCCCGTATCACAGTAAGTTGCGATAATAGCCGTTCGACAATTGTGCCCACGTGTGCTAACTGCGGCTTATCCGGGCAGTTCACCGGCCTTGCCCACAGTTCCCAAACGATTGCGCGGTCCCGGGACAAGGTAACCTGACTGCCTATCTGAACCAACCGGAAATCACGAAGGCTCTCAAGCTCTCTCCGTCGTTTGTATTCGAGTCGACTAATTTTGCATTGAACTACCGCTACCATATGACTGATGCACCATGGCGGCCAACTACACATTTGGTATCTGCCGTTCTGGATGCCTACCGCACACCCAAAATCGGCAAGGAAAATGAGCACGTTGCTGACATCAAGGTTCTTGTCCTCAACGGCAACGAGGATGCCGTTGTGAATACGTTCGGTAACATGTGGCAGTACGATAGAGTGTTGTGGAGCGGTCAGGCAGAATATCGTGCAGCCAAATGGAGAGAGATACCAGAAGACGAAGTAGCAGCAACTGGTACGTGGAAGGCGACGCGAGATGGAAGGCTCGCGTTCCTTGCTGTGGATGATGCTGGGCATATGGTTCCTGGGGATGTCCGGGAGGGAAGCTATAAAATTGTGCTAAAGTGGCTCCACGGTGGTTGGCACTTTTAAGTGATCTCATTCGTCTATTTTGACAATTTCTATAATTTACTATTTATTGTCGAAGTTGAGCAAGAATTGTTGGATATTTTCAGAGGTTTTGTCTGCGAGACATGTGTCTCCGGACTAGCGTCGCAACCAGCGAACACCTCGGCATCTCATATGCGCAAACCGGCAAGTCTGAAGCCCAAGGTACAATGGCGTGTATGAAATTGAAGAAGTGACTGTAATAATTTAAATAGTTTCCCATTATCGAAATTCAGATCTTCTGTTATTTGCTCCACACTCTGTCTAGCATCGGAAGGAGAATTTATCACTTACTGAAACAATGCAGCTCATTATCCTACCAATTATAGCAGCCGGCCTATCAACGGCCAGCTCGCTTGCCCCGCGATCTACAATGGCGCAAGTCATGCAGGACGTATCTAACATTGACAAGCACGTCCTCACTCTCACCAAACAGATCCGCAGCTACCAGGGTGGCCTGCCTGGCGTACTTCCGCAGGTTGGCACCCTTTCCGCCGTCTACGGCGCTCTTCAAGATGGCGTGAGGGACTCTGGAGAATTGCCCAATCCTATTTCTCTACTGGATGCCTTTAATCTCGTCCAGCAAGTGAATACCACTCTCGCTATTGACAACCCAGCGGCAATCGACGCGCTCATTGAGAAGAAGCAGCTGTACGTGGACGCAGGCATTTCTGGAACACTCGCTCCTATTTTGAAGGAACTATTAAATGGGCATGAGCAATTCTCAAAGAATGTACTTGATCATTTGCCGCCGGACACGCCGCAAGAGGCTATTGATCTCGGCAACGAAGTGGTTGAAGTCATCTCAGTTGCATTACAGAGGGGAATCGATGCATTCTCTGGCAAGCAGGCTTGTGATTAGAGTATAGGGCTTGAACAAATTAAATTTGATTGCTACTTATGGACGTCAGCTGTCCGCTAAAGCATACTACGTAGCAGATATTCATTATTCCCGATCACTAGTTCACCTCAACCCTGTGATCGTGCTTCTCATCCACATCCTCCCTGTGAATCGCCGCCAGGTGAGTCTCTTTCTCAACCTGTTCCAGGCTGATGTGAGCCACGGAGTCGTCTCCGTCGAAAATGCGTGCAATCTCTTCCAGGGTTGGTCCCTTGGTTTCAACATAGAAGAAGTATACAAAGAGGAGCTCGCAAAAGTCCCAAAGCGTGTAAAAGAGCATAAAGTTCCAGTGGTTTGGGAAGTTGTTCCAGGCAAGCTTGTTGGTTTGGCTGCGTTGTCATGTTAGTGGGCGTCTCGTCATATACACGCGGGTATAGCGACGGGAGTGTGTTACTTACTTTCCGATGGCAAGGACAGCCTGCACAGTGACATTCATAATCATCATGCCCTTGGCACGAAGGTGGAACGGCAAAACCTCCAGGCAATAAGAGATGAGCAAGCCGGAGAAGCCAATATCGTAAAAGACGCCAAATAGCCAGACAAAGGCAATCTGTGCGTTTCCGGAAGCCTTGTTGGTGTAGATTGCCGTGCCATCGGGACCGGGGACTTCAGAGGTCTCGTAGATGGCGCCAACAATGGTCCACATGACAAATGATGTGACCATGCCAGTAATTGCAGTCAGAAAGAGAGGTCGTCGACCGACTTTGTCGACCATGAATGCAGCGCCAATGGAAATGGAAAGATCCATGATTGTTTTGCCGGTGGTAAGCTGTCCTAAATATTAGTTTACCATCAACAAAAGAATATCAGCGGTGACTATCACTTACGCCAAGCTTCTTGTTCTGGTCCTTGATACCAGCACCTTCGTAGATGATGTCAATGTAGTTGGAGAAGAGTGCATTTCCAGAGTACTGCGAAATGATACCCAGAGAAATAATAATGGCAAGCCTCCATCTGTTTCCTTTGGTCTTGAGAAAGTCCAGATAACTGGTACTCCTCTTGGCGTCACGGTCTGCCTGGATGGTCTCCTTGATCTCGCGATACTGAAACTGCACGGTTGGGTTGTTCACGTCACCGCCGCCATGGTGCCTCGTCAGAACCTCCAGGGCTTCTTCAGATTTGTCCTTGTTGATGAGAAAACGCGGTGACTCCGGGATCCACCAGATTCCGACAAGCTGGATCAGTGAAGGAAAGGCTTGGAGGACGGTAATGGAGCGCCAGGACCAGTCGTTGTGAAGGGACGATGTGCCCCAGCCGACGACAGAGACCACTAGTAAGGATATATGTTAGTAGATATTGAGCATTAAGTTGGGATCTCCTGGCCTTACCTAGAGATCCAAAGTTCCAAAGGCAGTTGTACACGGTCGTGAGGGGGCCACGGTGCTGAGGGTGGCAAATCTCTGTGAGTAGCATAGGGGAGCACATCTGGGAAAGCGAGCTCCCGAAACCAACAATGAACCGACCAGCAATATACACTATTCATCACGTTAAATCGTCAGTCAACTCTTCTCATCCCCTGGACAATCAGGAGAAGGAGAAACACCTACTGCCATAGCCATTGCATAACCCAGACACGAGTGCACCAGCAATCATGAAGACGCATCCAATCATAATCGTCGGCTTTCTTCCGAGCTTGTCGGCCATGTACGGGGTAATAAAGTACGAGACGATGGAACCAATGTTGTACATGTTGATCAGGATGCCGAGCTTGTTCGTGTCGGCCACCTCGGGGAAGTACTCCTTCCACTTGTCCATCTGCTGCGAGGTATTGACCAGCATGCCGTCGAAGCCAGTGGTCGCAGAGCCAATGAGCAGGAAAAAGCTGAGCAGGTAGAGCTTGCGAAGATGGGGCTCGCGGTGCCAAGTCACCCTTTCAAACTTGGGCGGCTCGACGACAATGTTGGCATTGGCATCGGCGTGAGTCTGCTCGCGGCGCTTGGCGCCGAGAGGCTTGGGCAGACGGAAGCGCACCATGGTGATAAAACCTGCTTCGTACTCAATAAATAATGTACGGATGACAAAAAGCAGACACTATCGCGAGATGTCGCTCTGGTAGAGGGTAGACGCCAACTAGACAGAAGAGCACGAACTGCAATAAAAGTCGTCGAAACGAGCTGGGATCCAACGCCGTACTTATGTTCTTTCCACTCGCAAGACTGGGATACAGCTGTCTTGTCTTCAAGAGGTTAGGGCCATCATAATGACTGATGGTTAGGGGTCTATTAGGGCCGACTACAACTGTGGCTTCTCCTCTATGGCTACGCGGCTAGGCTGTGCCGTCTCCCCTATGTTGGCACATCTGGAACTCGGCCCGCGCCAAGCTGCATGTAAGCCACCTGGGCGACACGGCCATTCTGAAAGCGGACTAGAATACAAGCCTCGAACATGGAGCGCATGGCACGATTGGGCTGCATCTGACAGGCTGGCGTCTCGGCCGGAGCTGACTGTGGCGTAATAAGAGAGCACGCGTAAACAGAAAACGAGGTAGCAGCCGTGGGGGACAAGACTTCAACGGAGGGGTTCATGGCAGGAAGTTCTCTCCTTTGCAGTCATCTGCATGACTATTTGGCTGTTAGCCGCACGAGTAACACGCAAGTAAAACGCCTGCACCCCAGACTCTCCATGCCGCGCCAAGGCCGAGAGGGACAGGGCCCATGGTCGTCTGTGCGAGAGATGGTGTGCTTGGTGCGGAATGTCGGCAAATACATCCACTGGCGTTTAGCAACGGCTGGCTTCTACCCCGTGGGGGAGAGGGGCTTTGTTGCAGCCTGCACTCCGGAGTGCCGTCCCGACAAGCCGAAAGGCCTCATGTTACGAAGATCAGCCACACTAGGCTAAAGATGCGGCTGTCCCACCACATGGCCTGGAAGACTATAACACTTAAAAGAGGCTGAAATACCATGTCGTTTCAAGCCCTGCGAAGTGACAATTGGTACTCCGTGCAGGTCGGAGAATCCCCACTAAATTGGGATGCGTCTCGAACAAGCGATCGTGACACGGTCATGTCAGCGCCACACGTCGGTCAGCGTAAATTCGGCAAATGCGTGGCAGGCAAATATTGACCTGACAAGGTAAGCTAGTTCATTTTGTAGCTTGCACGTAGTCCCCCCACGTATAATACGCCCAAAAGAGCATAAAGGGTCCCCAAGCTCTGGCTGAAGCCACACCGTGAACCAGCTTATACGCACCGGATCAAAGGTCCGAAGAAGCTATCACGCATCTGTTCTCGGGCGAGCGGCTTTCAACAGCCGTTCTATTAAGCATTTTGACATAATATCAGTAGTTAGTAATTCGGTCCGATTTCAATTACATTATTATCAGCTGAATCTCGAGGCGTAGCCAAGTCCCGCCACAGGTCGAGGCCAGCACCGGCCAAAATTATCCATCGAAGCCCTTTCACCAAGGCGTCTCATGCCTCCGTACACTTCTATAACAGAGCTTTGCACGCAAGCCACCTCGCTACCTCTGTATCCTGTCTAGACGCACTCCGAAACGAAGCAGAGAAAAGCATGCCACCTCTAATCACAAGCACTTACACCGCCGACCCCTCGGCACACGTCTTCAACTCCCGGGTCTACATCTACCCGTCCCACGACCGCGAGACAGACATCCCATTCAACGACAATGGCGACCAGTACGACATGGTAGACTACCACGTCTACAGCACACCCTCTCTCAGCCCACCTGCCGCCGTCACGGACCACGGCTGCGTCCTCAGCTTGCGGGACGTGCCGTGGGCATCGAGGCAGCTGTGGGCTCCCGATGCGGCCGCCAAGAATGGCAAGTATTACCTCTTCTTCCCTGCCCGTGACAAGGAGGGCATATTTCGCATCGGTGTCGCGGTGGGCAGCGAGCCTCACGGGCCGTTCGAGGCGGACCCGGAACCGATACGCGGCAGCTACAGTATTGACCCGGCGTCGTTTGTCGACGACGATGGCGAGGCGTACCTGTACTTTGGTGGTCTTTGGGGCGGTCAGCTTCAGTGTTACCAGAATGGCGATGCGTCTACGTTTGATACGGACTGGCAGGGCCCAAAGGAGCGATCCGGCTCAGGACAGTGTGCACAAGGGCCGAGAGTCGGTCGCCTGACGGAGGATATGCGACAATTTGCGGAATCGCCACGAGAGATCTCGATTCTAGATCCGGATACTAAGGAGCCAATCATGGCCGATGATCACGACAGGCGCTTCTTTGAAGCTGCTTGGGTACACAAGCGCAACGGCGTCTATTACCTGTCATACTCGACGGGTGACACACACTTTCTGTGCTACGCGACAGCCACAAGCCCTCTCGGACCGTTTACATATGGCGGCAAGATATTGGAGCCTGTTTTGGGATGGACGACGCATCATTCCATCGTCGAGTTCCAGGGCCGCACATATCTCTTCTATCATGACTGCGAGCTAAGCAAAGGTGTCGACCACTTGCGCTCTGTCAAGGTCAAGGAGATATTCTATAATGCCGAGGGACGGATCGTGGCTACGACACCAGACTAGTTGCAATAGGGGAGGCTAGGCTGTAGTAAACGTGAGAGTCATGTACAAGAGCTCATCTCGGGTATTTAATTCTTTTACAAGAAGCTTTTTGCCTATGATACATCTTTTCCGCAATAAATGCCATTCAAGAGATAATTGTCAGAG
Source organism: Lecanicillium sp. MT-2017a (assembly GCA_003056585.1). NCBI lineage: Eukaryota > Fungi > Ascomycota > Sordariomycetes > Hypocreales > Cordycipitaceae > Lecanicillium > Lecanicillium sp. MT-2017a. Next base: position 216,543 of record PXYN01000226.1, read on the forward strand.
TTTCAAAAAGTCATGTTGTCAAACTATACAAAACAATTGCACCCGCCTTCTCCGTAACACGCAGCCCAATCACCATAAACGAACTATAGAAAAGCCAAGTTGGCATCACACCTCGGCCGGCAACAGACTTTACGAGGTTTCAAATCTAGACAACGTCAGCATAAGCAGCTTTCAATCTTCCATGTAGGATCAGACAAACATTTCAGGAGAGTTTGTGAATTCTTCAAACGCTTGAAGCACCTCGAAGCCCATAGCCAGAAGAGGCTCGTATGTATCATCGACAGTCTAGCTTGGAGTTAGCAATGTTTCTTTGTTTTCGCAGCAGTTGCCATGCAGTCACTTACCCAGCTTAGAACGACCTTGGCCGATTTGTGGCTCTTGCTCTGTCGGACTCCCATCAGCGCCAGCCCCTGCAGCACAAGTGTTGCCTGCGGTCCAGGTGGGACAATTGGCGCTACAATGCCCGCAATGTTCTCCGTCTGCGATTGCAGAGGGGGAACATATGTTGCCAGCGGGCTTTGCGGTCGGCAGATGATGATTGTGCCGAGAATGCTGCCTGCGGGATCTTTGGCGCGGACGATGCCGCAGCTCTTTGTCTCCGCCAAGGCATATCTGTACAGTTCCTGCACCTCTGGGTTTCCGTTTGAGCGCACATGGTGAAGGACACTGTCAGAGTTATCCAGGCCATGAATCAGGTCGAAGCTTATGTTGGCTCGCTGTATGGTCTGAAGCAGCCCCTCCGGCGCAAACCAGCTGCCCAGGTCGGGGATGGTCATGTTGGTCAACCGTTTAGGGAACTGAGTATCCCAGCCGCTCTTGTTGAACCAAGTCTTGGCCGTGTTGCCCTCTCCATCCATGGGAATGCCCAAAAACACTCCGGGGAATGATGATCCAACTTGAACCTTCTTGAGACCACGCTGCTGCGATAGGTTCTTCAGAGCGCGCTTGTGGAGCGACCGGCCGATAGAGACATTACGCTTGGTGGGTTCGACAAAGATGGCGCCGAGAATGCCTACGCCGCTAGTGAAGTATGTGGCCACGAAGCCGTACAGGGCTCCAGTGCTGCTGTTTCGCACCACAAAGTGCGCCTCTTTGATATTCGGGTTAAATAGTTCGAACGCGGCGGCATTGGCGTTGTCGAGGAATGCCAGGTCTGGGTCACTGGCGCGGTAGACAGCCTGGATCAAATCGTCAAGAGGTGATGCATCGCGGTCACGGTCGTACTCTTCCACAAGCCAGTGCTGCCTGGATTTGAGTACCTTTTTGCTCTTCCGCAGGGTACCGGGCAGACTACCGACAGGGAGTGTCTCACCGACGAGGACGCGCACCAGAGCCGACATTGCGTTCTCAGTAAAGTCGAATGTGCAAATATATGTGCCGATCGTCTTGTCCATCGCAAAGTCGTACGGTGAGCTGACAGAGACGACAATAAGCTGCTTCTTCTGGCCTCTGCTTCGAAGCATGGAGCACATCATGTCGACGTGCTTTGTAAAGCCAGCCTGGTACAGGTTCCGGTTTGCATCGGCCGTGACGATAATTATACATGAAGCTCGGTTGATGAGATTCTCGTGGACTGGTCTTACACCATTCGCGGTGTAGCTGGTATGTAGCAACTTTTCGTTTCGGTAGCGGGCCAGTGACTTGCCAAACTCACGGAAGACACCTTCGCCACTCATGATTGCACTTCGGTCACTCGTCCTATGGGCAAACTTGTCATGCATGGACGCAACAGAGAAGCCGTTCTTGGTTTCCATGAGTGTCTTTGTCAATGACGAGGCTGGCAGTGGCTTGACAAGTGGCGTAAGGAGCAGCAGTTCCTCGCCCGGATGCATGGAGGCCGAGAGGGGCAACAGCTTCTCCTTGTCTCGGACCACGGCGATGGACTCGTCGTACGCTCTACGCGACAGAGCCAGATGCGAGGGATGGATTTGCGAAAGTAGCGAAATGCCTGGCGGGTTCAGAGCCTTGGCCCACGACGTGCAGGACGACTTGAGCTGGAGAACTCGCCTGACGGAAGTGTGTATTCTCTCCTTGGAGATGATGCCGTTTTCTATGCCGAGCTTGAGACCTTTGATGGCTTCCAGCTGCACGTCATACGCTCGGCACAGAAGCACGATATCACAGCCCGCTTCCACCGCCATAACGACACCATTTTGCACGCCGAGATCGTGGCTAAGGGCTTCCATCTCCAAGCATTCTGAAATTGCAACGCCCCTGAAACCAAGATCATTGCGAAGCAGCTCGTCGACGACCTGATCGGAGAGGCACGCATGGCCAATGTTCATAGAAGGGTTGGAGATACCGCAGCCACCGACAAACATGGCGTCGAGCTTACCAGTTGCAATGGCGTTGCGGAAAGGAACGAGGGCGCTCAGGCTCAGCTCTTCCAGCGTCTGCGTAATGATGGGCACGTCGAGATTCGAACCGAGAAAGTCGAGGTTGCCCCAAGAAGGGAAATGCTTGCCAGCAGCAGCCAGTCCCGCATCCTTGATACCATTCAGGGCGACGAGGCCGTATTGCGACACCTCTTGCGGGTCATCTCCCGTCGCTCGCACGCCGAGCGGCTGATAGCGCGCGTTGTTCAGGACGTCGAGAACGGGGCCGAGCATCAGGTTAACACCGCAGGCAGACACTTCTGTCGCGGTGGCTTTGCTGATCTCGTAGGCGAGCTCCAGGCTCCCGGTTGCGCCGACGCCCATGGCACTCGGAAACTGACAGACATGGTCTTCGTCAAATAGGCTGTTGACGCCGCCGTTTTCCTGGTCGAGAGCAATGAGGAGTGGATGGGGATGACCAGAGTTTTTGGCAATGGTTTGTAACTCCTGTACAAGCCTTGCCGTTTGTTGTGCGGCTGCATATGAAGAGTCAGTAGGTAAGGTCATCCTGTTGGCGGACGAGACACATACATTTAAGATTCTTTGCTGTTAGGATAATGGAGCCCAGATGATGGTCTTCGATGAGACTCCTGATCTGAGGAGTCACTTCTGTGCCATCCCAGCCCATGATGAGGACCTGGCCAATGGCCCTGTTCGATATGTCAGCTCATTGCTCATCACGATCAAGGAGAGTGCGGCTGATGCCAGCTTCCAGCCCGGCCTCAAGGCCCGAATTGATCCCTCTGAGAGCTCAATATCGTTGGTAGTATACAGAGAGCATATCCGATATGCCATCTGCCAACAACAGAAGACATCCAGCAGCACCATACGCCTTCAAAAAGAGTCTCACTTACCAGTCGAGGTTCTGCCATAGTGGGTCCAGGTCGCCATTCTCAGGGCCGTTGTTGGCGTTGGAGGACGACATCTTTGGAGCAGTAGCAGCCTGTTTTTCAGGCAGTCGGGATCATAGCATCCGCTCGGGGCCCAGCGCTTTGCTGCTGTCGCTCTCTCTCTCTCGATCGCTCAGTCTACGGTTAGGGCCTGCGGTTTGCGAAGTGCCGCTGCGATCTAGCTTGCTGGCGCTGCTGCTGAACTAGTGAGGGGACACGCACGGGAGTCTGAGCCGAGCCGGGGGTGTGGTTGCGCACGCGCGGAGGCCTGCGCCTTTGTCTGTGTGCTGCCCGCCAAGCTGCGCTCGCCAGTAAGCTTACTCGAGCAAAGCTGTGGCTGAAACGGGCAGCCTCTGTGGCTCGTGTGGGGCTGGCCACAGCCACAGGATGCGATGTTTCTGCCGCTCCGAATGCGGTGGGCGGTGAGTGGTCACGGCGAGACACAACGGGTTCGCCAAGTTTGGCAAGCCCGCTGCACGGCCGCCCCAGGCGGTGGCCATGGAGGGGGAGAGAGGGGAAACGTGCCCGCCAAAGGCCCAGAGCACCACCTGGCCACCCACTGAAGACGGCAACAAGTCAACGTTACATGCCCATCGTGGCTGGCCGATGGTTGAGCGCGATCCATGCGGGATGTACATGGAGCTTTGGAGCATCGGAAGGCTGGTACTTGGTATCATGGCTTTGGATACGGCGTGCTAATTTATTTACTGATTGAATTTGTATGGGAATGGGCATCTGGTGTACACAATCTCCAAATCGGGCTTTTTCCAGCCAAGTCTTCCAAGGAGACATCTGTCGCCATAGCAGCATCCTGACACCCGCTGAAGACACCAAAGACGACAGACAGCCTTGTGGGCAGAGCATGCTACAGCTGGACTCTGCATCTACAGCGAGGCTCTCTCTCCGAAACCAGCCAACGTAGCGCTCATGGGGCCACACCCCGGTGGTGCCGGCGGGAGCGATTCCCCACCTGGCCGGCGCATGATGGCAAGGTGACAGTGACGGGCAGTGAATTTTTTTCCGTTTACTACGCAGTCAATTGCTGTACCGTACCGTGCCCGCCGTGGTCGCTGCAGGCCGATCCGGGCCCTGCCTCCGCCGTAACGCTCGCCTTTGGCCCACGGGAACAGGGCGGTGGTGCTCCTTTGAGCGCCGCCCGGAGCCAATGACTCCATACTAATTTGGTGCGTGCTTGACGTAGCATGTCGTACTCGTAGCATGAGTTGGAGGTTTCCCCAACTCGCGAGACGTGTTGGAGCAAAGAAAAAAAGTGTATGGGGCTTGTCGCGACCATTTGCTAGTCAAGACGTCAAGGTTCCGCGCGTAGTCTCTCTCTCGCGACTCTCTCCGTAACCCTCCATTCCTTCTCCGTTCCCTTTAATCACCCTTGTTTCCTATTTTTCTTATTATCCCTACTTACAGTCACTTCTTTATTATTAACTGCCTCTAAGCCAGGCGGGAAATAGCTTGAGCGGCAACGGTCGAAACGAAAGCAGAAACAGCTGGACAAAGTACCCCGAAAACAGACGTCATCCCCTCTCTCCGCCCACCATGCCGATGGCCGTGTCACCCACCGATCAGCCCAAGAACGGCCTCACCAAGTTTACAAACTGCCGGCTGCTCCGCGGCGACAAGCTCGTCCGCGGCGACATCTGGGTGAGCTCCGTGACGGGCAAGATTGTCAACAGCCAGGCCGCGTTTTTCGACCAGCTCGTCCTGCCCGATGAGACGGTCGACCTCGGCGGGCGCATCGTGTCGCCCGGCATGATTGAGTGCCAGCTCAACGGCGCCTTTGGCTTCAACTTTTCCACCCTGCTCGACGACATGTCGCAGTACGGCAAGAAGCTCAAGGAGCTCAACAAGCTGCTCGCCCAGACCGGCGTCACGTCCTACATCCCCACAATCACCAGCCAGCGCCCAGAGCTGTATCAAAAGGTACGTTCCCTCTTTAACTAGGTAAACTCTACAAACCCCCATGCCATGCCATGGCCTCTCTCCCTGTTCACCTGAAGACGAGACGCCCGGGGTGTACTCCGTACATGCCGTCCTTTGCCGCTGCATACATGCACCTACCGCACCCGCACATAACTAACACGGTCAACCAACCACAAAACAGACTCTTCCCTTCCTGGGACCTTCTGGCCACCTGCAGTCCGCCCACGACGGCGCAGAGTCTCTTGGCGCGCATTGCGAGGGCCCCTTTCTCAATCCCACCAAGAATGGCGTGCACAACGTCGACGTCCTCATCGAGGCCCAGACGTTTGCCGACCTCGAGGCCTGCTACGGCGCCGAGAACCTCGACGTCGCCTCCGGCACCATGCCCATCCGAATGATTACCGCCGCGCCCGAGCGAGGCAACATGATGAAGCTCATCCCCGACATCACCGCCCGCGGCATCAAGTACTCGGTCGGCCACTCAGAGGCCACCTACGAGGAGGCGTCCGAGGCCGTCGGCCAGGGCGCGACCATGATTACGCACCTCTTCAACGCCATGCGACCCCTGCACCACAGGAACCCCGGCATCTTTGGCGTCCTGGGCGAGGCCGAGAGCCTGCCGCGCCCCTACTTTGGCATCATTTCGGACGGCATCCATCTGCACCCGACCACCATTAAGATTGCCTTTAACGCCCACCCGGACGGCTTCATCCTGGTCACCGATGCCATGCACCTCGTCGGCCTGCCGGACGGTGCCTACCCGTGGACCAATGGCGAGACCATGTGCAACATTGTCAAGAAGGGCTCCAAGCTGCTTCTGGAGAACTCGGATACGATTGCGGGAAGGTGAGTAAAACCAAAGCCCCACGAAAAATGCGACAAAGGTTCACCTAGCTAATGCAACCCTTTTGCCCAACACAGCTCCATTACGCTCCTCGAATGCGTCAACAACTTCCTCGAGTGGTCCGGCACCGGCATCCCCCAGGCCCTCAAGGCTGTGACCGCGACCCCGGCGGCCATGATGGGCCTCGAGGCCGTCAAGGGCACGCTGGAAGCCGGCGCCGACGCCGACCTCCTCATCTTGTCCGAGGAGACGACCTCCAACGGCCACAGCAAGCTGCTGCTCGACGAGGTGTGGAAGTTTGGTGCCAGAATACACAAGGCTGAAACGTCGGCGTGAAACACACCTTGAAGAACTTGAGAGACAAAAGCGCACGCGATGACTGGATGGCGAATGGTGTGGAAAGAACCTAGAAACGAACGCATACCGCGGTAGACTGTATATAGACTTGGGGCCAAATGGCGTTATGGGCATTTTATAGCGACTCGGAATAAAAGCATCAACCAAATCGGCGTGTGTTGCGCTACTCGTACTGTACGTGATTCCTCAGATGCGCAATCTGTGGCGCAAATAATGGGCTTACTTCCTAATACGCATAGCGGTGTCTCACGCTGTAACAGCAAGGTTCGATAATTATTGCCATGTTCTATTGTGACCGCTACATGGCCAGCGACTGTCATTTATTGTTCTCCATGCAGCTGGCCTAGCTTAATAAGCTGCCGGTGGTAGAGCTAGCATCTGTCGTGGTAAGCCAACTCTTACCGCGCGGTAAGGCAGGGTTGACGCACTGTCACAGGCTTATTGACGTTAATTCCGTATTAATCTACGACGATAATAATTATGCGTTATTGTCTGGGCACGCACTTTACTACTCCGTGCTTACTACACTTGTTGCCCGATATAGCCCCGATGTCGATGCCATGACATGGTACCCTATAGCATAATTTCGGAGCAAAGACAGGGTTAGCGCACGTAGTCACAAAGGACGGAGTACTCTGTGCTTTACTACTATACAGCAAATCATTGGACTTCATTGTCCACCGATATAGGTACATACTATAGTAGCATGGTACTGGCTTGAGGCTGAGGCTTGGGTCGCATTCTGAGGTTATAATCGTGGGGGAACACCGCCATGTGCGCCATGTGATGCGGAGTTTCTAGAAGGCTGGACAGAGTCTACGTGCGGAGAACGCAGCATCGCACACAGCAATGCACCTCTTGCCACATGGGTATTGGCGAGGCTCCTGTACGGTCCATAGATAGCAAGGTATCACAGAAAAGCTCCGGTCGTGCGAGTGGCACATCGGCACCACAGTGGGCTGGCGCAGGAGAGTGGGCGATGCGACGTGCCGCCGTGGGGCGGGCAAGCCTGCCACGGCCTCTTTGGTACCAAGTCAAGCCAGCCAGCCCCCAGGGTTCTGTACCGAAACGTTTGATCTTTTGGAGTGCTCATGATTTGGTGGCGTTAGATTCCGCTGGTTAGGTGGTGGCCCATGAGAGAGTGATCCGAAAGCCGTAATGATAAGGACTCGGAAAGCGAAATGAAGGGCCGGTGCCGTAGCCACTTTGCCTGGGAAGCCGCAAGCGCCATCACGCAGGCTCCAGGGTGTGCATGACGGTTGGGACTCCGTAGTTCTGCAGCAATCTGCAATAGGAAACTTGGCTCCGTCACACAGTTTGAGCACATAGTACTATGTACGAGTACTGTACGGAGTACCATACCACGAAGAAGGGCAACTCATTTCGCACACCACCCGCCGCCACCCCCTCCCCTCCAGGACATCGTCACGCGCAGAGAGCCGATATGGTGGCCAGGTTAGTGGCGTCTCTACCCCTATATCGAACTTGAAGAGTGCCGACAGCCATTTTTGGGGACGACTGGACGGACTAGCTACTACGTCAGATGTGACGGGCGCGTACTACTCTGTAGATGATACCCTGATGTTACCCCAGACGATGGAGGACATTGAGACATGCGGGGGACACATGGTGCCCGCATAGCGCTGTCGATGATCAGGTTTCATGGGGGCGATTGTCACTTTGCGAGTTGTATCGGAAGACGGCGGCCACTGGACTTCTTTCCTCAACATGTACTCCCCGGGACAGCGAATAACCAGAGTTAGCGTGGGGAGAAGTGGCATACGTTGGCCAGAGAGCTGCGGGACGCGCCAGGGCATCGTCGCCCAATTAACGATCTGGATCACCTGCGCCAGCCGCCACATCCAGTAATAATTGCGCTCAGTCATGGGGGAAGCATCTGTGTAGACTGATGGTTGCTCTTCGGGGACCCTTTGTTCGGCCAGTAGACTTCCGGACGCTGGTGCATCTGGCTTCCCGATGGGCGAGGCGATCAGCAAAAGAACCCTACTCGTACAGTACTGTAGGTACCTTTGGCTGGTGACAGGCGAGAGGACTTGCGGGGGAACATTTCGTTGGAGCACCGACCTGCCCTCTGCTAGCGTACGGTGAGAATGTACTCGTACGGAGTACAGTACCTGGTAATGCGCTGGGGTGATCCAAGGTGCCGACACGGTCAGCGGCAGAAGGTGGCTTTTCTGGGGCTTTTTGGGCGTCGCAACGAGGGGCCGTGGAGAGGGTGGGTTGGTTGGTCGGGGGTTGGCTGCTGGGCTGGGCTGGGCTGGACTAGGCAGGCCGGGGTACAGTACAGTACGCGGAGAGAAAGGAAAGTCGACGGGAAGCAGGACGGGCAGACCCCGAGCAAGTCCACCGATTCCACAGTAAAAAGAGGTTCCGTCTTCAAAGAGAAATCTACTCGTACAGTATGTGCAGAGGACACCAGGACGAGGACGGGAAGGGAAGTACGAGTCCTCGCAGGTAGCCAAGCTCTCGTGCGTGCCCTGCTGGCGGGCCGGTCTTGCCTTATTCTACAGGTGCTTCTGCTGCCGACTCCAAAAGCCTGCAGCTCGGCCAGTCAGCGTGCCCAGCTGGCTTTTTAAGTGCTGCGGGTCTCCTCCCACCCACCCCACACAGCAACCCGCACATGGCCCTGGTGGCCTGTCTGTCTGTTTCTGGTGCTGAGTCTGACTCTCTGTCTGGCGTCTGTCTGTCTGGGCACCTGGCGAAGCTGCGGGTTGCGGGTTGCGGGTTGGCGCACACCTCCACACTCTTTTTTCCCATGGCGCGTGCGCTCCACGCTGGGCTGCGCTGGGCTGGATGCCGTAGACACAGACAGGTAGGTACTCTTGCGCTGCACCGCACACTGTAGTCCGTACCACACCTGCACCTGCTCCAGCACTGCACCGCACCGGTCCTCGGTAGCTCTACCCGTTCCTCATCTCTGAACCCTCCTCATCCAGACCTTCGATCCTCCAGGACACTGTGGCGAGCCCAATCTCGTCTCTGCGCAACAGCCCACCACCGGCGACGACTCGACTTGCCTTCTCTCGCCTCGTTTTCGCCTCGCTTCATCATCTCCATCCCCGTCGCCCGATCCCTACTACGCCGCTCCTCTGCCCGTCCCCTTGCGACCACGGTCAAATCTCACCAATCGCCTGCCTGCGGGCTTATGCCGTGCTGACAGTGGGGGGTCGGACGATGCTATGGCTGCCTTCAACTCCATGCCGGCCATGAATGCTGGTGCACCCTCCAACGATGCCATGGGCATGAACCACGCATCCGGCCAGCCGATGGGAATGGATGCCTTTGACCCCGACCTAGGCTTCGACGAAGCCTCGTTGATGTAAGATGCCTCCCCCCCGCGCGACTGCGCCTTGGTTGCGACCACGCAACCACAACCACCCCAGGTTGCACGCTGCACGCTTCCACCGAACCCTGACTGACGCATGACCAATATAGCGACGGCGGCGCGCTGCCGAATCTTCCCTTTACGCCTTCTTACGACTTTGACAACTTTGCGAGCACCTTCGAGGACCCTTTTTCCACCTACTCAACCCGCCAGTACGACCCCGTCCCGAGCCACTATGCCCCCAATGAAGAATCCTCCCCCCAGGAGCTGGACAACAAGCTCCTCGGCTTCTCCGACGTCATGATGAGCGCCTCAATGGTGGATGACAGCGGTAAATTCGTAGACCTGGGCATGACGGCTGAGCTATACGGCATGTTCTTCGTCGCCGAGGACGTCTTTGGCGGCGAGACCACCGGCCGTCCCCTCGAGCTGACGTGCTACCGCCGCAATCTGTGGCAGTGCTCCGGCCAGATTACGCTGCCCAGATCCATTACCAACATTATAGATGACCAGGGCCGCCAGATCCCCGTCTTTGAGCTGTCCGCGTCGATAACGGCCCTCGAGTCCATCGAAGGCAAGACCACGGAAATCATCTCGATTCCGTGGAAGAGCTCCAACCCGCAGGCCGGCGAGGACAACAAGGTTGCTGGCGCCCCTCCCCAGATTAACCTCGACCTCGCCTCCGGCCAGGAGCTCGATGCCAATCGCGTTTCGCTGCCCGTCTCATGGAAGAGACTACAGTTCAAGCATGCCACTGCCAACAACGGCCGCAGAAAGGGCCTGCAGCAACATTATGTCGTCCAGATCAGCCTCGTCGCCAAGACCAAGGCCGGAGAGGTGATCAAGGTGGCCGAGATTCAGTCTGGGCCCGTCATTGTTCGTGGTCGAAGCCCTCGCAATTTTGACAGCCGAAAGGACGTTCCTCTTTCAGGGGACAAGAAATCTGAGCGTAAGAATACGGCAACCTCAGATAACGCAGGGCTCAAGGTGGAGAGGGACAACGTACAAGCTACCATGCAAAGATATAATTCCGTCTCCGGGGCGAGCGTTACGGTGAGTTGCTTTCCCCGTCCGGTGAAGCGCGGTTCGGAAGATACTGACATCCTCGCAGAATTCAAACGAATGGGCAACGCCACAGCCATTGCCGCAGCCGAGCCAGAGCCCGCACCCGGCCAAGAAGATGGCAGTATCACCGACAGTAGCGAAACCGCCTGTGCCTTCTTGGAACCCAGACACAAGCCCTCAGTCGAAGCAAGGGAATGTTGCGCACAGAGGCTCCATCTCGCGACAGAGCACGTCCGGAGTGCCAATCAACTTGTCACTCTCAGAGGATGAGCGCAGCCCGAACCGGTCCAGCGCCGATATACAAAGCCCTCAGCTCGGCAAGGCTCATCCTGCTCTTGGTCCGAATGCCGCCAATAGCCCCACAGAAGAAGACGATCTTCTATACGAATACTTCCCCCTCACAGTCGACGATTGGTACGAATGGCCCTCTTTCATCCCGCGCAAACTCACAGCATGCTAATTACATTGTTACATAGGATGCCTCCCGTCGATGCCGTATATAGACCACATGTGGTCCACCACACCATTGTACCCGTAGAGGTCAAGGCGCAGCAGACGCAAAAGAAGGCCAAGCGATACTTTGTCGCGGAATGATGTGCCTGTTTGGCTGCAAAGCCCCCGACCCTCACATATTCTCTGGGCGCTTTGGTGTTTCAATCCCCCAGCATCTTTGTACGATGACTTGGCTAAAGAGACCACTGTATCACTATATTCAACACTTTTTTTGTACCTCCTCCTTTCAGCGCACCATGCCGGCAACCGAGGCGTCGGATGGGCGGAAACGAAATGAGATATTGCATCGACTCGAGTCGGGGCCAACGGGAAACGACGGTATTCTGCTTATTTGGAAATCGAAACCACGGGCTGGAGCGAGGAAGTGGGATGGAGGGGGCCAATGCTGATTTTCTTTATACCCCAAGGGCTCCTCTATTTACCTTGTTCTCATATTGTTCCTTTTTCCCCAATCTATGTTCGGGTGCGAAACGTCTTGTTTTCTGTTTGTCTCTCGTTTTTTTCGAACCTGGGAGAGAAGAGAATGGGACCCTGCATGAAGCAGGAGGATTTGTTTGGTTGTTCTTGTTTTTTTCTTGGCAAAACACGGGACGGGGTGGGTTTTCTGTGCTATTGCTGGTTTTCCTTTAGCGGTGTTAATATTATATAAAAATCCACTGTCGAAATGTTTGAATTGATGATTTGAGAGAAGAGATCGAGTCATTCCGTATGGGATGTGGCATTTGTATCGGTAAAGGGCGGACAGAGCGAGACGTGGCGCCCTATATGTAACCCGAATCCGGGGTTGTTGCGGCCCGCAAACGCCGCAGAGGAGCATACGAATCCCCAGAGCATGGAGCCTCGTCAACTCACGCACGCACGCACAGCACTGCTGAGGAGGTAAGCTAGCTAGCCTCAGCCCTACGATGTCACGTATCCGTCGACAGCACAGACATGGTTGCCCCAAAGCGAGAGGGGGGCGTAAGCCCTTGCCCAAGTGACACACTCCAGTGGTTCATTGTGCGTTTCACCTCTGCTGACGGCCTCGTTGTAAGAACGAATCTCTTGTGTTTTTAGAAACTGTCATGTATCAGTAACGTAACTGCATTGTCAAGCGCGTTGCTTTGGGCTTCGGAAGGAATATGATCTACAGGATTCACAAGCCCATCTACCGGGGGGGTCCCGTGGGTTAGGTTGCATGTGGCACCGGGGAGGATGGAGGGCACAGGAGAGGGGGTGTTGTTTAGCCGCGCTATGGTGGTGAGCTTGATACGTAATATGGTCGGGACGGGATTGGGGATCTGCCACGTGCATGATCTGTCGATTGAAATTACCCTGCGGGAGAATGTGGCAGTACTCCGTCCGTGTAGGCTGACTGGAAGAATTATCCCATTTATTTTCTTGTATTACCCGTAGGAAGCATTGTATTCCTTCCGCACCAGGAATAGAAAAATGATGCCGAGGTTGACCATGGTCTGTAAATAGACTGGCCAGCATTTCTATAACAAGGTTGTAATCGCAAGTTTGAAGCAGCAGATTGGTATCAAGTAAATCTTTTTCTTAGTAGTGACTAGTAAGGTCCCAAAGTCTAATAATAGCCAACACTGTCAAGAAGGCAACATCCAAAAAAAGAACGTATAAAAAGAAGTGTCCGTAAGAAATCAAAAAACACCCGTCATGAGAGGATAAAACACTGTAGCATGAAAAAGAAGAAAGGAGCACAATCACGGCCAACGAGAACGAATGCAAAACAGTATCCTCCTTGCAAACATCTCAGTGGTGCGATCAGCTAAAGGGATACACCTAGGTGCTAATGGCGTTGGACTGCCTGGCGGCCTGTTGCTCGGGGTTGGGCGTTAATCTTTGGTTGAGAGCCGGCTCCGGGATGCGGGAGGCCATACGGTCCGGGACGAGCTCCGGCGAGACGGAGCGGACGGGGTACTCAGTAGCGGCGCTGGCGCGGAGCAGCTGTGAGGTGGTGGGCTGGGGAGCCAGGATGGTGGGCGAGGAGACGGCTTCGATACGCGTCTCGGGGACGGGAACGTTGCCGGTGCGGACCTTGGAGGGGAGGATCTGCTCGAAGCCGGCTTCCTTGGCGACCTTTTCGATGGATTTGAAGTACTAGACAATGCATGTTAGTATATGCGCCGAGGCAGTTTGTAAAAAGACGCTTATTCTTCCGTCTTACCTTGACAGTCTTGACCTGCAGCTCGGCGGTGGCGTCCTCGTCGACGACAATCATGGGGTGAGGGTGCAGCTGGAGGCTGGAGAGCGTCCACATGTGGTTGACGCCCTGCTCGATGCAGCGCTGGAGGGCGAGGGACTTGCGCTGGCCGAGGATGATGACGACGACCTCGCGGGCCTCGAGGACGGTCTGGACGCCGACGGTGAGGGCCATGCGGGGCACCTTGCTGATGTCATTGTCAAAGAAGCGCGAGTTGGCGAGGATGGTGTCGTAGGCGAGCGTCTTGACGCGGGTGCGCGAGGCCAGGCTGGAGCCGGGCTCGTTGAAGGCAATGTGGCCGTCCTCGCCGATGCCGGCCAGGAAGAGGTCGATGCCGCCGACGCGCTTGATGGCGTCCTCGTAGGCGACGCACTCGGCCTCGAGCGAGGGCGCGTTGCCGTTGAGGATGTGCACGTTGGACGGGTGGATGTTGACGTGCGAGAAGAAGTTCTTCCACATGAAGGAGTGGTACGACTCTGGGTGGTCGCGCGGGATGCCGACGTACTCGTCCATGTTGAAGGTGATGACGTTTTCAAAGGAGATCTAGCGTGAAGAGGGTGCCGCGTTTAGTAATTTGTTATGGGTTCTTGGTCTGGAGAATTGGGAGGGGGGAAATCATCTGTGCAATAAAAGTTCCCCGAATTCTCGCAGTGGTCTGAGCAAAAAGAAACTCACCTCGCCGGCCTTGTACATCTCGACAAGGTTCTTGTAGACGCCCAGAGGGCTGGAGCCGGTGGGAAGACCCAGGACAAAGGGATTCTCACGAGTCGGCTTGAAAGCCTTGATGCGGTCCACAACGTACTTGGCCACGTATGCGCTGGTGGCATTGGCGTCGTCGCGGATAATCAGTCTCATCTTGGGCTGGTTTGGTGGTGGTGCTGGTAAGATGACGTCGTGGTACGGAAACGGGGCAGGGTCTTAGTGGCGAGCGCAAAGGGAAAAGCCGTGCTCTGTGTAAGACTACTGGAGGGTGAGCGGGTAGTAGATGACGCGGAACCTTGGGAATCCGTAGGTAAATAGGAAGAATGAAGATATCGTCAAGTGACAGGAGAGTAGAAGGGAAAGAATAAAAAGGGAAGTTGGAGAAAAAAAAAGGTGTAGGTGACGTCTCAAGCGCGGAATGGCGGGGGACAAGCTTGCTGGCGCCGAAAAAAAAAAGAGACAGAGCTAGAGTGGGTGCAGATGACCGGAGCTACTTGTTGGGCGTGCCTGCCTGTCTGGGTGCGGCCGGTGCGGTGCGGAGTAAGGTCGTTGGCGCAAGATATGGGTGGCCGGAGCCAGACGCAGGGCCGGAATACCGCAAAGGGGAACAGGCTGGGCTGGCTTGCCCACTAGTGTTCGCTACGCCGGGCATGCGTGCCAGATGGCAAGGCAAAGGGCCAAAAAGTGGCCCGCCCGGTGGTTACAGCCAGTGGATTCATCCTTTGGCCACAGTGAGGAGCAGGGACACATTACGAGACTGCTTGGAGGTTTACAATGGCCCAGGCGGCCGGTGCTACGGCAGTGGCTCCCCGGCCACAGTGAGGGCCGGCCGTGCGTCCTGTTCACTACGAGTAGGAGTAGGAGACCATAAGCCAAGTCATTTACAACCACATGACGGCCAGCAATTAGCTGATTCCCGCAGGCGAGGACCCCTTGCTGACAGGTTCTTCACCCCGAAGCACACGGAAAATGCGGGCCCCCATCTGGCGATGGGCATGTCGGGTGGACCGGTCCTGGTGGGGACTGTTCGGTGTCCCGGTGGTGGTGGATGGAACGTCACTACATCATGGCCAACCCGCGGCGCCCCCAGCCCCAAAAAGGAACGGGAGTGTGTGGCTCTCTACCTGCCTTCTACTCCGCACTTGTCCGGAGCTGGGCCCGATGGTGGTTACAGCACCACAACGCCAAACGCCTTGCATGGCATAATACTCGGGGGCTTTGGTTGGTTGGGGCACCACCCGCGCCAATTGGCCGGCGGTTCCGCGGCGTCCATTTCTCTGATTTTACCCCCTGTGCGCCTGCACCCGCACCCCCGGCGGATGCGACTGCTACAATGCGCCGTATTTGCCGGGTCTGAACTGCTGGAAACACCGGGGAAGACGGTGGGCCGTTTTGGGTACGTTTTTGCGTGCGGCACCGTTTTTTTCTGTATACCTCGTAGGGGCTTTTCTTGTTCGTGACCGCCGATGTTGGCCGGTCCGCCGCGCGTGTAATGGCGGCTGCTGGGCGGCGCGCCCGTTTTTTGCCGCGACCGGGACAGGCAAGAGACGATTCAGGTACGACAGTAGCGACGTAGATCTTCACCGGGGCGGATGGGCTCGCCGTGGGTAATTGCCGGTAACGAGTGATGCGTTGCGTTGCTTTGCTCGTCCTCTCACGCAACGCTCCTCGTGTTGACCGTTGGCTCCGCAGTCGCAGGTACGCTGCCCTTTCGGTGTCGTTACACCGAAGTCCTGATACAGGTCACCGTGACGGCGACGACTCGGGGGACGGCTATGAAACATGGCATTTGTCAAGAAATAATAAAGGTTCCAGTCTCATGTTTAGCAAATTTGCCCACGTCCATGAAACAAGAGCTCGAAAGGAAACCGTTCCATCTTGTCGACGCTTCTGTCTGCGAGACGTAACGATACCCTTGTGCCGTGCCAGTGCCAGCGCAGCAACCAGAAATAAACGGACCGACACGCGGCGAGGCCAATGAGCGGCGTAGACGAGTATATTATTCGCATGCAAGAAAAGGAAAGCAAAGATATAAGTCTGAGCGGTTATTTGCGCTCAGACTACGATAAAACAGTAATGAATACAGGTCAGAGCAAGATTCGAGACTTTTTTGTGCAGGCTTACACGGGGCTTATGAGCCAAGTCCGTCATTGAGAGGGCATGATTGGGCGGGCAGAAAGCTGATGTACTCGGCCTGCGAGTCTATAGGCCTATATACCATGCAGGTGGTGTTTGGAGTACATGGTTAATATACAGATAGATTAACTGCACAACAACCATGATGTTGTACAGAAGCTAAGGGCTGACTATTATTAGAGCGGCGTAGACGGCGCGCTGGAAACGGCAATTGTAGTGTTGCAGTGTGGCGTCGCCGCCCTCGAGAGCATATGGTGTGGCCGAGGGCTTGGAGACGGTGTGTGTGTGTGCGTCGTTGAGCTACGGGTTGTCTTTATATGAAGCATACTTTAGCATAGTCGGATTAGTTTTCCCATCCACTCAAGGGCCCCTGCTGTACGCCCTCTTATATGGTATAAGCGCTTCAATGGGAGACGGGCATGGTGTTTTACACGGCTGGAGTGTCACTGCGCAGCCCCCACGTAGTATTGGACGTCTACGAGTTCATACCACAGACATTCGCCTTGTTGAGCCTCATGGGCTGTGGCTGATTCAAGCATTTGGTCATCAGCAATACTCCTCGCAGATATTAACCATGCACGCGTGGACGGCTCAACACTGTAAAAGTCTCACATGGCACTGCTGCCCGTGTATCCATGTAGCACGATTTCAATGCAAATCCCATGTCAGCCTCGCACGGAAGTTGCCCAACTACGAGTACGAAATACCACCCAAAAACGCAGGCATTGAACGGGTAGCCCATACGCCACACCATCTGGGCGGCGCCGCATGGCTCCACTCTCACACACCACACCAACCAAGCCCGCCCATCCGCCCGGTCCAGCCAAAGCGAGGAGGGCAGAAAAACAGGCACAACCACACCCCATGCAGCGGGTAGCGCCCAGACGGGTAGAACCCACCGCAACGTTACAGTACCCCCAGCTTTTTTTTTCTTACCCTTCCACGAGGCTTCTGCGAAAAGCCTCTTTGGGACGAAAAAAAAAAATATGACGCCCAAGCCACCACCGGAGCCTCAACCCTCTCCAGCGGATGGATGAATATTCGGCGCCTCTGGGCTGTTGCATGCGGAGCCTCCAAGACGCCGCAACTGGTCATTATTGCCCACTTGAAAGGTGGCCCTGTTATTACGGAGCGCTGGGGGGACTCGTAGACGCTGTTTTTGCTGGTGATGAAGCATCTTGTACGTTGTATTAGCCGCGCTGGTCGTGCGCCGCTGGGGGGCTTGCTGGCCACGAGATGAGCCCACCACATGTCATGTAGTACGCTGTACCTTGCGACCAGGGTCGGGTGCGCCCACGCCAGCGGGCATGGGGGTGCCATCGTGATTGCACATCACGACGGGTAATTGTTTTGGGACGAGGATAGCTAGTGATGGGCTGCCTGGTGTATATGATGAGTATTCTGATATTCGGAAACAGCAAGTACATTCCATGTCTATTCGTTAGACAGTAAAGACTGGATGTTGATAATATTTTGTGCCTTGCTGCGTTTGCACGAGTCTGTCAAGTACATGCGAGTACCAGCCCGGCGTTTGCCTGACAGCTGGGCACTGCCTATTCGGGACATGCTGCAAACGCAAAGAGCGAACAAACGCGTGCGCCCCCATGCTCTCCCACACATGCCATGCCCTGCCATCCGTCCATCCATCTACTCACTCGTATGCATCCATCCATCTCCATCTCCCCCATCTTGCCATGGCCGTTCGCCCCGAGTTGCGCCACGGCCATGCGGACAAAGGGCACAAAGACATATCGTATACGAACAAGCGAACGGAGTCCGCACTAGAGTAATCACATTCACGAGCCTCTACGAGCAGCTCACCTAGCTCACCTACGGCATCATACCCCATAGACTTTTCGTGTTAGCCGCCTAGTACTGCCTAAACCAAGACAGGCAGGGTCCAGTCTCCACGGTGCATCCGCGTCTCCAAAGTGGACGTGGGCTCCGCTTGCCATCTGGGCTGGGCGTCTGGTGTCGTCGTGCCCGGCGTGGTGTGGTGTGGTCTTGAGTTTCCCAGGTGGTGTGGTGTGGTATGGTGGGCGTGTGCCTGTCCCACAACCCGTTTCTCTCCCTCTCTGCCTTGCCCAGCCTGTGGTGCTGCCCTTGGGGTGCCCTTTTTTTTTGCCCTTCTCGTCCCGTTGCGACGTTGGCTTTTGCACCTTGTCGGTATCGTCCCCGTCTTGGTAACTGGTTGGCCCTGCTACCTTCCATAGCGCTGCCCAGCCCAGCCTGTCACTGCCACTGTCACCGCGCCCACGCCGCTGCTACCACCACCGAACCACCAAAAACCCTTTGCCCGCCGTAACAAACGCATCCTTACCACCTTGTCCACCCGCCACGCACCACGCACACCACACCCCGGACAGACTGAGAAAACCTCCAACAACATCCAACCCCGAACAAGGGCACCACACGACCACCCGTCCATCGACCACTGGAGCCTCTCTCTGCACTAACAGCTCCTGGATCGTGTCCTCTCGCTCTTCTCACCTGCTCGACCGTCGTTCCTGTTAGTCACAGAGCTACATCTCGCGTCCACCGCACTTCCACTTCACACCCCCCGGCTCCAACGCCAGCCCAGTCCAGCTCAACTCTCGCTCGCCTGGCCTTGTTGCTTGCAACCTTGAACTCCGTTTTCCCTGGCCTCGCACCAAGTTCCGCCTAGGTACTGCTGGATCGACTGAACCTACCTTGGCCTGACCTACCAAGCCAGAGAAAAGAAAACGGCGGCCCGTTTCGTTCGTTGCGTTGCGTTCCCCCCCCCAAGAAAGCCCTATACGACATCGTCCGGCGCAACCATTCCTATTCCTATTCCCATTCCCAATCACACCCCTCTCCCCGTCTCTTTTTTCCCTCTTCTTCCCCGTCCTTCAGGACTCTCTTACGTTTCCCATACATCCCACCCCGAGTTACTCTCCTCTGGGCCCGTCTGCAGGTTTCATCCTCGACTCCTCCCCGTTGGCCAAGCTGCCTTGCAACCCAACCCCAATCTCCTAGTGCATCCTGCTTCGGCCGTGTCCTTGCATAGCCTCGGAGCCGCGTCCACTTTGGATTCCTCCGTTACTCATCCTGCCACTTGCCGTTTACTCGGGGCTCTCGCCAGGCTACCTTACTCATTGGTCTCGCTGCCGCTACTAGCATCCCGCTCTTCTGCTGGCTCCAACGACACACTGGCACTACCAGCGCCGCAACCACCAGCGCATCCACCACCAATCTGCTTCTGAAAAGCACGCGCCATCTCTCTTGCGTTGACGTTACTGCTACATGCATCGGCCCGTCTAGCTGCTCTCTGCCCATCGGCCCATCACCCTGCCCTGTCCATGCTACCGCCACTAGCTGGATCTGGTTATACATCTGCCTTGCAACCCGACCTTTAAATCTGCCCCCCTCCCCCGGCCCGTCCCATTTTCACTTTCCATGTTATGCAGCCGCTCGTTTCTGCAATGACAACCTTTAGAAAAGCCTTTATTGGCGTCATCGTCAAGAGCCTGCTGCGTGGCAAGTCGCTGATCCAGGCCATTCTCGCCTTCTGGGTCAGCCCGCTCTCGTCCGCCTCCAAGACCGGCGCCGCCACGCCAAAGAGCCTCCAGGACTTTCTCAAGGATGCAGAAACTGCCATTCTCGGCCCCGTCAGCGGCAGCGGCCTCGTCCAGCTGTCGGACAACCTGAGGAAACAATTCATCGACGGCCTGCGCGACAACATGCAATGCATGTTGCCCTCGTACAGCCACCAGCTCCCCACTGGCCTCGAGCATGGCCAATATCTCGCCCTCGACGTTGGCGGCTCAACCCTGCGTGTTGCTATGGTCGAGCTACGCGGTCGTTCAGACGAGGGAACCAACGACAGTGAGATTGTCAGCATGCACAACTACAAAATCTCACGAGACATCAAGGATCTCGAGGGAATCGCCTTTTTCCAGTGGATGGCTGCCAGGATCCAGGAGACGCTTGCGGAAGTTATGAACAAAGAAACCAGCCCGGAGGACCCGCTACCCGTTGCTCTCGCATGGAGCTTCCCCATTGAGTACGTTTATTCTCACTTCTCGTCCATCTTATGATGAAAACTAACAACCTTCCCAGGCAAACTTCGCTTGGCGGTGGAAAGCTGCAGGCTATGGGCAAAGGCTTCCTTGCTGACAAGGGTCTCATCGGACAGGACCTTGGTGACATTATCAAGACAGCCTGCCATTCCCAGAACCTTCATGTCCAGCTTCAGGCCATTCTCAACGATTCCAGCGCCTGCCTGCTGTCACGCGCCTACTCTCACCCAAACACCCGATTTGGTCTCATCCTGGGCACCGGCGTCAACATTGCCGCTTACATGCCTGTTTCTACCATGGGTCGCCCCAAGTTTGGCGTCCGACCCGACGGGTGGTTTGACGAGGCCAGTCACGTCATTGTCAACACAGAACTCGGCATGTTTGGCACCGGCATCCTGCCTCTGACCCGCTGGGATAAGCAACTGGTGAAGCAGCACCCCAGACCTGACTTCCAGCCCCTGGAGCACATGGTCAGCGGCATGTATCTCGGCGAAATCGTTCGTCTCATCATGATTGAGGCTATTGAGACTACCGGCCTCCTTGGAGGTGTCTTGCCCTCATCTTTGACGACCAACTATACTCTGGGAACCGATACTCTTTCCATGATTGAGGCGTAAGTATTTTCGTCATCGCATTTAATGAGTTCCGGCTAACGTCCTTGTCTAGCGACTCCACCTCCAACCTGAGTGAAGCCATTAGAATCTTTTCTGATCGACACCCTTCACCTCACACACCCACCACGTCAGACATGGCTGCCATCAGGAGCCTTGCCTCCTTTGTGTCGGTCCGCTCCAGTGCGCTGGTCGCAACCTGCCTCTACACCCTGTGGGATGCCCGACTAGAAAGCGAGCAAAGTTTCCTGGAGACGCTGTCTGAGGACTCTCCTCTCCGCCAGCAGGTCGAATCCGACATGAAGCTGGACAAGACCACGGTTGCATTCAACGGCAGCGTCATTGAAAACTACCCTGGCTACCTCGAAGGCTGCCAACGGTACATCCAGGAGCTTCTCGAGACCCGGGGCTACGCCAAGACCCGAAGCATCGAGTTGGTACCTGCCAAGGAGAGCTCGTTGGTCGGTGCCGGTGTCGCGCTGGCGTGTATCGGAGCCGAGGCTTCATAATTGTTTGGAAAAGCCGTTTTTGGTGCGGACATACATACTTGATACCTAAGTCGTTACTGGGTCGCTGTCTATATTTTTGCGTTTTCACTTCTTTTTACATACGTGTTTTTTTGTTTCCTACGGATATGCAACAAGACTTGCATACGATAGAGGCGCAGGCTAGCATTTGCTTTTGGTCTGTTTTCCATAGGCGCATCATCTTGGGACTGTTTATATAATTCCATAGCGTGGAAAAACTTGAAAAATTCTTCATCTGTCAGGCTCTCATAGTGATTATAACTTTTGTCTCGAGACTTCAAAATCTCGCGGCACCGTGTAAGTCGTTGTCGCGGCCTGCAGCGATGAAGTCCATTAAGCCCGTCATGTGACCACCTGCGTTGTTCGCGTCCCCCACATTAACGCGTCGGTCGTCCTCACTTGCACGCCAACGCCAAACGCCAAACAAATAGGCACCCAATCTAGCCCGCGTGCACGCGAGACACTCTATTACATGGGCCATACTGCCAACACCTGTTGAGCTTCATATATTACAGACGCAATACCTCATTCGTGCTACGAGCTGACATATTTCGCACCTTTTTTTTTTGTCGCGCATATTGAGCTACGACCACTTGCAGCCACCATGGGCGACACAGCCGCCGCGTCTGGCAAGCTGTTTGCCGAGTGCGCGATTGCCTTTGTCCCGAGCGGCTCCCTGACACCAAAGACGATTGGCGAGGTACGTTTTCCGTGGCCGTGACGTCGAAAAATTAAGCGGTATATTCCTATGTGAATAAATGTGCTAACGTCTAGGCGAAACCCGACAGCTCTCCTCCATCCTCGAAGACAATGGCGCCACCGTCCTCGATCCGCGCCGCGACGGCAGCCTCCACATCGACAAGGTGACGCACATCATCTCCAACACGATTGACTTCCAGCAGTACACCGAGTCGCAGGCCGTCATGATCCCCGTAGTCACCATGCACTGGATCACGGCGAGCATCAGCCGACGGCGGCAGGCGCAGGTGCGGCCGTTTTCGCCGGACCCGCGCCTCATCTTTGCCGAGGTGGTGGTGACGTGCGCGGACCTGCCCGTCATGGACAAGGAGAGCATCCTGGGCGCCGTCATGGCGCTGGGTGGTCAGGAGACAAAGGACGTGAATAAGCTTACTACGCATGTTTGCGCCTTGTCCATGGATCACCCCAAGGTGCAGGTTGCGCGCGAGAGGGGGTGGAAGGGCAAGGTTGTCTTGCCGCACTGGTGAGTTTGCGTCGGGAAAATGGGAAAAGGGCTGGCCCGTGTATGGAGGCTGACTTTGAGATGTGTGTTGCAGGTTTGACGATTGCTTTAAGCTTGGAAAGCGGATTGATGAGACGCCGTATTTGCTACCCGATCCGGAGATTCTCAAGAAGACGCCTGATGACGCGCTCGATATCCCGGTCAATGCTAACCTCGATGGCGCTACGTCGGCGAACCCGCAGTACCTACCGTTACCTTCAGATGACGACGCGGCTCGACCGCCTGCTACCGTGTTTCAAGACCGTAAGGTGCTGCTTGCGGAGGATCTCAACATTACACCGCGCCTTGCGAAAGCCGTCAAGGATATTATCGTTAGCGGCGGCGGCAAGCTGGTAGATACTGTCGACAAGTGTGACATGTATATCGGGCAGTACCGTGATGGCGAGCAGTACGTTTTGGCCGCGCAATGGTGCAAGGAAGTGGGCAACTTGTCTTGGCTGTACTATCTCATCTTGCACAACTCGTGGACGTCGCCACTGCGACGATTGCTTCACTACCCGATTCCTCGCCATGGTATCGAAGGTTTCAAGGACCTCCGAATCACCGTGTCAAACTACGGCGGCGAGGCGCGTATTTACCTCGAGAACCTGATCAAAGCCTGCGGTGCCGAGTTTACCAAGACGATGAAGGCCGACAACACACATCTCATCACGGCACGAGACACGAGTGAAAAGTGCAAGGCGGCGCCAGAATGGGGTGTCGCCGTTGTAAACCATCTATGGATCGAGGAGAGCTACGCCAAGTGCGAGATCAAGCCGATCAACATCAAAAAGTACAACCACTTCCCTCCGCGGACGAATCTAGGCGAGATTATCGGTCAGACCTTTTTCGACGAGTCGAGGTTGAGGGAGCTCTTTTACCCCGGCGGCGACGCCAAGATGTCGCCCCGTTCGAAGCGCAAGCGCAAGGTTCTCGAGGCTGCCGAGGACAATGCGTATCAGAATGGCCCTGCTGAGGGTGTTGTGGTTGGCAAGACTGATGGCGAGGGCGAGGACCGTGGCGTGCTCCGCGACAAGGATGACGAGAATAGCCAGCCAACGCCCGCACCGGTCGAGACACCGATTCGACAGCGACAAGCCCGCCCAGGCAAGGAGAATGACACGCCGTCAGTGTCGTCAGCTGGCGGCAGGAGCGCCAAGGCCAAGGCTCGCGACATGCTGCAACACATCGCGCCAGACATTGAGCTCTACGAAAAGGAAAAGAAGAGGCAAAGCAAGTCTGGCGCACCATGGGGCGGGAAGCGCGCGGCGGATCTTGCCGAAAAGGAAAAGGAGCGTAAGGCTGCCGAGAAGGAAAAGAAGGAAGCTGAAGAGGAGCAGGACGATGCGGAGACGGCCAAGCGGCCAAACAAGAAGCCTCGTCCTTCATTGCCCGAGGTTGATATGCGTATTATTCTAACCGGTTTCACGAGATGGGTGGATGACAAGAACAAAGAGGACAATGACAGGGTACAGTCTTGCCTTTTTCTAGAGTATATTGGTGTGTTAGTTTGCTAACATCTATGCAGAGAAAACTGCGCGATCTTGGTATTCAAATCGTCCAAGAAGGTCAGCCGTGCGACTACCTCGCCGCACCGCACATTGTGCGCACAGTCAAGTTTCTGTGCGCACTCGCCCGCGGTCCAACCGTCATCTCGTCGTCATTCGTGGACAGGATTCTAGAGACGGGCAAGGTCCCCGCCGTCGACAGCTTCATCCTCAAAGACAAGGACGCCGAGGGCCGATACAACTTCAAGCTGGACAAGTCGGTGGCGCGCGCCAAGGCCAACCGCGGGCGGTTGCTTCAGGGCGTGGCCGTCTACTGCACCGAGGGCATCCGCAACGGGCCCAAGAGCTACCAGGCCATCTCAGAGACCAACGGGGCCATCTTCAAGATTTACCGCGCCCGCAGCGGCACGACCATTAAGCCGACGACGGCCGAGGAGGACGGCAACGCGCCGCCGGAGCCCGTGTACCTCCTCAGCGGCACGAGCAGCCAGGAGCAGGCGCTGTGGCCCAAGTTTAGAGAGATGGCGGAAAAGGGACACATGGAGCCGAGGGTCGTGGCGCCCGACTGGCTGCTGGATGTGGCCATGGCGCAGCAGGTCCGGTTTGATAAGAAGTTTCTCGTGGAGAATTTCCGGCAGGATTAAACGGCTTTCCTTTAATGGGAAGCAACCTGATGCCAGTGTCATGTGTGAATGAAGCCTTCTTTTTTGTTCTCTCTTTCTTTTGGTGCAGCATAGCGCGGGTTGGAGCGGGATTTGTTGGTCTGGGATTAATGAATTTTTTGTCGAGATATCATGGCTTTTCTTTGTAGAGAAATTGTTAGGCAGGTAGTGTTATTAGAAGAATTTGACACCGAGGGAATCTTCCTGGCCGAATATTTGTGCCTTGCCGCGTTTGACGAGTACGTTGAGGCCCTTGCGGAGGACATCTGGGTCGATGCCATGTAGTTCTGTAGATAGCAGAGTTGGTACAAGCACATTGCCACAGCGGACAAAAGCAAAAGATGTAAACTCACCTGTTCCTCTCGTCCCTTCACCCTCGGAAAGCTCATACACCGTCAAAACACTCTTCTTCTGCGCCGTCTCATCCACGTAATTCTCCACAAGCGTCGCCCACTCCTCTGGCGTACGCCAGTAAATAAAGACGACGTCCTCCGCACCGCCGCCTGCAGCACCGCCCGCTCCCGAACCACCCCCGCCTGACGACGTGCTGGCCGAGGAGGAAACGTACTCTGCGCGGCCCTCGCGGCGCATATGCTCCAGCAGCTCCCGGATATCCGCCATCTGCAGGCGGCGGTCGAGCTTCTTATTGTGAAACAGCTCCGAGTCGGCGGCCTGGGAGACGGTGAGGCGAAAGATGCGGCGGGCGCGGCAGTAGGACAGGACCAGGTCGGTCCATTTGGTGAGCTGGGCGGCGTGGGTGGCGAGGTTGGTCTGGCGGGTGAAGAAGGCGGGGAAGGAGTATTCCGGGGGGAAGCGGTGCGGACTGGGCGAGGAGGTCATTTTTGGTGATGAGGATGTGAGGATGGATGGAAGTTGGATGTGGTTGTTTGTGAGGTGAGTTGCGGTTCTGAGGGGCATTGGTTTGGTGGGGGATGTGGGGTGGGTTTATTTCTGGGCGTTTGTCATTGTTTGGAGACGAAGAAAAGGCCTTGGCTGGGCTTCGTATTGGGAATATTCTGAATTTGCTGAATTGTATAGTATGTTTTGGTCTAACACAGTAAATTACCTACTTGAATTGAACCTACCATGCATTGTTGGCATCCAGTGACGAAAGAAGCAGCAACGGTGATGGCTGCCGTGTCCAGGCTAGCTTGTATTGGTTAGGATCCCGCGCGCCTCGGGATGGGCTGATTGTCCCAAAACCCCAGCAGGAAGCGAAGAGTCAATGAGCATCAAATGAATCAAAATCACAGAAATGTCATCCGGGGAACTGCGGAGTAATAACCATCAAGCCAGCCCCCGACTTACTCGGACTGGTTAGCTAAGCGCAAACGCAAAAAAAAATAAAATAGACTTTCCGGTTCCTCAGAATACCGTCGGCCCGCCCGCGCAAGCAAGGCCAAAAACAGGCAATCGGCCCAGCACCAACGAGTACGAGTAAGCGCAGGCAAAGTCCCACGCCACACGACAACGCTTATCACCCCACCCGAGGCGCACCCGAGACGCAGCCGCACCACCACACCACTCATCGGGAGGAATCGCCAAACTGGCCGGGGGCCGTATCTTATCGAGGCTCTTACCAAGCCTCGTTGTGCTTAATCGAACACACACACACCCCCTATCAAAGATAGTCGCTTTTTTTGCTTGGTGCAGAATGTGTTATCGGGGCTATTATTCGTATATATCCGGAGATGCACCTCCCAAGCCGACTGCCGAAGCAGTTGACACCCGTGCTCTCTCTTATCTCCACGCCCACGTATACGCACATCACGCACCCCTACCACCACGCTCCCCGATAAGTCAACTGTCGCATCACAAGGCTACCAAGCACAAGGAAACTGTATTTTGCCCCTGTCTCTCCATAAAAGAAGGGGCGGCTGTTTCTTCTCCGCGGAGGAATACGCTTTTTAGATATTGCCTTTTTCTCATTGGCTGGTGTTGCCTTGTTGGCAACTCCCCTCTCCTACCTTTCCCGAGGCAGGCTGGTCTCTTACACGGGTGAGTGGTTTGATAGCGCCAGTGACTGGTGTTTTAGTTACATATGCTCAACGTCTTTCTGCAAAACTGTAGTTTCTGTTTCCCTCCCCCCTTTCTTCTTCTTTTTTTTTTTTCATGACATGAGCTTTGCATTCTTTTGACAAAGAAACAAGTCATGGATACACCACGCAAGAAACTCGTCGTCGTCGGCCTCGGCATGGTCGGCGCCGCCTTCATGTAAGTCGTCCTCTCTGACATGGTCACCCAACCCCAACCGCAGCACGTTTCTAACCCGGTCGGTAAAACTACAGAGAAAAACTACTCAAATTCGACGCCAATGATAACTCATACGAAATCACCGTCCTCGGCGAGGAACCCTATTATGCCTACAACCGCGTCGGCCTCACCAGCTTCTTTGCCCACCGCAAGATCCCAGAACTGTACCTAAACCCCGAAGAATGGGCAAGTCACAAATTCCATATTCCACTTTCCGAAACATTCTCAAGCTAACCCGTTCTGCTGCCACAAACAGTACCGCAAAGATAAAAACAAGGCCCTGACCTGCTTCATCTCCACCAAAGTCGTCGACATCGACACCGGCTCCAAGGCAGTACACTGCGAAAACGGCCAGGCCCTCCCGTACGACATTCTCGTGCTGGCCACGGGCTCCAGCGCCATCGTCCCGCGCGGCATCCCCGGCCACGACGCCAACGGCGTCTTTGTCTATCGCACCATTGACGACCTGATTCGCCTCATCGACTTTGCCGGCGAGCACAAGGGCACCTCGGGCACCGTCCTCGGCGGCGGCCTGCTGGGCCTCGAGGCTGCCAAGGCCATGATGGACCTCGAGCAGTTTAGCAGCGTCAAGCTCGTGGAAAAGGGCCAGTGGGTGCTCGGTCGCCAGCTGGACTGCGATGCCGGCAACATGGTTGGCGAGCAGGTCAGCCAGCTGGGCGTCGAGCTCATGCTCGACACTTCCGTAGCGAGCATCAAGGTTGACGACGCCAACAATGTGACCGGCGTCGTCTTTGCCGACGGCCGCGAGGTCGAGTCCAGCACTGTCTGCTTCGCCATGGGCATCCGCCCGCGCGACGAGCTGGCGCGCAACGCCGACATAGCCTGCCACGAGCGCGGCGGCATCCTTGTCGGCGACGACCTGCAGACCAACAAGGAGGGCATCTACGCCATTGGCGAGTGCGCCAACTGGAAGGACCAAGTCTTTGGGCTCATCGGCCCGGGCGTGGAAATGGCAGACGTCCTCGCCTTCAACCTCACCCAAGCCAAGATTCACTCGCCCCGCCTGTTCAAGACGCCCGACCTGAGCACGAAGCTGAAGCTTCTCGGCGTCGAAGTCGCCAGCTTCGGTGACTGCTTCGCTGACCGCGACGGGCCGGCTAATCTCCCCCCGCGCTACAAGAAGCTGCCCAACGGGCCCAACACGCAGGTTCTCACGTACAGGGATCCCTTCCAGCACATTTACAAAAAGTACATCTTCACCGCCGACGGCAAGTACTTACTCGGCGGCATGCTCATCGGCGACACGACCGACTACGTCAAGGTGCTCCCGCTCGTCAAGTCGATGAAGCTGCTGGAAACACCACCGGGCGAGCTCATCCTCGGCAGCAGCAAGGGCGACGACAGCGTCGCCGACCTGCCGGACGACACGCAAGTCTGCTCATGCCACAACGTCACCAAGGGCGACATTGTCGAGCAGGTCAAGAGCGGCAAATGCAAGGACATTGCCAGCATCAAGAAGTGCACAAAGGCCGGCACGGGCTGCGGCGGCTGTCTGCCTCTCGTGACCACAATCTTCAACAAGGCCATGACGGACATGGGCAACACCGTGACCAACTACCTCTGCGAGCACTTCAACTACTCGCGCACGGAGCTCTTCCACATCATCTCCGTCAAGAAGCACAAGACGTTTGCCGCCGTCATGGCCGACGCGGGCAACAACAACAACAACCCCGAAGCCGGCAGCTCGGGCTGCGAGCTCTGCAAGCCCGCCGTCGCCAGCATCTTTGCCTCGCTGTGGAACCGCCACGTCCTCGAGCCCAGCAACCACGGCCTGCAGGACACAAACGACCGCTACCTGGGCAACATCCAGCGCAACGGCACCTACTCGGTCGTCCCGCGCGTGCCCGGCGGCGAGATTACGCCCGAGAAGCTGCTTGCCATTGGCACCGTCGCCAAGCGCTACGGCCTCTACACCAAAATCACCGGCGGCCAGCGCATCGACTTGTTTGGCGCCCGCAAGCAGGATCTGCCGTCCATCTGGGCGGACCTCAACGCCGCGGGGCTCGAGTCTGGCCATGCCTACGCCAAGTCGCTGCGCACCGTCAAGAGCTGCGTCGGCTCGACCTGGTGCCGCTTCGGCATTGGTGACAGTGTTGGTCTGGCCGTGCGCCTCGAGGAGCGGTATAAGAGTATCCGCGCCCCGCACAAGATCAAGGGTGGTGTAAGTGGTTGCGTGAGAGAGTGCGCCGAGGCGCAAAGTAAAGAGTAAGTTACGCCATGAAACAGCCACTACCGGGTTCAAAACGCTAACCACGTCCTCTCATAGTTTCGGCCTCATCGCCACAGAAAAGGGCTTCAACGTCTTCGTAGCCGGCAACGGCGGCGCCAAACCGCGCCACGCCGAGCTCCTGGCCAAGGACGTGCCGCCCGCCGACGTCGTGCCCATGCTGGACAGATACCTCATGCTCTACATCCAGACGGCCGACAAGCTGCAGCGCACGGCGCCCTGGCTCGAGAAGCTGCCGGGCGGCATCAAATACCTGCAAAGGGTCATCATCGATGACGAGCTGGGCATCTGTGCCTCGCTCGAGGCGCAGATGAAGGAGCTGGTCGGCAGCTACTTTGACGAGTGGGCGGCCGCCATTGCCGACCCGGCCATTGCCGCGCGCTTCACCCAGTTTGATAACTCGGCTGAGGGGATGCAGGGTGTCGAGCTCGAGGAGGACCGCGGCCAGAAGCGTCCCGCCCACTGGGTCAAGGAGCCCGCCAAGGACGACTTCAAGGGTCTCGCCTCGTCCTGGAGCAGCACCGCCTGGGAGGCCGTCCTGCCCGCCGCGCACTTTGCCGGCGCCGACGACCTGCCCAACGGCATCTCGGCGACGATTAAGCGCGGCGACACGCAGCTGGCCCTGTGGCGCATCCGCGGCCGCTACTTTGCCACGCAGCAAATGTGCCCGCACAAGCGCGCTTTCATCCTCTCCGACGGCCTCATCGGTGAGACGACCAAGGCTACTGTTTGTGATGACAAGTCGTCGTCATCGTCGTCCCCGTGGGTCTCGTGCCCTCACCACAAGCGCAACTTTGACCTCGGCAACGGCTCGTGCAAGAATGACGCTGAGCTGTCGATTGCCACGTTTGACGTCGAGCAGCGCGACGACGGCATGGTGTACCTGCTGCTGCCGCCGGTGGCGGAGCTGGACGCCGCGCTGGGCACAACAAAGTGGATGGTGAAGAAGGGCGAGAGCGGCGAGGAGCCGCTTGCCGAACTGGATCGCAAGCTGAACCACGTTGGCACACGCGGTAGGAAACCGAACGCTGCGGCAAAGGTGGCCAAGGAGAGTGCCATGAACATGCAGATTGCGGCTGGTGGCGGATGCGGAATGGCACCAGAGTGGTGAGGTGAATGCATGTAGAAAGAGGCAAATTTTGATTAAAGATGTTTTCAAGCTAGTATACAAGATAAATGCGACTGCGCCCATCCCGCTATTCCAAAGATTTTGGAATTATTCCGAATAGACATAAAAAAAATTAAAAACATATTCAAAATGCTTGCTTTGCACGTAGCTAGCTGCTCATTGCAATATCCTTAAATTGAATATTAAACCATGTTGCGTCGTAGCTCTCAGGCAGACCTTCTACTCCAAACATCCCAAAATAAGTAAAATAATAAGTAGAAAAACGCCGGAAAAAAAAATTGTCGGTATCACGAATAAGTGTCAAAAAGTCTATATTGCGATTCTTCTTGGCCTTGCGCAGCGGCTAGGCAAAAGAGTAAAACGAATGCAAGTAATCAAATGAGGCGAGAATGTCCCAAAGACCAGAAATTTGTGTTTTGTAAATGTGTGAAGAAACGAACGAAAGCATTCATCAGCAATTAATCAATGCTATCCGCATCGCTCATGTCGCTCATGGACGCGTGTCCGCTGTCGACGGCCATGCCAACAAGTGTCTTGGTGATAGACAGACAGCGCTTGACGACCTTGTCTCTGACGTCCGCATCAAGGCCAGTGGCTGTGCCGGCGTTGCCGCCAATCCAGATGCGCAAGTTGCCAGAAATCTTCTCGAGGGTGCGGTCGAAGGCTGCCTCCTCGGTCTTGTCCTGCATGACTTGCTCTAGCAGCGTCATGACAGACGTGAAGCCGAGTAAAGTCATTTCAGCAGTCATCTTGGGCGACAGCAGAGCCTCAACAACGCGGAGACTCTGCGATGGGGTGACCACTGCGCCTTCCGCTCGTGAAAGCTGGCCAATGGCAACTGCACATCGAAGGGTAAGCAGAAGATCTTGGTTCGAGGCGTGTGGTCCGGATCCAACGACGAGCTTGGATTCGCGGAATGGGCTTTCGATGCGCTCTGAACCGAGCGCCTTCAGTGATGCAGCAATGCTGGCGCCGCGCTCTTGCTTGATGAGGAGTGCGCGAGCTAGCGTGGCGCGGAGCATGGCAACCGAGCCTACTGGTGCCGCCTTGATGGCAGTCTCCATGTCTTCGTTCTTAACATCCGTCTTCGCTTCCTTCTCCAGGGCAGTCGTCAAAACACCGTGAAGGACCTCGGTAGACCACCAGGCAGCAACGGCATCGAGTGGCGAGCTGACATAGACATCTTCAACAACTGAATCCATGGCATCAATAGGATGGGCCACATCATACGACGTCTCCCTGTTGAACGCGAGGTTATGGGCACGCTGAATAACCAAGTCGGTCAAAACATCGTCACATTCGCGTTCGATGAGCAGGGCAAGGTGCTCGGGAAGCTCGCTCTCTTTGGCGGCAGACGAGTCATCACGGAGTTGAATGAGCAGGCGGTTGAGCTGGCGAGCCTCGTTCCACTGAGTTCGCGCGAGCTTGGCAGCAATGGTGTTGACAAGGCCGAGTTGCATGCGGCTTTGGCTGAGATCCCAAAGCAGGACACGAATGTGCAGAGCCTTGAGCATGAGACGCTGGGGCGTGCTCGGAAGCGTGCCAGAAGCCAAGAGGGTCAGGACAAGGCGGCTCTTGCATACATCAACGTCGCCACCGGCGAGCTGAGAGTCGAGGGCAATAGACCAAGCCTTGACTCTGGCCGTTTCCTCTTCTTCGGTGAGTCCAGTGAGTGCCTGGTAGCCATGCACGCCAATGATGTTGCGCAGGCTGAGCTTGGCAGTCTTGAGCATGAGGGCGGCCGCTTCGAGGAAGAAGTTGTGGCGAGGAACCCAGACAGTCTGAATCGATGTAAGCCATGCTTGACGGCGAACTTCAATGGACGAGGCCAGCGAGGGAGCAGCGCGTAGGTAGGCTCCATTGCGCTTCTTGGGATTGTCGTCGGACGGGCGGAAGAGCGAAGGGACAAATGCCCACAGGAAGACACCGAGGAACAAAAGAAGCTTGATAGAGGTGTGGACATGATAGCCCATAACGTGCAAGTCGAGGCTGGAGGAAGCGGAGCGGAGAAGTTGCAGGGGTACCGCAAATAGACCGCGACCGTCTGGGTTCTCGTTGCTCTGCTCATCCTCACGAACCGCTTCGAGAATCATGAGACCAGCGAGGGAACCGACCATCAGCTTGCCAAAGTACGGGCTGGCATTTGACCAGTTACCTTGCTGCTGCTGCTGCTGGACCTGCTGCTGCTGGATCTGCTGCTGGCGGATGACCGCGGGGTTCGCTCCGCGAAAGGACTGCGCGGGAACGGGGTATGGCTGGCCAGCGGCCATCTGAGCAGCGAGAATTCGTCGCATGTCGTCAGGGACCTGGATCATGCCCGAAGGTGCTTCGCCGCCTTCTTGCTGGGGCATTGGACTCCCCATGAACTGCTGCTGGCCGTCTTGGCCGTATTGCATCTGCGAAGGCGGTTGCTGCACGGGGCCGATGGAACCGTTCATGGCTCCAGCCATAAAGAGCTTCTCAAAGGCGGCGATTCTCGCTTGCATGGCACCATTTTCGTCCAGCAGGCGGTGATTTCTCTTTTCCAAGTGGCGGATATATTCGGTTGCCTTGCTAAGGACCTATCGTGGGCGGGTTAGTTGACTGAAGTAAAAAGAGTTGGATGCTCACATACAGTAGCTTTATTCAGTTTATGCGCGGGCGTCAAGCCGTGGAGCTCTTCACGGTCCACAGTCGTATCTTCGCCGCGAGCGCTCTTGGACATGATGCGCAGACTGGGCACGCTGTCCCGCAGCGCGGCAATCTTGTCATTGATGTTTGTGCGGTATCGCTTCTCAATCATGTTGTGCGCCGTCTTCTTGACGGGCTTGTCATCGTCATCGTCGTCTTCTTCGTCTTCCGGCTCCGACGAGACCTTGCGCTTTCTTGATTGATGAGCACCGGTATCGTCGGGGGACGAGATGATGCCGGCTTTGGTATCGCTTCGATTGGAATCCGGGCTGGAAGCGTTGGGGGACGTGTATTTAAAGTGAGCCGGCATGGCGATGCTCTTGAGCTTCTCGTGGACGGCAGGCGTCAGGGTGGTTGTGGAGCGCGGGCGAGCGGCGCCAGAGTTCTCGCTGGGAGGCATCATGAAGTTTGCCGGCGAAAAGAGGCCGTTGGGGTCGATGCCGGGAGAGGCATTGCTGCCACCGTTGGCTGGCGAGTTTGAGCCGAGCTCATCCAGCGACGGGAACTGC
This sequence comes from Lecanicillium sp. MT-2017a, assembly GCA_003056585.1. Classification (NCBI taxonomy): domain Eukaryota; kingdom Fungi; phylum Ascomycota; class Sordariomycetes; order Hypocreales; family Cordycipitaceae; genus Lecanicillium; species Lecanicillium sp. MT-2017a. The sequence continues at coordinate 250,306 of PXYN01000226.1, forward strand.
CACGACGGGGTGACATATTCGGGCTGTGTGGAGTCGGCGCTGGTGTTGTCGTATGTGTCAAAGGACGGCGAGCCCTGAAAGTCCCAGATGGAGTTTGGGTCGAGCAGCGACCTGGTGAGCTCGTCGTTTTGGATGGACTGGTCCGACATGGAGTCGACACCAAAGGTGCCGTCATTGACAAAGGCCAAGCTCGAGTCGTCGAGGCTGAGCTGGCCGTTGTCGTCCTCGTTGGACATGGCTGCGGCCGCGGGCTGCAATGGCACGGCGTAGCAACTTAATCAATGGCCAGTGAGGCTGCGGGTGATGGTTCCAGGGGTGGTTCAGCGAGGAGAGAGTCAAGTAAGGATGATGATTCTCTCTGGTTGCTCGCAATGAGTTGGTTCAAGGTGGGCCTTGGGGGTCGGGGTGGTGTTTGAGGTAGAGTGACAGGGCAGGGTGAGGTCAGGACAGGGCAGGCGAGGCTGATGAAAGAAGGCTGGATGCGGCGAGCGAAAGCAAAGACGCCAGGGTGCGATGTGTAGGTATAGTAAGCTGTAAATAGGCTTTGCTACCGCCAATCTAAGCACCGGAGCGGCGACAGAGGGAAGGGAATATGCGGAAGCAGCTACTAGAGACGACGAAAACTTTAAACCCAGCGCGCGGTTTAGGCGGGCTGAATGGGTGGTGTATTCGTAGCCTGCCGGGAGCGTGAGCTAGAGGGCGAGCGGCGGGTTTTCGATGCTAGGCCAGACTAGGTGAACGGCAACCCGATTGCCGGGTTCTTTAGGTGCTGAACGGAGTAGTGTAGCAGCCAGTCGGGCTCCGTCGTAGCGCAAACGACCAAAAATACAGCGGGTACCTGTGCTGAGTGCGAGAGAGCGCGTCGGCGAACTGGGGGGCGGCAACGGAGAGTTCAGATGGATCAGTTGAGCGTCAATCCAAGCAGAAGCGAGTCGATCCGTCAGTCAGTCAGTCAGCCAGTCAGGCTAGTAATAGGCACAGGAGTTTGTATCCCGCAGCTGTGGAAAGAGAACTTGAACCAAACGGGTTTGAACTTTTCGCTGCGTGGCTACTACCTACCAAGTGCACCAGTCCGGGGGCCGCGCGCGCACGCACTGGGCTTGGCTTTGGGAGCGGGCATGCGGGACATGACACGCGAAGAGGCAGGGAGGAGCAGGAAATCGTACGATTCGGCAAGCGCATCAGGCCAGCCGCTTTGGCATGTGCCAGGGTTGCCCGCCCGCCAGGTTTGCTGCCAGCTGCCCACAGCCCACTGCGTTTGCACGGTTTTTTTCTTGCCAGCTGCCCGCTGTCAGAAAAGCTCGGGCCATCCGCAGCCGGGGAACCAATGGGGGCGCCACGCCTAGGAGGGGACGCTGAAAACGGCGAGTGTAGAAAAAAAACCCTTTGGGCGGCCGGAGTGGAGCCCCCTGCGCCCCCCCGGGTCCGTCTGCGCAGTTCCCGGCCGCCACACAGGGTCCCCACCGTTGGCTGCACGAACGCTCCCCCCTCTTCCGGCGCCCGTTTGTACTGGTTCGTGATGGTCCTGATGACAACCTGCAGTTCTTCAGTGACATACATGCCCAGGGATACGACGCATCAATAATACAAGGCCCGATTGCTTTGATCTCTTTTGTTTTTCGTTGGACTTTGTTCCTCTCACTCCGCACTCTTGTGTAATGAACGGCTTCTGACTCGTGCCCGTGGTTACAGAGCACGACTTTGCTCGCGCCCGGTGCCGGCTATCCGGTGGGTAAAGCTGCAAACTGCAATGCGGCATGCAACTGTTGCCCATCAAGCGCCTTTCCAGTATATCATCAGACGAACAATGCAGTGCAACGTGCCATACCATCACCCTTATGACGGCGTACAATAATCCCACCGCACTCGGGCCTTGTTCTGGTAACCTCCATGCTGACAAGCTGCCAACGCTTTGGCATGCAATATCCAACAATACACGAAACCAAGACGCCTCTTCTCCTGCAATGCCCAACTACCGTCGGGATGCTTCTACGGCTAATATCATATATCGTGCAATATCACGGTCGAACGACCACGTTGCTCCATTTGCTGCGGATACGCATCTCTCGCGCGCTCGCGCTCCCGGCCCTCTCTTGACCGTCTCCGAACAATAAACATAAACGAAACAATGTTCGGAAATCGGCGACGTCGCACCCGCCTTACGAACAGTCGGCGCATCCCATACCGTGCCGTGTCCAGGCACGAATAATTCATGATACCCGCCCCTTACAATGTCGTAAATGATGTGCGCCTCAGTGACACGCCAGGCCACCTGGTGGACTGCATACGAAGCTTGTCTACAAAATAGCCTAAACCTTAATCGCCGCTAGCACGGCCTATACAGCCGCACCCTTAGAACCGCAGCCTTGAAAAGTTTCCTGTTCGGTGAGCTCCATATCTCCCAGGGCAAGGGTAGTTGGCGACGCCTTACGAAACACGGAGTTTATGAATACGCAATCGTCTTGAAAAACAAGAACCACCACTTCACGGTCCTTTTCTTGTGCTTGCTTGGCAATTATACCTCGTCACCCCATTCGCGGCCGTTACAGGCCCGGTGACCTTGAACGGCTCCGGGACAGGTTCCGCTATACAGCAGGCCCGGCTACTTCCGGCCTCCACTTCAAGTCAGCGTGCGTCAGCGTCTCTCTTTCGTGTACGGAGTGTCCGTAGGCGCTAGAAATGGTCAGCGGCAGCCAACGGAGCACCAGCCGGCGGTGGCTCCACCGGCGATGCGCTGCTTTCCATGTTAGGGCCGGCACCCACCTCCGAGTTCCGCGTGCCTGTTCTATTTTCCCGTTGCAGTGGTTTGATATGTCTTTTTCTGGCCTTCCAGCCTGCAGCCCGGTTTCTTATCGCAACTATGCTTCGTGACTGTGGCCGTACGTCTTCACTTACACGGTCATCCGTGAACGCCCGTCCTCGCCACAGGGCTGAATTTGCATTTTCGGTAATCGAGAAGCGATGTCACAAGAAGGAATGTGATTTGCATTCAGCTACCAAGCCATGCCCCTCTTCCAGCCAATGTAAGCATGGTACACAAATGAAATCCGGTCATCAAGACATGAATATATTGCCCTGCACTCAGAGACTGCTATGAAGCACTATCTAAAGAGAATAAACTATGCCCTTCCGTGGATGAATTTAGGATATGATTGCCAGGAGGGGTTAGAAGAGAATATAAAAAGAAATCAAACACTAAGTACGTGACAATAGTAGCGTCAGTGAGCAGAGGGGGCTATCAAACCAGTCTCGCCGCTCACCACACATCATCGGAGCTCTTGACCATTTCCACTGTCGGTGTTTTCGGTACCATCCTCTTCATCCGCTTTCTGTCTTCTTTGGTCACAAGAGAAGGTGTAATTGGCACGCACGGCGTAAATGGTTGATACGGCGAGTAAGGCACGGCGCTGGCCGTGTACGGGGTTCTCCCTCCGCCAGGAGACAACGGTCCTCTGCGCTCAAACACGGTTTGCTTGGTTGTGTGTGATGTAGCCGACGGTGAGCTCAACGCTGGCTCATATGCTCGCAACGGCAATGCGCCGCCGGTGCGGACCGCAGATGGCGCGTTTGGCCGCGAGAACCGGGCACCCGGTTTCGGCGACGTTGGCAGTGCTCCAAAGGTAGCTCCAGGCTTGGGCGACGATGGCAGGCCGACCAGCGGCACTTGTGAATGCTCCGAGGTCGCAGAATCCGGATCCGCCTCTGTCGGTTCCTGTGAGAAGGTATGGCTTGGATATCTGCTGGGCAGCTGAGATTCAATGCGCTCATCAATACTCTGCCCGCTCTCTGGAGACCTGTCGGGCGGTGTAAGAGGCACATGCTGGTTATCAGACTGTCGGTCATAGCCTCTGAACGGGGCCTGGTCTGTTGGCACTGGAGGTGGCGGAGCCGGCGCGTACTGCCGTGGTGTAATAGAATTCATCTCTTGGCCGTCGTGGCGTGGAAATGTGCTTGATTGCGGTGTCATTATGGGCGATGAGATGCTGACACCGCGGACCTGCTTCTTTCGCGGCGACCTCAACGAGGAAAAGAATGACGATGTTCGCGACTGGCTCTCAGAGTCGTTGGCGCCGTTTAAGTTGAGGCTCTTTGGCTTGGACTTTTCCTTCTTCGATTGTGCGGAGCTCCTCTGGCTGACCACGACTGGCGTATCAAGCGTGACCCCTCTCTGCTTCGCGTCGTCGTGCTCCATGACGTACTTGTACATTTCCTCGAGCTGTTCTTGCGCCATTTCCCTATCTGCCGCAACAACGGTTTGATCAACGTGAGGATCTAAGCCCGGCAATGTAACAAAAGCTGGAGCAGCTGGCTCGACGTAAGGCGTGGGGCCAAACTCGGAGCGTGTCGGCGACTGGTATGAAAAGTTGGGAACCTGTCCCGCTGCAGGTTTGCCCGCTGCAGGGAACGCCTCGGCTGGAAACTCGGGACTGGCACCGAAATCAGGTACCTTGAGCGAGGCTTCGGTATCGGCGTCGTCGTCTTCTGCCTGCAGGTGCTCGCGCCGCTTCTTCGACAGTGCCAGCAGCGTAAGCGCAACGAATACCAGACTCACTGCGTACCCGCCGACAATACCGCCAATCTCTGCCGGTAGGTACTTTTTGTTGCGGAGGGCGTTCTTCGAGAACTGAGGCCCGTCCTCGGGCGCCGGCGCCGGATCAAAGTAGTTCTTGTAGAGGTCGCCAGGAATAGAGCAGTGAACGAGAGGCACCAGGACCGAGCAGACAACAAATGTCCAGGGAGAAAAGGAAAGATGAGGCCCAAGACCAGATGGCATGGTCGAGAGGAGGAAGCTGACGTCGGTTTTTAAGGAGGTACGCGCGGTGTGATGAAACCTCCTGGTGATGTACGTCGAAACATAGCTTGACTGAGGAGCGACATGGAGGTGGACGAATGCGAGGCACCGATAGGGTATATAGTGGGATGGCGATGTTTGCCCGCCCCGAGCTTGTCCCAGTTAGCGCTGTGGCAAACGGGGGGACGACACCTCGAGAGGTTGCACGGGCATTGTCGTCTTTGTGGCCGTCGACGGGCGGGAAGCCGTGATTGGCGTTGATGAAGTGTAATGGCTGCCTTTCTCAGCCTGTGGTTGGATGGACGGTAGTGATGGCAGGGGTAGCTAAGCGCCGGCATGGAGCGTCACACCGGACCACGGACCCTGATTGGCCGCCCGTGTCTGCACCCGGCTGCGCTAGCGGTGTGCCCCGCGCGAGCATCGACACCACCACCAACGTCCGAATTGTGGGTTAGACCCTGTGTAGTCCGTATGTCTCTCCTCATCACACACGCAGCATATTGCGCCGTTGCGATTTGCAGGTGTCATGCCTGTTGGGATAGCTTGAACTTTGCAACAGGCTAGCCGTTGGATTTCAGGCTGTATACTTAACGGCATGTTTCTGTCATCTGCTGTACGAGGCCAGCCGCCGTTGGCCGTGAATCTGTGATGTGTAGCGACGCCACGCCCGTAGTGTCTGGACCGTTGGGCCGTCTGGCCGTCTTGGCTGGCCTAGTTGGTCATTGCACACCATCCTATGTTTCGGCATGGCGTTCATTTTACCAATGGAGCGCTATTTGTGTCAGCGTTGGTCCACTCTACCTTGACGGCTTTCCATGCATTCTGTGCATGGCTTGCGAAGGAAGTTGCGCCATGGCAGATAATATGAGTTATCGCTCCCACGTGAACTCTCCATAAACCTCTAGTCCTGTATCTAATGGAATCTCGTATTCCGCTAGATAAAATTTTGCACTTTTGTTTATTCTCCCTGTTCTATAGTTGCCTTTGTTGGTTCATTCCCTACGATGCCAGCTCTGAACATTGGACTGATCACGGCGGCATCAATGCTCGCGTTACCCCTTGACAGCTGCAACAGCTCCAACAGACGTATTTTTCCTTTTGTAATTGCATAATAATTCTTCATAATCCTTTATTTCATGCTACAAAACATTTTCTATAGCTATTTTCGAGCCCTCGGGCGAGCCACCGCAAGATGTAGGCGAGACTATCATCACGTGATGTCGTGTTTTGGCGTAACATTGGCTCCGGCTCGGTCAGTGTATAACGCGTCTTCCCAAGCCAAAAGATACGGGGTGGTGTTCAGAATTTGCCAAAAGACGTTTTCTTTGCTACAAATTGCTGTTCCCGAGGCCTTGTTAATCTAGCCACGGCCACAGAATTTACCAAATGCGCTGGCTAGGCTCGCACCCCTGGAGCGCGTATCATAACAAACATCACCATGGCCGCGACAACCACACCAGATATCCTGGCGTCGCTGAATAAAGCTCAGCTTCGCGCAGTGACCTCTCCGGCGGACACGGTGGCCATTTTAGCCGGCCCAGGAAGTGGCAAAACTCACACTCTCACATCTCGCGTCGTATGGCTGATTCAACACGCGGGCTATCGGCCCTCGGACATCATCGTCGCAACGTTTACGGTCAAGGCCGCCCGGGAGATGAAGGAGCGCATCGGCAAGCACCTGGGACAAGAATGTCAGAAAAAAATCGTCCTTGGGACGTTCCACTCCATTGCCAGGAGATATCTGGCTACGTACGGCAAACATATTGGTCTAAACAGCAAGTTTGGCATTGCCGACGACAACGACTCCAAGGCCATCATTCAGCGGATTTGCAAACGTCATAAGTTGGCGGTGGAACCGGGCATGGCTAGGGGTTGGATAAGCAAGAAGAAGTCTAAGGGCAACCTGGAGCCGAAGCTCGGGGCGAATGGCAAACCTCTTCCAGACATGCCAGATCTGAAAATCTGCTTTGACGAATATCAAGAGCAGCTGAGCCGCTCCAACTTGCTCGACTACGACGACCTGTTGACCCGCTGTGTTGAGCTTCTGAGGGCTTACCCGCCGTGTGTTGCAAATGTGCAGTCCGTCTTGGTCGACGAGTATCAAGACACAAACGGCGTGCAGTACGACTTAATGAAGCTCTTTGCGCAGCAGCGTCAGCGCATCACCATTGTCGGAGATCCAGATCAGAGCATTTACGGCTGGCGCTCTGCTGAGATTAAAAACTTGTATCGCCTGCTACGCGAATTCCCACAAACGGACGAGATATCACTCGAGGAAAACTATCGCTCGTCGCAATCTATCCTAAGCGTCTCGCTCAGTGTCATCCAGCAAGACCAAAACAGGTACAAGAAGGTGCTGTTGCCGGTGCATAACAAATGCACATCCCCAGTGTTGAGGCGGCTATACAGCGCCGCGGACGAAGGCGAGTGGATAGTGTCTGAGATCAAACGAGCTATGCTCATGTTTGGAGGGATGCTCAAAGGCGAGGACTTCGCCATCCTTATTCGATCCGCATTCCTCTCTCGCCACGTTGAAACCGCACTCGGCAAGCAGGGAGTTGCTTACCGCATGATTGGCGGTCACAAATTTTACGAGCGCAAGGAAATCAAGCTCTTACTCGACTACCTCCGTGTTGTACACCAGCCCGATAACAACGATTCTGTGTCTCGCATCATCAACGTACCTCGCCGCGGTATTGGCGAGGCTACAATCAAAGCGCTGTTGGAGGAGGCAGAGCAACAAAAGGTGACGCTGTGGTCACTCTTGTGGAACCACTGCCGCGGCGGTAAAAAATCAGCGCGAATCCGACCAAGCATGGAAAAGAAGCTAGGCAACGAGCTGCTTCCCATCATTTCCAGCCTTCAAAAGCACTTGGAAGAGGCAAACGATGACGAGCCGCCACTGATCGAGCTGATACAGAGGCTAATAACCAAGCTGGACTATGAAACCTATCTGAATCGTGAATTCCCTGAGGATCATGAACAGCGCTGGGCGAGTGTGCAGGAGTTTGTCAATCTGGCAGCTGACTTTGTGCGAGATTTTGGCGATGTTGACGAAGACGCCCTGCCTGGTGTCGAAGATGCAGAGCAAGCGGTGCAGGACAGCATCTTGGGACGTTTCTTGGCAAACATTGCACTGGCCTCTGACGCACAAAAGAACGACGAAGATGGAGATGGCTCTTCTTTAGTTACCATTTCCACTATTCACGCTGCCAAGGGCTTGGAATGGCCAGTGGTCTTTATCCCTTGTGTCTACGAAGGGTCATTGCCGCATTCGAGAGCCGAGGACTTGGACGAAGAGCGGCGTCTATTGTACGTTGCCATGACACGCGCCAAGACCTTTTTATACCTCAGCTGCCCATTCCAGAACTCCTTTGGAAACATGGTAGATCTTTCTTCCTTTGTCGTGGACCTGGAAGACGAGGCGTTTGCCGAAAAGGGACCATCGTTTGACAGGCCGGTAGTAGAGGGTGCAGCCAAGATCCTCAACCGACAGGCGCCGACGGAAAAGGCTGTCTATGACAACCTACCAATACTCGCATGTACAGAGGACGACCTGTTTCCAACTCGCTCATCGAACAAGAAAGCAAACCGCAACTTGAGCACGGGAGCGGCAGGACTAAAACGACAACGAATTGGCACAGGCTGCTCTGTATCTTCAGAGCCGCAGTGGCACCGAGACTACACGACGACAATGCAAGCGGGTCAGTTCACGGCTGCCGCCTTGCCAGGCTTCACGACAGCCGGCGAGCACCACACAACGCTGTCGACCACGGCACTACAGGAGACCAACAAGAACATTCCCAAAAAGGGCACCACGAAACGAAAGCACGACCAGCACAGCCTTCTGGGATTCGTAACGTCCGAGACATCAACGCATGCCGCGCCCCCCATCCCGCAATACCCATCGGTCCGTCCCGCGGGCCACGGCGTACCGCAGCCAGCGATGGACCCAGGTTTCGCGGCTCACCGCCTACCGGCCGTGGGAGATCGAAAGAAACTGTTCGTGCCGCCTCTACCAGATGAGGGGAAATGGAACCAATATGCGTGCTTCTCGAGCTCGCCGGGTCAGCCAACGAGTCCAACGCAGCAACAGCAGCAGCCGCAGCCGCCATCAGTGCCGGCGCCGTCCTTCTCGAGGCCGGCGGCCAGCACGCACGCCACGACGTTTCAAGCGGTGAAGTATGACGGTGAGGTTAGGAAGCCTGCTGGTCTGGGCCCGCCGCCGTCGATGAATAAGGTCCGGGAGCCTTTTAAGCCGTTGACGCTGAACAAGCCTGCTCGACGATCCCGCTGAGTCCTGTTTGTGAGGCGATGACGGTGATTTGAAATGTCGGTATATGGACCGGTGGTATACCAGCCGGCGAAGATGCTGCCAGGGGGCCAATGAAGCTGTCCCTGTAAAAAATAATGTATATTTTCTAGCATACTGTATATAATATGAACTTTCTGCAAATTTCTTAAGGCAGTCAGCTGTGCTAACACTGTTTCCCTTTGCGAGATTGACCTGTACAGTACTGTCCTTTTGACCAAGCCGCCTTCTGCTGAGCCTCGTTCCCCCATCCACGTTACCTGGCTTTGTGCATCCTACGACTCGCAAGAGTCGCCATAAGCACTACCTCTACAGCTCCAGAAAACCAGTAATGTTACAGCCACGGTAGTTGTTACCTGCATGCGGGGAAAGAGCTTTCTAACTGGATGAGTAGCGCTGCTAACGTCCGAAGCAACATTAATGGTGGATATATTTCACGCTCCGGTGATGATAACATGGGCTTTTTGCGGGCATATAGGCAGGGATGACGATGGGTGGTAGCGTGGATGTAAGCAACTGTTGACGCAATTTTGGGTGTTTGTACGTATTCGAAAGTTTACCTTTTACAGGCATACATTTATTAAATTTAAAAAGGAGTCTCAAGAGAAATTCTGGTCAAGTAAAATCATCATGCCAGCGTATACCCATCTCATCTCGTCTGACCTTGAGTCGTTTCGTCTCGACTGTCGACTTCGAACAGTGGAGCCAAGGTATAGCGATCCCCCGCAACACGGCCACGGCAGTCAAGCTGCCGGAGCGGAAGCCCCATCCCAAAGCAGTAATGCTCCTCCGGACAGCGTCGCCAGGATACGCGTAAACTATACCTCGAACGATGGCACCAAAGTCAAGCCCGTAAGCAAATACAACAGTATAGCAACTCGTTACCGGCTTTTCGTTTATTTATTCCCTGTTTAGCCAAATCCACAGCAAAGTACCACCTGCCACCAAACGGGGCGATCGGAGCCGGGCTGGGCTAGACTTGAGCACACGGTCCAGGTGTGGAGTGGGCAGATCAGCGGACCCGGCGATGCACCATGTCGTTGCACAGGTGTCTCTCTGACGTCGGCCCCATGATGCCGCCCAGAGTTGATGCTGCGCTACTCGGTGCGACTCACATGGTTTGCTTTCCGTGGAGGTCGTGACCTCCTCTTCGCGGGAATAGCCTATATTTGTGTGCGGGTTAGGTGGCAAAGTAAAGCAGGGCCAGTCAGGAGCCATATGCGCGAATCTACCAACAGTACTTTACCAACCAAGCTGAACAAGAAGCAGGCGAGGGAAGATTGCGCTGTGTTTTCATTCGTACCATGTCAAAGGGGACGACCAAAGCAAGCAATTTCAGGCCTTCCAGCGAATCAGCAGCGCATAATAGCACCGAGCCACGACAGGGCACTAGCCTAGAAATCGCAAACTGCCCCGGCCTGCCATCCTATTCGACAAACGCTTTGCCTCCTGCTCATGTATCCCACAGCCAGTAACCATGCAGAATCGACCTGCTCTCCACTGTACCCCAGAAAGGAGCCGGGCGCCACCGCCAGGTTTGTTCGGCCGGGCACTTTTTTTTCTTTTACGACGTAGGGCGGACCATTTCTTTAGTGTATTATGTAGCTGGAAGTAACGGTATCAGATGCTCCAAAGGGACGGACGGATGCGTTACTTGCCGTGCTACGCATGCACTGCTGTATCGTCGGAGCACTAGATGTGCCGTCCTTTGCTGTGGCCGATGCCTCCACTGCAGCTGCGACGTTTCTACATTTTTGGTTTACTTTGGCACTCTCCATCGGGGATTGGAGTCTATCCGGATCCCGAGAGCGCGCAGCCGGGATTCGAGAGCTGACGCGGTGTACGTGGTAGATGTACATAGCATTCTTGTACATCGAACAACAACGACAGTCTTGTCTGAAATAGTACCCTCCAAATTCGACAAAACGAAATCGCCAAGTCTCGGCAAATAACAGCACCTTTCGTCATTTCTTGACTCATGCAAGGCACAGCAACCACAAAGTCAAGTCACCACTCCATCCTATTGTCACGCGCAAAGCCGCAGGATTGGTCCGTCCCGCCTCAGGTGCCGCCTTGATCCCAGATCGCAAACGTGCCCGCCACACTCACACTCACACACACTTGTTCGCCTCTTTCGCACCCCCCACCTCCGAGACAGCCGTCCATCCATCCAACAATGACGATCAACCCTGCCATCGCGTGAACCTGTAATAGTCCCAAAAACTAGTCTTAGTCTCTAGTCCCGCGCCGCAAGTCGCTGACCGGTGCCCACTTGGGCGCCCGCAGTACCACCGAATAACAAAAACGTCTGCAACAGCCAGGCAAGACATTCGTATAATAAACCGCGGCCCCCAAGACAATCTACATCGCATTCGTCATCCCGCCCTTCCCGGATGCACTTCCTCCTGTCCACACCGTAGCCCGCCTGCAAAGGGAAAATAAGAAAAACGGCTTCACCAAACATGGGCGCCGAAAAGCCCGGGTCCGCCCCATCCTCGTCGTCGCCCTCGAGGCTTCGCTCCCTCCTCGTCGTCTTCTCCATCACCACCCTCTTCGTCCTACTCACCCTCGCTGTCCGCGGCACGCCCGAGTCGTCGTCGCCCGGCGGCAGGCCATTCAGCTTTGCCCACTCATCGCAGCAACACACGTACCACGAGAAGCAGCAGCAGCAGCAAGAACAACAGAATTTCGAATCCCGCGACTCCGCCACCGGAGACAAGTATCTCATCGGCGTCGGCAAGGCTGACATCACAGGCCCCGTGGTCGAGATTGGTTTTGCCGGCTACGCCGACCTCGCTCAAAAGGGCACCGGCCTGCGCCAGCGCCTTTACAGCCGCGCCTTTGTGGTCGCGGACCGCGAGAACCCAGATGACCGTTTCGTGTACTTGGTGCTCGACACGCAGTCTGGCGACACCGCCGTGCGTTACGGCGTGCTCGACGGCGTTGCCGCGCTTGGTGACGAGTACAAGGTCTACGGCCAGCAGAATATTGCACTAACGGGCACCCACAGCCATGCTGGGCCGGGTGCATGGTTTAATTACTTGCTGCCGCAAATTACGAGCTTGGGTTTTGATAAGCAGAGTTATCAGGCTGTTGTGGATGGTGCCGTGTTGTCTATTAAGCGGGCGCATGAGAACCTTCAAGAGGTACGTTCCTTTGCATTGACTTACCAGCCAAGTCGCCGATATTATCTCGAGTCTACAGATGGTGACTAACATACACGCTGTAGGGCTATCTCGACGTCAGCAACGCAAAGGTTAAAGACGGCGCCATCAACCGCTCGCTCTTTGCCTATCTCAACAATCCCGAAGCGGAACGCGCCAAGTATGACGCCAACACAGACACTACTCTCACCCTACTTCGCTTCCAGCGCGCCTCTGACAACAAGAATATCGGCGTCCTCACTTGGTTCCCCGTCCACGGAACCTCTATGCTCGGAAACAACACCCACGCGGCAGGCGACAACAAGGGCGTCGCAGCCTGGATGCTGGAGGAGGACATGAAGAATGACGATTCGGCCGCTGATGGTTTCGTGGCTGGCTTCAGCCAGGCTAATGTCGGCGACACCACCCCCAACGTCGAGGGCGCCTGGTGTGATGATGGATCCGGCCAGCAATGCAGCCTGGAAAACAGCACCTGCGCCGATGGCAAGTCTCAGGCTTGCCATGGCCGCGGTCCATTCTTCCGCGAACTCGATCTCGGCATCAAGAGCTGTCATGAAATCGGCCGCCGTCAGTATGCTGGCGCAAAAGAAGCCATGGTAAGTTTCAGTTTGACTGTGTCCAGCTATGCTGCTAACCGAGCGTTGCAGGGCTCCATTGGTTCTTCTGGTACTCCCATTGTCGGCACATCCGTCAAAGCGTTTCACTTCTTCCACGATATGCGATACTGGCAGTTCACTCTTCCCAACGGCGAAGAGACAATGACTTGCCCTGCCGCGCTGGGCTACTCTTTCGCCGCCGGTACGTCTGACTGGCCCGGTGCCTTTGACTTTACCCAAGGTGATTCTGGCGAGCCGAGCGCAAACCCGATTTGGAGATTGGTGTCCGGCCTGCTGAAGAACCCGTCCGAGAAGCAAAAGAAGTGTCAGGAGCCCAAGCCTGTCCTTCTCGACGTTGGCGAGATTGATCAGCCCTACGCCTGGACGCCCAACCTCGTCGATATCCAGATGCTCAGAGTCGGCCAGTTTGTCATCATCATCAGCCCCAGCGAAGCAACCACCATGAGCGGTCGCCGTTGGAGAGACGCCGTCGCCAAAGAGGCATCCACCTTCCTAGATAAAGAGCCTCTTGTGGTGCTTGGAGGGCCAGCGAACAGCTACTCGCACTACTGCGCTACCCCCGAAGAGTACGATATTCAACGCTACGAAGGCGCGTCAACCCTCTTTGGACGCCACGAGCTCGACGCATACATCAACCTCACTGTTAGCAACATGAACTACCTGCACCCAGATTCCAAGGACCACCCAGAGCAAGGCACCTTGGCCCCAGACAACCGCGACAAGATGCTCTCCTTCATCACCGGTGTCGTGGTCGACGGCAACCCACCAGGCAAGAGCTTCGGCAAGACCATCCAGCAGCCCCCGGAGACGAACAAGGTCGGTGACGTGGTCAACGCAACCTTCCAGGGCGCCAATCCCCGCAATAACCTGCGTCTCGAAGGCACTTTCATCGCTGTTGAGCAACAGAGCAGCGATGGCAAGTGGACGCGCGTCAAGGACGATGCAGACTGGTTCCTCGTGTACAGCTGGCAACGTACAAACTTTGTCCTCGGCTATAGCGAGGTAGACGTGTCCTGGGAAACATACGGCAACGCCAAGCCCGGCACATATCGTTTCAAATACTACGGTGACTCGAAACCTCTCTTCGGAAGCATCAAGCAATTCGAAGGAACCAGCAATCCGTTCAAACTTACTTAGGAGTTTGGGGTGTCGATATGGAAACACACAAATGCAAGGCGGTGGAGTGCTGCATACAGATCCTTGGACAGACGCGGCGTGAAAACATGAGTTGTTTGTTCTCCCCTATAGATGTCATGTATTGCTGTGTCGAGGCCGCCATCGCGTTCGAATGTAACTCTGGAGTCGGGTCAGCAGGTAGTAGTCTACCGTATATAGTAGTAAATAACAAATGACAGCTCCTTTACGCCATGACAACCCGTTGCCGAGGCTACACTGACGCTGTGCGACGTATGTGATGGTACATCAACAGATGTCATCGAAGGCTGTGACCTTTGGGGTCGCAAAAACGCAAATAGAGGTTGGGCGCGTGCAAATGCGAATGGGCACCGGTGATGAGTAACAGGCATGACTGAGCGCCTATTAAGAATCGCAGCTCAGTTGCATTCTACATATGCATGCCAGCAAACAGTCAGGGTCGGCCCTCCTTTTGTTGCTCGCAGCTTGGTGCAAGGCATCCACTTGCCGCCCTGTCCGCAGCGTTTGTACGTACGAGTGATATGACAACGTATGTGCGGCCGGCACTGTCACTGCATCGGCTGACACTGACCGGCCTGTGACCTGCATTGCCGCCCATACCTGCTTCGTGAGCTGTCTTGTTTCAACAGCTGGAAGGCGTCGCATCGGCATTTCGAGTTACATGATAGGGTCGAGACTATACAAATGTCTCCTTGCGCATGCATACGCGCCATACGTATCTCGGCTGTGTGGGCTGCCATGCCTTGCATACTGCATGTGCAATGTAATTGGCACTGGAGGTGCCAGAAACTGTCCGATGAGTGGTTACTGCCCTTTCAATCTGGAGTGCCACACCACGGATGGCTCCTTGCTGTACTACCGTTGCATAATTCGAAGACCCTTGTCCGCAACCCTTGGCCTTCCTCCTGCAGGTGGCCCGCACATGCGTCCAGGCATCCTCCCAATGCTAGAATTAACCTTCATAATTTCAATCTTCTCATAACGGTCCAAAGTAGTACCGTCCTTCTTGGACTGCGATGGCGAGTCGAAACTTATATCGGCTAGTCTGTCAGTTGCGGAAGGGGCTATCGACTATTCGATGGTCAACGTTAACCACCACACTTTCAAGTTCTATAGCAACAAGGCAGTATGGGTATACAGTTTGATCGGTGATGAGGTGATTACTGCGCGCGGGAAGGGTCCTGCAAGTTGATACTGCCGGCATTTGCTCTGCGGCTTTTGTGGCAAGTCGAGTCGCCACGTCGGTCGTTAGGTTGAGCCAACAAATCCCTCGCGCTGTTAGTCAGAGCCAGAGCGACGTTTCCTGGCCCGCCTCCAGCGCTGACCCATCTCGCGGTGGGCTCCCACACACGACAGTGCAGTTAGGTATTACCAGTAAAACGGTTTCGTTGGCTTAGTCGAGCGTATACCTGGACTATTGGCATTAATGACAAGACGCCACGTCGCCTAGGAAGCAGACAAGGCCAGACACGCTTTGAACAGCCTGCCATGCCTTCGTGAGCTATATGCTTCGAGCATTTGCCCATGTTAACAGGCAACTTGGGAGTTGGCGACTCACCAGAACCATCGACATATAGCGTCCTCTATCAATGAATGCCTTTCATCTCAGGGCTACCATTTCTGAATCCCAAAGCTACACTGGTGGCTATTTATTCCAGTTGCCGAGCCGTCGGCTTTTGCTGTCCTAGCAGATCATCTGGGGAGGCCGTTGGCGCCCCATCAACCATGTGGATGTCAGGCCCCCCTGCACTCCATCCCGCACGCATACAACGGAGAGGTATGTTCAAACTGGCGCCACTCAATGCATATCCGAAAGGGACTCTTCTTTGCCTCAGGTTTGGTTCTGGGGGTTTTCTGAAACTCGACCGGCTCTCGAGAGCCGCCTTGTCAAAAACCAAAAGCAGCTAAACCTGCCTCTCATGCCGTAAAACGCGATCACGTCAAGTTGCCGTTGAGGAGCAGTTTATGTGTTTGCAAATGTAGTAGATGGCGAACCCGACCACAGCAAAGACACTACACTGGGGACGTAGCAATCAGGCTTTTACTGCGCTGATCCGCTGCTCATCGCGTGGGAATGCCTGTCATAGTCGAGTGGCGCCTTACAAGGGCCAGGGATGCCGGTGGTTCAATAGCTGGCTGCTTGATCGGACCACCAAGCCGAAGAGTGTCAAGACCTTATAACTGCATTGCGACAGATCAGCATAGTCTTAGCTGTCTTTACACGGGTTCAACCGCTACGCTCCATCTTCGAACAGTACTCGGTCAAAATCATCCGGAGGTGCAATGGAGTTGCTCGTCCTCATACCAACTACGACCCACTGGCAGATCCTTGAACTAAGACGGCGTAGACGGTGTGGTGTAATGGAGGTTCGCTTGTCAGTTAGCGCATAGCCTATCACAAAACAGCTCATGGTCGGCGTTGAATAACTAGAGGCTGGCTGCACGCCCTGGAAAACGTTAAACAGCATCAGCTGGGCTATAGGCCGTACTTTGTTCCTAGTGGTGTCATGCCACGTGCAGGAGCTTTCACCATCTCCAAACAAGCGCGTGGCAATCATGGCAACGAGAATGTTCAGCGAAGAAAATTGCGGGACGTTTGCTTCGTAACAGGAATACAGCTTCCATGATGTGCGGCTAGATGCATGTCTAGTAATGAGACAGGACGGCAGATGGAGGAGGCAAGATGGAGGTCCACGCCTGCGTCTCCCGGTCCTGTCAGCCCAAGTCACGGGGCTGACAGCTGGCAGGCCTGAACTGAGTTTGGACGCCTTCTTTGCAACTCGGCCCTGTCCACCTTGTCACAACAGCAGCATGCATCAGACCGGCCCTTGGAGACCTTGCTTTGTCAAAATTTTCTAATGCTCATCCCTATCCATGTATTCCGTGCCATGAGCTGCCATGGCGAGCTAAACCCGCCCTGCGGGTGCCACTTGAGCTTAGCTGGCCCAGTGCCTTCCTAGTGCCAGGCGTTCACCGTGCAAACCCGATCGTTGCCAGCCACATTGCCCGGCGATGCCGTAAGACCATCTTGGAAACGGCCAGCCTCGCTGCGGATTTGCAATGGCGAGCACACCACGGCGCATTGCCATTCTATTCTTATGTCGCGTTGGGCAATGGCTCATTTTGTACTCAGTACGAGTACTTCCGCGTTACTACCCTCTCCAACACCGCGCAAGCTAGGTACCGTAGGTACAGCATCTGGCGCCGTGGACATAAGGGAGAACCTGCGGCAGCAAAGGCTTCTTAAAAAAGAAACTGGTGCCCAACGGTGCTTTTTCTCATTCAGCAAGTTTCAATCGCACCACAGCTGCGCCTAGTTGTTAGTATTAATTTATCCACACACCCATATCCGTATTTCTGGCCAGCTAATCTCCTCCTCCAGGCACTGGCTGGCCATGCTTGTTGGGCTCCGCATGTTCAGCTCAACATGGTGCACGCCATGCTTAAGAGGTGTGTAGCGCCACGTCTGCCTGTACACAGAGCTGTCGCCCTGTGCCTTGTGTCAAGTCTTTCTGGCCAGCAATCAAACGGCTCTCCCGCCCCTTCTGACCCATTGTGGCGGCTGCAGAGTCGAAGCTAACCTGGCAGATTCCCTTGCCCTGGCTCGTCCAGTCGACTCGACACCAGACCACCCATGTTCCGGTTTCGCTTCAGCGTCCCCGGCCATATCGCTGATTATAATTACTGGCCTGGCAGTAGTAATAGTATACGGACACCTGAGGAACTTTCGTGCTATTATACTCCTTCAATCCCCATCGTTATGCTTGGCCCGCAGCGGCGCCGAAGAAGATTCCCGGCAATGGTCGGCTGAACCTAGTCTCCCTTCTTCTGGGGCCAGATTTGAATGTTTTGGGAGGGCCGCATCTTGCATCTGCGCCTGCTGCGTGAGCAGCAATTGATAGCCGCCCACAGTCCCTGAGATTGGGCAAGGGTATGCTGTCTGTTGATGCACTTCCGGCGGCCCGCGGTGGTATGCTACGGTCCACTGTGCTGCCACACCCTGGTGTGTCCCGGTGCATCCTGGCGGATGTATCAACAAGCTGGGTCGCCCGAGTGCTGCCGTCCTTCACGGAGCCACTCCACCATACCCGCGTCCCGCGCCGAACCGACTGTTCCCTTAGTAGTGATTCTAGGCGCTCACTCGCTGCAGCACCATCACCCTACTCTGAAATTGTACATGGCTCTGGTGTGGGTGGGTGGTTCCGCTGCAGTTTGGCAATCAATTGGGGTTCCCGCCCCGCTCAATGCAGCTCAAGAGGATTACAAAAGATGGCCTTTTCATTCAGATGTTGCTGCAAGAGCTGTTGGCGCTTGGGGTTGACGCAGCCAGATCCCACACCCCCCTCGTCTGCCTTCAGGGCAAGGAAAAAGCAACCCCAGAGCAGAGCCTGGCGCATGACAATTTGCCGGAGGACTTCGCAGCAATTATCCTACATACTATTACGACGTCTCAGTCCATCATTACGCACGTTGTGGCACGCTCCCGCCTTCCAAGCTGATCCTTTTCTCCCTTTCTCGCCTTCTTGCTCAATTATACAACCTATACTCTGCTGAGTGCTTCCAATTCCGCTTTTCGGTTCCTGATACTCTACGCTCTTCGTTATTCCACACCCTTGTGCCAAACAAGCGCCTGTCAATGTCTTTTGCGTTACCGGTTTGGTAGGACGCGGTATCTGCCTTGCCCACCGACGTTCTCAGGTGATACCTGGGTACTACCAACGCGCAGGCTTTTAAATGTCCATCGAGAAGTCTCCTGTGACGAGCAGCTAAAGGGCTCGCCATCGCCATCCAGCCTAACGATAGCTGGGCCAACTTGCTACCAAAGACACTGCTTTGCGTATATCTCGAGTACTGCATTTCCTTTAGACAGCCCGCATCACCTCGCAATCTCAACGGGTCCAAACATTTCATACTTTCGCCACGCCTAACTCAAGTATGACAATATCACCGACGACCAGCTCAACCACCTCGTCCTCTTGGCAAGACAAGCTTGATGGTATGGCAAACCAGACCACAGCTGCCTGTTGATTCCTAATTGTTTTATACAGATATTTGCCGCGAGGCACAGATAGCTCCACCAGTGTTCCAGATCGTGTCTGACCGTCGAGGTAGGTTTTGTTCGTGAACGCGGTGATGTCAGTGCCTCTGATAGCCGCTAACAATGCACTACAGGGGGGCGAACGGCTTGGTCAAGCAGGGTTACAGTACATGGAAAGACTCTTAATGCGCGATACTGGTATGATGGCAAGAATCTCAACAATGCAAAAGAGGATGCTGCCGAGTGCGCCGTGACATGGCTCAACGGACCGACTCAGTCAACCACGACAGCTGCGACGAACGTTTGGTGATTGACCACCTCGTGGCCTTACACGGTGGAAGACAATGCAAGTTTTTGGATACGTCGATCCTGTTATTTCTTGTGTAATCATAGTGAAAGCTCCTCGTCTCCTTTCGGCAGTAACCGGAATGGCTGCGAGCGTTGAGGAGCTATGGACTTGATTTTATTTAAAGGCGATTGAAAGCCGTCAAGTCTAATAACCGGTTCGGGTGATTGAAGGGCTGGTATTATATTTTTGGCAAGGTATTTGTAAATGATGAGGCGTCAGGCTGGATTATGGTTCAATGGTGGGAGGCGTTTCAGCTGCATACTCTCTGGCAGTCCTATTAAAGCCATTGTATTTTAGGCCGTTAGTATGGCCTAATGACTTTCTAGATAGTAGGTAAGCATTTAACTCTATCTTCACATTTTCTTCTTCGTCGGGCATTATGCGGACGCGATGCAAATAAGTTGAATTCGCTGTGATATGGAGCATCCTGAGACATAATTACATGATGACGTAGGATATTATTTTTATAAAGAATGTAAGCTGAAAATGGACTGAAAGAAATTAATTAGATGACTGACATTATCAGAATATAAAACTAACAATAGGTAAGCCCGTGGAAGTGGAAGGTCAAACGTGTATAGGGTAGGCTCGACTGTGTGTCGGTCC
Organism: Lecanicillium sp. MT-2017a; assembly: GCA_003056585.1. Lineage (NCBI taxonomy): Eukaryota > Fungi > Ascomycota > Sordariomycetes > Hypocreales > Cordycipitaceae > Lecanicillium > Lecanicillium sp. MT-2017a. The sequence continues at coordinate 270,339 of PXYN01000226.1, forward strand.
GGAGCGGGACAGCCTTTATCCGGGTACTCCTAGCAAAGCTCCAGGGTGGTGGGTAATTTTTGTCGCGGCAATGGGCAATTGACCACGCGAGTTGTGCATCCTTGAATTCGACATTTTTCTCCCCGGAGGCGACGAGGAAGCGGGAAGACACGATGTCGCCAGCACCACGGATATGGGCGGCGTGCCGCACAATGGCCATACGGTCGAGGCCGCTGCATGTAGCGCCGCGTGCCGTGCAACGGACCTTCTCTGCCGCTCCTCGATTCTACTCAGACGATGCGACGAAACAACCATCAACAGACGCCGGTGAGGCGGCAGCTGCCAAGGTGCCCGAGAGCCGAGTGACAGAAACCAGCACGACGTCGGAAGAGGTAGGTTCATGGGCGAATTGCGTATCATGTCGCGGAGACGGAGACTGACAGTCCTGGCTGTAGACACCAGTCATGGAGAGCCCAATCGATAGACTAGACGATGCGGCATTGGAGCAGATGCTATATGGCGGACGAATGGCGAACAGCAGGCAAGAAGGCGGCCTCAGCGAGGCGCAGGAAGAGGTTCTCTACCGCGAAGGAACGATCCCGTCGCCGGACGTTGCCGAGGCGCTGATGGCGGCTGCGGACTCGACGCCGGCGTCGAAAGCGGCACCGCCGGCCACGACAATCAGCGACCAGCTGCTGAACCCCGGGCACAAGTTTGAGCTACCGAGCAAGCCGTACCCGGAGGGCTTCAACGTCAAGAAGCGATACCACCCTGTGCTGGAGCAGATTACGAGGCTCCTGATGCGAGACGGCAAGCTGAGTGTTGCGCAGAGGGTACGCTGCACCCCCGTCCTCCCGCAATTTGGCTACGACGAGAGTGTATACTGACTTATTTTGGAACCGATAGAATATGGCCATGGTCATGAACTACCTGCGAACCGCGCCCGCCCCGATCTACAGTCCCAAGTACCCGCTGCTGCCCGGGACGCCCCCGGCCTCACACCTGCCGCTGAACCCGGTCCTCTACATCACCATCGCCATCGACTCGGTGGCGCCGCTGGTGCGCATCAAGAACATCCCCAAGGCGGGCGGTGGTGGCCGCGCGCTGGAGATGCCGGTGCCGCTGGCCGTGCGCCAGCGCCGCCGGCAGGCGTTCATGTGGCTGCTGGACGTGGTCAACAAGAAGCCGTCCAAGGGCAGCGGGCGCAAGCAGTTTGCGCACCGCGTGGCGGAGGAGATTGTCGCGGTGGTGGAGGGCCGGTCGGGCGTGTGGGAGCGGCGCAAGCTGCTGCACAAGCAGTCGACGACGGCGCGCGCCAACGTGGGCAAGAAGATTATGGTGAAGAAGTCGGTTAGCAAATAGAATGGGCAAAACATGAAAGCGGCCCGCATGTTGTACATTATTTTATTTTTAGTTTTTGCATGGAGAGAAGTTGGTGGGGTAGGGGAAGGGGGACGAGAATGTAAGATGATATATGGTGAGGCGACGTTTGTTGAAATATAGTGTCATCATACCAAAACTACGACACTATGTACTACCTAAGCCGTGACTGGTGTTTGAGTGCTCGCCTTGGCTTTGTTGGCGGGTACTCGTACTTTTGTACCACTGCTAGGCGGTGGCATGTGACGGAATAAGGTTTCCTGTTAGGCTTGGACGCCGACAGCGGGAGCGATCAGCTAGATTCATGTATGTCGCAGCCGGCGGGCGACAAGGGCAGCTTGTGTCGGAGGTCTGTCGGGGGCGGTCTGCTACCCCCCATTTATTTAGACCAGTGTGGTCACTGGGATGCGATCAAGATTATCGTAACGTAGGTACTGTAGAGTAGTAATTACCAGCAAAGACAAGTACCAGACCGACTACCTCGTAGCTATGCTCTCGAGCTCCCATCGATCCCCTTCCCGTACTCGGCCCCAAAACAGGCAATAGCAAGCAATATCGGGCGGCGCAAGGAATCCGCTCCGCCAAAACGTCGCGCGCCAGCGGTGGCAGTGCAGGGGCTCTTGGCGGGCCACGGGCGTTGCAACAGCGCCTCCCTCCTACTCCTACTGTAGTCGTCCCTCCCCTCTCCCCTCCAGCTCCCCACTTTCAGTGTCGAGGTTAACCACGTCCAGCCTTCTCTCACCTCCCCCTCCCCACAACGACATGCCCGGGTGCGGCATCCAGCCTGCATGCACTGCACTAAAATCACCTAACCGGCCTACTCTATCGCTGCGCACAAACGCCTCCCTCTCCCGCCTCTCTGGGCCCATCCCCACATCAATCGGCGGCGAAGACGGGTCCAGCGTAGCGCAGCGCAGCGCAGCGCAGCACCGCACAACACCGCACAGCACAGCCCGACACACAGCAAGCCGGCAGCTAGCTTAGCACCTACCTACTCGTACTAGCCCAGCCCAGTCAGTCAGTCACCAGTCACAGGTCCCCTCCAGCAGAACCCATCTCCTCTTTCTCCAAACCTTGTCTTGCCTCAGTGGAAAAACACACCATCCTCGAACACAAAGCCCTGCGCACCCATTCTCAATCATCAGGCTCTTCAATTCTGTACGAGTTGTGATGTTCTGACCCCCTTTGTACCGCATGCACAGCTGTCGGCGCGCCCGCTTACCACAACACGACTACGGCGCACGTTGCCTCGTTCTGACGCATTAGACAGACGCACAGCCTGCAGCCTCCTCGCCCGTCCACCGCTACGATCGCTGTTGCGAGTAGGCGCAATCGCCACAGGTTACACGCCGATTTGAACCGAAGTAGCGATACCATCTCCTCCCCAGACTCAAAAGAATAAATACGCAAACGAGGCCCCAACTCCCACCTACCCTTCGCCGACAAGCCTCGAGAGCTCCGGCCCAAAGAAACGGCTGCCGGCAGACGCCACCCTTTGATTGCCTCACATGTATAACCGCAAAAAGTCTTCCGGCATGTCGCAAAACAGCCATCGGCCGATGAGCATCGATGCCATGCTGGACATGGAGCGGCAGGAGGTTCTGGCCCTGCTTGAGAATAAGGCCCCTCCCAATCCGACACCCGCCGACGACTCGCCCGAGGGCATGCGCTCCGCCTCACCGTACAATACCTCCCGTTCGCCGGTCCGAAGCATGCTGGACATTGCAGAGGAGGATCCAGATTCGGGCAGCAGCAGCAACCAAAAGCGCGGCAGCCCGCCCTCCCAGGCGCCCGTCCGCAGCATGCTCGACATTGACGGACCGTCTGGGTCGGGCTCCCAGCGTCCTGCTTTCCGCAGCATGCTCGATGTCGGCGGGCCCTTGGACGGCCGCTCCACGTCACAGAACAGAAGTTCCCCGAGCTCGCCCACCATGGGACAGGCAATGATGTATAAGGGCCCGTCAGCCTCTATGCCCAGGCTTCACCCGCGAAGCTCGTCCGACGCCTCGAATAAGCCAGCAGCGGACTTTGGGCCTCGCCACTCGGGAGGCAAGGACCACACATCAGAGTACCAGTTTTCAGGATACATCCCTAGCTCCTCCAGCGGCATGCTCCCGGGCAAGCGGACCTCCCAGTCATCTCAGGGCAAACGGCCGTCTGGGGGCTCGCTTGCTGATGCGCTGCGCAGCGCCGACTTTAGCGGACTGCAGCTGCCATCGGACAGAGGCCGCAACTCATCGGTCGGCAATCGCTACGGAAAGAACCAATCCAAATCGCCACACAACCGCTGGAACGAACGGTCTAAATCACCAGCGACGTTTGGCTCGCTTTTAGGCGCCAAGAATCGTGCCCTGCTGGACGACGGAAAGTATGTTGATATGAGCAGTGCATACAGACGACTGTCCGATGCCAACCTCGCATATTCGCAAGGGAGCCTCGCATCGCTGCCAATGCGCAAGCGCTCGGACGAGAATGGTGCAGGGCGACTGGTTAAGGACTATCTGGGACCCGATGGCGAACATCTCGAATCTAGCGAAGACGAGGACCCATCATCCTCAGACGACGAAGACCGTGGCCGTAAAAAGGCACCCCGTTCGCTGAACCCGGACGCCCAGGCCGAAGGAAGCGGCAATGGATCGCGATCAAGATCCGGCGACAACGGGCGGCAAGCTCGAAGCTTGCTAGCTGTTGCCGATGAAGATCGTAAGTGAAACGCATTATCCCAAACTGCCACTATGACTAACACGCCGAACAGGCGCAACTGCTGCATCGCAATACAAGTACACGTACCGTTCCCTCATTCCTGAGCCGGAAATCAAAATCACAAACTCGTCAGGGGACACCGTCAGACACAAGGGCGGCGTTCACCCCAACACGAGCTATGACCAGAACCCCATGTCCGCGACTCCATCCGTGTTCGATTCGGATGAGGAAGCCGACATGGACGACATCAAGAGAGCACAGAAGCTTTCGTTCTCCATGACGAATATACTGCACAACCCCGAGGCCCACCGATCCATCCGCATCATCTACCGCGGAGAGTACCGCGAAATTGTGCAATCTGCGGAGGAGGAGCACACCAGGCTGCGCAAGTACCTCGTGGCAACCGATCTGAGCGACGAGTCTACCCATGCGCTGGAGTGGGCCATTGGCACGGCACTCAGGGACGGCGACACGTTGATTGCGATTTACTGCGTTGATGAAGAAACCGGCGTCATTGGCGCCGAGGGGTCACACGTGCCGGACGAGCCCAGCGCGATGAAGGAGCAGGCAGCGGCCATTAACACTGTAACCAATGCCACGCTGGCACCGGCGCCGCTCAGCCCCGTCACAGACTTTAAGAAGCACCACACCCGGGGAGATTCTCAAGGAAACAACACAACCCCTGGCTCGTCGCCGGCGGGCTTTATTCGCTCCGACCGTACGCGCGCAGAGGAGGAGCGATCAAGGGCGATTCAAGACATGACAAACAGGCTGCTTCGCCTGTTGCGCAAGACGAAGCTCCAAGTGCGTGTGATTGTGGAGGTGCTTCACTGCAAGAACCCCAGGCATCTCATCACAGAGGTGATTGACCTGGTGAACCCGACCCTGGTGGTCATTGGCAGCCGCGGCAGGAGCGCACTCAAAGGGTAAGTTTACCAATGTGGCTTGACAGGACAAAAAAGAGTGTGTGCTAACTGATTCATTTAGTGTCATCCTGGGATCGTTTTCCAACTACCTGGTTACGAAGAGCTCGGTGCCGGTAATGGTGGCAAGGAAACGCCTTCGCAAACAGAGTAAATTCAAAAAGACGGACATAAGGCAGGTGAACCATTTGAGCAACCCGACGGCCCGAAGCCTTGCGAATGCCAAGATTGATTAAGATTGTTTCACTTGACTCGGGTACCTGGGGGAGAATTCCGGACATGGTTAGCGGTTGCGTTGGTTCTGTGGATGGTGAACATGTTTTCTTTTGCGCAAGGCAGCAGCATCAGGTCGAATGGAAGACGGAGAGATTGGCAGTTTCGCCGGAATAAGCCTGGCGCGAATACTGGGAGGAGAATATGTGATTTTGCAAATACGTCAACCGAGACAGGCACTCCACTCGTTACTGGTTGCTCTATTTTTGGCGAATGGGTGTTTTGACGGGCGTGCTCAGGATGCCTATGACGACGGGGTGGATGAGACGCTGGACAAGGAATACATACACATGGACGCACAGATTCGAAGGTAGTGATGCGCACTCTGTTGGCTTTTTGCGTTTTATTATTGGGAATACGCGGTATCGTTTTACGGATGAGCGATTGGGAGGGGGATTTGGTTTTCGTTATAGCGGCGTATAATTGAACATTCATTTGACAATTGCCCGTCTTTCGCCCCAGATGACATGGAACTACGATGCCTACAATTATTACTCGAGTGATGCTGCCGTATTGTACACCGGAAACTGACAGTGAAAGTGTAGTGTCTGCCTGGAAGAATATCTATTCTTAGCTCACCAGTCGCAGCTGGCGGTGTATAACCAACACCACCGGACAGAACCATGGCCTTTCCGCAAACGGCGAAACAAAAAGAGATGCCAGGAATGCACCGGCTGTCATGGCCGAGCAGGCTGAAACAAGGAAGAAAAGAAAAAAGAAACAAAAGAAACACTACCTTCCATGTCTCCCACCTCACTCCAACAATAGAGCAGCCAGCGTGAGTGACGGTGGCGCGGGGATAGGAAACCACACCACTACCGGCCTTCCAAGGCCCCACCAACCCACCTTGCGACTCTGAGACACGACCAGCACTCACTTCTCCCACCTGATTGGCCAGCCAGCCATTCACCACGACTGCGTCCCAACCTCTCGATTTCACACTGCCGGGGCCATGGTGTGGCCGCCAACATAGGCCGCACCTTGCTGAGAGGAGGGGGGGACAACCATTTATGTTGGGCTCGGTTTCTTTTCCCTTTTTCTAATCGCTCTTCTCATCGTGTCCTCTCATCCAAAGAATTCGAAACGAGGCGGTATTAAGTTCAAACTTCGCCTGGTTGCCATTCGTTCATTTTGTAAACCTCACTTACACGGACAAGCCGAGTTTACCCACTCACCGCAGGGCTGTGACACGGCGCGATCGCAGCGTTGCCCAATCACGGATTCTCGCCCGCGGCAAGAATATCCTAGACTCTACTTGTCGAAAACCAAACGAATTCGATTCTTTACCAGTCATTTGATCACGGCCCTTCTTGTCATCTGAGAGGAGAAGCCAGCCAGGCAGCGATAGCAGCCTGCACCCGCCAAGCAACCCCTCAACCTCTATACAGCCAAAACAACAACATCTCGTACCACCCCCAATCGACCAAAGTACATACTTCCCCCCAAAAGCACAGCGGAGGAACCCGACACCTTGGCTGTTTCCCGTTTCAATACCCAGAACGGGGGATCCAATCTCGCCCTTTTCGGCGCAGACCATGAATTCGCTGCTGACAGTCACCAACAACGTGTCACTCGTCAGCATCACCGTCACGCCCAGCACCTTTCTCGCCTGCGTCATCCTCCTCCTCTTCTTCGCGGGCCTCTACATCCCCCTCGCGCCGACGCTGCGCATCCCGCGCGTCTCGCTGCCCAGCAACCTCCGTCCGCTCACCGACTCCGACCCACCACGACCGCCACCGCCATCGCAACCCGTAGCCCGCGAGCGCCGCATCACCAGCAAGCGCTCCATTTGGTCGCATAAAGCCCTCCCTGTGCCGCCACACCATCCCGCATCAGTAGAGGAATCCTCTTCCTCGTTCTGGTCACCATCGTCGCGGCAGCTCGCCCTGCGCGACCTGCTCACATCCTACTGGAACAGCAACACCAACACCATCAAAACCAACACCAACAGCCCCAAAGACAGACACCACCACCAGCAGCATGGCCGACGATCACCTCGACGCCTCGCTTCAGGACATGGAAGCCCCCGCCAGCCCGACCTGGACTCGTCAGTCGTCGGTGCTGCACAGCGAGCCCGCGACGGAGGAGGACCTCGAGGGGGAGGAGGACTCGGACGCCGGCTCCGCCGCTGGTGGCTACTCACCGCCGGCGTGGCGGAGGCTCGGCAACGGCGACCGCAGCAGCGGCTTCTGGAGGGGGCCCCGCGATAACGTCCTCGCCGCCATGCCGCCGCCGAGGACCTCGACGAGGGACAGCTCGCCCGAGCTCGACGACAGCGACGACGACGGCCTGCTCGAGCGGGCCATTCGCACGCGGCTCCCCGCCGGCAGCCAGAGTCCCGAGAAGGGACGCAGTCCGAGCCCGGGGGCCGAGGACCCGACGATTCGTGTCAATGTCAATAAAGCCAGACAGGCCGATTCTATGCTGGTACTTCCCGCGCGGGAATCTACCCCAGCTGATAACTGTCAGTAGCGTCATTGCCCCTTCATTGGAGTCTGGAGCACCGCCCGCGGTATTGATGAAGAAGGCGCAAAAACGTTTTGAAACTAACCTGTGTGTTTTGAGTCATACAGATATCCGCTTTGCCGTTCGCGCTGAAGTACAGCACCGCACCGAGCCAATCGAGGCCGCCATAGCCTTTATCCGCAAGCGATACCGCGCCGCAACATCAACGTGGTCCTCGCTGCTGCTCAGCATAGTCGTCGCCCTATTTAGCATATCAAGCTTCAAATCCCTGCTGCAGCCCGCAGCCACCCGACCAGCCGGCGACCTCGTCAAGGTCGCGGGCGTCGCGCGCTCCTTTGAGCCGCTCATATACTACTCCGAGCACGCCGTCGGGCAGGTCCACGACCTGCAGGCCACGAGCGTCGCCGTCTGGGACCTGGGCGAGAGCGTGCGCTCGAGCGACATGCGCGACGCCGTCAGCATCGTCGCCGACCTCGACGCGCTGAGCGAGACGATGAAGACGCTCTCGGTGGAGATGACCAAGTTCTTTGCCCGCGTTGATGGCGATATAGACGGGTAAGCGTCCACACTCCATTGTTCTCAACCGCATGTAAGCTAGTAATGTTAACGCAACCGTCTACAGCATTCTCAACGTTATGGACTGGGCAAAGATGCATCTCAACCGCCTCCACAACTCGCCAGCTCCCTCCACCGTATCCGCCGCCTACGACAACATCCACAACCTCCTCTCCTCAGCACACATCCTCGAGGACGGCCGCGGCGCACCCACAGCCCTAGGCCGACTAACGACCTACATCTTCGGCATGAGCAACCCGCAGCGCGAGCAGCGTCTCGTGCAGCTCCTCTTCACCGAGTTTCTCTCCGTGCTCGAGGACAGCATCCAAGCCGAGCTGCAGCACAGCGTGACGCTCTTTGCCCTCTTTGAGGCAGTCGACAACCATTTCCTCAACCTCGCGCGCACCGTGGTCCGCGAGTCGTCAGCGCAGGAGGAACTGCACGCCGACATGCTCGCCAGCCTCTGGGTGCGCATCCTCGGCGGCCGCGCCGCGGAGCTGCGCAAGTTTGAGCAGAACCGCCGGCTGCTGACCAACGTGCGCGACAAGACGGTCCGCAACAAGCGCGTCCTCGTCGACCACCACGGCAAGCTCCTCACCCTCAAGGCCTCGCTCGAGAGCGTCCGCGGCAAGCTCGTCTCCCCGCTCGTCCGCGGCGTCAACGCCACCACCCTCTCCCTCGGCGACCAGATCCGCGGCATCAGCTCCGTCAGCGACTACCTCGCCGAGCTGAGGAAGCAGCAAAAGGGAAAAGTCATGGAGAGCCTGTTTGCCAGCGTCCCCGGGAAACGTCTCATGATTGAGGAGGCCAACGCCGCGTCTGTGCATGATGGTGCACGACCCAGCGTCCCATGACCAGGGACTGGGGAAAATAGCATAAAAGAATAAACTGGAAAAAACAAAAACTATAAGCGTCAAAAGGGGGTAAAAGCCTTTTTTTTTCCTGGCGTGGTTTGGAGTTTGGTTGCTGATGCGCCGTTTTGGTGCTAGACGGCGAGCGGCTGGTTTGATTTAGACAGTGTACAAGTTTCGGCGGTGCAAAGCGCAAGGTGTCGGTTTTCATTTAAGCTTTTTCATTTGTTCATCTATTCGGCTTGGACGAAACATGCAAACCATTTCATAGTTGTGTCATCAAAGGAGCCTGTCATATATAGTAATTCTATCGGCATTCGGCATCATCTCTCACTTGCATGCCGGCACAATTGGTTCAAATTGTAAATTTTAACATTTTTTATTAATATCCCTATCATATGAAACTGTTCCATCCTTGAGCCTGTGAAAACCTTGTAGGCTTGGAGGGTATCTGCCCACAGGCTATCCGGACAAACACTCAAAACCCTTTTCAACGTCGTTGCGGTGGCCACTTTGGGCCTGACGGAATATCACCGCAATTGCCCGGGGTTCCGCCCATTGCGGCCGTGCAATCTGTCTGCCGCCGTACCTTGCAAACTTTTGTGCTCCGTTCCTGCAAAGAAATAGCAAGTCTATCTGTACATAATGTACCCCGAAAGAGTAGACATGAGATAGCAATGAATCCTATCGCTAGTGCTCATATAAAAGAAAGCTCTCCAGTGCGGGCCCGCATCAGGAATTAAGCATATGTTCAAACTAAAAAACAAAAGAAACCAGTATTTTTTAAGAGAGAGCTGCCCGCACTTAGGCCTTGCTCTCCTCCTCCTCCTTCTTCTCCTGAGCACCCTCACCCTCGCCACCCTGGGTCTTGACGTACTCGTCGTAGACAGCGAGAGCCTCGTCAACCTTGGACTTGAGAGCGGCATCATCCTCGATGCTGTTAATGTGTTAGCGGGATGTACGGTCATGGTAAATAGCCGTGGGGCATATCGTGTACTTACAGGTTGATGAGCTCGGAGTTCTCCATCTCGAGGAGCATACCGGTAATCTTACCAGCAAGCTCACCGTTGATGGCCTGGATCTTGGGGAAGATCATTTCACCAAGGATCTGCTTCTGCTGGGCAGGCTGGGCACCGGCAAGCTGAGCCTGGATGCCAGAGGCGTTGCCACCCTCGGCAGGACGGGCGGCACCCTGGTTGGCCTGGTTGTTATTGTTGTTGTTGCCTCCGTTGCGGCCGTTGTTACCACGGCCCATGCCCTGTCTAGCATTGGGGGGGAATCCGGGCATGCCACCAGCGTTGGGGGGCATGCCAGCATTGCCACGGCCACCCTGAGGACCGCCGCGACCACCGCCAAGAGAAGCCTGCTGCATAGCAGCCATGAACTGAGGAGTTCCGGGCTGGCCAAACTGGGGAGGGAACTGGCCAGGGTACATGTTGGGGGGCATCTGCTGAGGTCCGCCGCGGCCACCCTGCTGGGGGTAGCCAGGGAACTGACCAGGACGACCACCGGGCATGCCCATGCCGGGCTGGGGGAAGGGCATACCGCGACCACCCTGGGGCATGAAGCCGGGCTGCTGGCCAGGGGCGTAGAAGACAGGAGGCTGCATGTACTGCTGGGGCATACCAGCGGCGGCAGCGGCCTGCTGCATGCGCATCTGGTTGCGAGCCTGGATACTAGCCTCGAGCTGGCTCTTGCGGACATCCTTGCGCTGAGCGAGGGCGACGTAGAGGGGCTTGCCGTTGATCATGCGCTGGTTCATCTCAGCGACGGCCTTGGTGGCGTCGTCGGGGTTGCTGAAGCAGACGAAACCGAAGCCCTTGCTCTTACCAAGCTTCTTGCCGCCCTTCTTGTCGCCCTTCTTCTCCTTGTCGGAGCCCTCCTCCTCGGTGGTCTCCTCCTTCTCCTCGACGGCCTCCTTCTGGTTCTCCTTGTCCTTGTCCTCATCCTTTTCCTTCTCCTTGTCCTCCTCGTCGTCGGAGCCCTCAGTGGGGGCATCTCTCATGACCTTGGCAGAGGTGATGGGGCCGAACTCGGAGAACATCTGGCGGAGCTTCTCATCGTCAATGTCGTCATCGAGGTTCTTGATGTACAGGTTGACGCCCTGGTACTTGCTGGCCTTCTCCATGCGAGCAGCCTCATAAGACTTGCGGAGCTCCTCCTCGCGCTCGTGCTTCTTCTGGGCGCGGCCAACGTAGAGCTCCTGGCCCTTGAAGTCCTTGCCGTTGAGCTCCTCAACGGCCTGGGAAGCGCTCTCGTGGGTGGTGAAGTTGACGAAACCGAAGCCGCGGCTCTTGCCCTCCTGGTCGCGGGCGAGAGAAGACGAGGTAACATCGCCATACTTCTCAAAGAGCTCACGGAACTCGTCGTCAGTAGCCTCGGGGTTGATGTTCTTGACGTAGACGTTGGTGAAGTTGGCCTTCATCTCGTCAAACTTGCTCTGACGGTCCTTCTTGGGAATGTGGTGGCCGACGTAGACCTTCTTCTCGTTGAGAAGCATGCCGTTGACGTGCTTGATGGCCTGCGAAGCAGCCTCGTCAGTCTCGTAGTGGACGAAGCCGTATCCCTTGGAGTTGCCGTTCTCGTCCTGAGCAACCTTGCAGCTCAGAATGTTGCCAAAGGCAGCAAAGGTGTCGTGGAGAGCCTTGTTATCAATGGCGACATCGAGGTTCTTGATGAAGACATTGCCCTGGCCAGTCTTGCGCAGAGCAGGGTCACGCTGGGACCACATGATGCGGCAAGGGCGGCCCTTGATGAGGGTGTAGTTGAGCTCCTCGAGGGCCTTCTCGCCGTCGGGGGTCGAGTTGTAGTTGACGTAGGCGTAGCCGAGAGAGCGGCGAGTGACGGCGTCGCGGCAGACTCGGATAGAGGCAACGGCACCAATCTGAGAGAAGAGCTCGAAGAGCATGGCCTCGGTGACGGAGGGGTCGAGTTCGCCAACGTAGAGGGAGGCAGAGTTCTGGGGGTGAGGGGCAGCCGAGTTGGGGGTAGGGCCAGAGGCATCGTCACCAGCGGCGACGTTGGTGTCAACGGTAGGAGCCTTGCCCTCGCCATTGTTGATGGAAGTGTTGTTCAGGTCGTTGGCGAGCTGATCAACAGCGCCGGAGGTGTTGGGGGCGGCCATTTTGTTGTCGGTGGGGGGGAAAGAGATCAACAAAACTGTAAAGGCGGTAGTGTTAGCAAACAGAACGGGGAAAGGAGCAAACCCCAAACGTGCCCCGAGCGAGGGCCAGGCGAGGTTTAAAAGAAAATAGAGTCGAGACTCACAGTATCACGAGACGTGTAGGTGGTGGAAGAGGAGGGTAAAAACCGGCAACGAGTCAGAGACAAACTGGTTGACGAAGCTGGCTTGGGTTTACAACACAAAGGAGCTTGAGTAGCGATGGAAAGCCGACTCAAGTTGATTCGCGTTGGTTGGGAGGGGGGTCGTGAGTCGTTCTTCGGCTGGTCGCGCGAGACGAGGGTTCGACGGTAAGTTGGAAGGGGGGTTTTTTTGGGGGGTTTTCAAATTTTTTTGGAAGGTTTTTCTTGATTGAATGACAAGAACAAGGACAGAGAACTAGTACAAAGACTATTCCTCTGAACGAACTCGCCACGAGAAGTTTGGGGGTTTTTTGATAGGAGTTGACTGTGGTGTGGAGGGAAGAGGAAAGGGAAAAAAGAAATTTGTCCAGACCCGAGCATAATTTTTCCTTAGCCTTGACCGACTGTGGTGGAGTGCCCTTGCCTGCGCCGTAGCCTCCCACACTGGTCCCCTCAGGTCAGTGTCCCTCCCACTGCACTTTCTTTGGCTCCGCTCCTGCTGGCCACACTTTGTGGGTGGACAAGGGCGGCGCCAGGCACGCGCCACACCGTGTGGGACATACCGTCTCAGGCTCGTGCTGGCACTGTAAACCATACATTTTTTTTGTGCCCTCCCACCACGGGCTGGCTTGGGCTGCAGTCGAGGTACTTTGAGATTGCGGTGACGACTTTTATGGTCGCTGCATGTACAAGTAATTTGTGGTGCCACACAGCGTAGACATGAGTACCTTGAACCCTTGTCAACGTAGGCACCCTCCAGCCTATGTACCTACACGTACCTGTCTCGTCCCTCAATCTGTGGCACCCCTGCAGCCATGTCGATTTTCTTTGTTACTCCATCGCCCATTGTAAACTGCCTTATCAACAGCTCTTTGTGCCTTTCCTCTACGCATTCTATTTAGAGCAGGGTTGTACAGGACCGCACTGCACATATCCTAGCATGTACAGACACAAAGGAAGTCTTTCTTTGGGACAAAGATTTCGTGCTGTATCCTCAGAGACGCTGTCGAGAACAGGGAGAGATCAAGGGCGGCGCTGGGCATCATCTTTGACCGGAACTACTCAGCGCCACCAGATGAATAGTTTGTCAAGTGATCAGGCTTCAGGCACTAGAACGAAATCTACGACTTTCAAATCTAGTAGTGGAAGAGCTGAAAATACCACCACGCCTCCCACCCAACTACGCATTTAACCGTTGGCTACTCCGTACTTACAACACGTTTCGCCAGCATCCCTTCTTTTCCACTGTCTGACCGGCAGCGAACCCGGCACAGCTTGAAACAGTCCTGACTATCGAAAGTAGCATGTCCTGTGGCCACTGAAGGATGCTTCAATGAGCAATGTATCGATACGGCATTGTGACAGCAGAAGCCCTGCGACTGGCCGTTTCCGCTCTTTGCGATTGGAGTCCTTAATTCCGCCACTGCCGTAGAACAGGGCCGGCCAAAGGCCTCTCGTAATTAGTGAGCACAGTACTGTGCTGTTTGGTCCTACATATTATTATACGCAGGCTACCGACCCAGCTCGTAGAAGCCCAGAGCACTAAAAAGAAGCCGGGTGGCGCGTGGGCATTACCCGAACTTAGTGTCACTCTACTCCGTAGAGCTGACCTCATCGGCCGCCGCCTTGCTCACTGCCCCACCACAGCTCGCCCGCCGACATCAACCAGCGCACGTTTGACCCGTACCTTGCCATATCTCTTCGCCAGAATCTTTCAACGCAAGAACTCTGCAACAAATCACAGCGGTGCAGAACGCTTTTGAACTGCCACAAAGCATGTTTATTGGATAAATTCCGTGTCGCGCTATCCCGGAGAGTGCATCGACGCCAGACGTCACGGCAGCCGCCATGTTCTCGACATTTACTGGCAATTCGAGACGCCCTCGAAACGTGAACCTCAGCGGCGGGGCCGGGAACCCATTCGCGAATACGTCATGGAGCCCGTCAGCTGCCTCGAATACCACAAAGACCGTCTCTGATGCACAAGCCGAACGAGAGAAGCGCCAGGCCGAGAGACGGAGGCTAAAGGCTGCGGGACAAATCCAACGGACATGGCGTGGCCACAGAGCGAGAACCAGCGTTGCCGACTCGCGACGAGCTGCCTTTGATCAAATATACAACCATATAGATATACAAGCGCCGGGTGAGCGACTGCCTCTGGCTTTCAACCTCCTGCTCTCGTTCTGCAGACCGAGCCGACCGGATGACCTCCAGCGTCTGTTTCAATATGTCCTCGACACGACGACAGTTGATCTGCCGAGCATCTGCCCGGCAAGCACACATGCCTCTCGAATACGGCGGCTCATGTCTATACTTGTCACTTCGCTGAAGGTCGGGCTCGTTTCCGAGGGGTTAGTACTTTCTATCGTATAGTTGCGGCGGTAGAGCTAACTTGTTTTGTAGGGCGATTCCGTCTGAGTTCGAGTTGGTACTTGGGCTTATTTCTCGAGTCATCGAATCGATACCGGACTCCGCCGTAGAGTCACTCTCTGAGTACTTCGCGTCGTTGGCCCAGCTGGCACAAAACCGCAAAGCCGATGCATGGAGCTCCAGGCTGGTCGCCGCAGTTTCCGCAACAATGCAGACATCGTCACAGAACAGTAAGTAGATCGTCTATTCCCGCCAACGCCGACCTCCAGCGTGAAGATAGGCTAACATGGTCCTGATAGTGAGCTCAGCCGTCTACACTAGCTTTGCTTGCCAGTTCTTGGCAAAGGGCAATATCGCGCTTTTCGAAGACAACATTGACAGCTTCGTGCCGATTATCGACATTGAAAGACTTTCAGAGTCCATTTGTCAAGTCTATTC
Organism: Lecanicillium sp. MT-2017a; assembly: GCA_003056585.1. Taxonomy (NCBI): domain Eukaryota; kingdom Fungi; phylum Ascomycota; class Sordariomycetes; order Hypocreales; family Cordycipitaceae; genus Lecanicillium; species Lecanicillium sp. MT-2017a. The sequence goes on from PXYN01000226.1 coordinate 285,580, forward strand.
TGCATTCTCGGCCGCTGCTGGTCCTCGAGATGAATTACTCTGGCTGCTCGCGCACTTTGTCCACTTGAGCGGAAATCAGTTGCATGTACAGCCGAGCCTCGGCCAGATACGCTGCATTTATATGCAATTGGCAGCCCTCTCATCAGAAATTAGTCTTCGCTTTGCCCAGAGACACGTTTCCGAGGACGACGACTTTGAAATGGATGGCGTCCAGCTGTCTGTCAATCCATACATATCGCAACATGTATCCTGGCTGATTAGCCCTGAAGGGACCTCCAAAATCCTTCGAGATTTCGCGACAAGCATGTCGCACTCTGATAGCGAAGCCTTTCAAGGAACTAGCCTACTGGCTGGTTATTTGCTAGCCCTCCTTCAGTGCTTCCCCACCAACGCCGACGATATTCGCATGCGACTCTTTCTCGAGGAAATTACAACATCTTCGGGAAATATTCCTACAGTCAAATTTCTGTGGCAAATCATGAAGCAGACATCAGTGTTCCAGAAGCTCAGAACAGAATCGGAGAAGCCAACAGCTATCCTCCAGCGATATCTCCAAACTCCTTCACAACTTTCAGCTGAAAGCGCCGAGGACCAGGAATGGCGTATAGTGCTTCTTTTCCTGGAACTTTACACTTTTATTCTGCGTCTGTCTGACGACGAAGACTTTTTCAGTGCCATCCACCCACAGATGCTTAATGATGGCACGAGCGAATCGCGTATCCGCTTATGCAGCCTGTCCTTGGAAGACATCAAGCTGCTCTCGGTGTTTCTGAAGAATAGTGCGTTCACCTTATATTATAGATCCAAAGAACTGAGTCAATCGAGTACGGATGCGGATGACTCTACGAAGACTAGACTGGATGCGTATCTGGGTGCTAGTGCACCAGAGCTCAAGTCAAGACTGCCGTCTGCCCACGACAGCACCCTAACGTCTACAAAACTGGATCTCGACAAGCTTCGGGGCATCATCTCTTCCGCTGTCAAGATGCTGTACGAGAGAGATTCTAGAAAGCCATTTTTACCCACAGGTCACTGGCTTATGCCGGACAAACTCCAGCGGGACGACTTTGTCACGGCTGTAATAGCGGAGGAAGAACGCCAGCGGGAAGAAGAGCTCGCCGATAGTGACGACGAAATGGACACTGGTGAGGATAGTCTGTCTCCGTTTGCATCCGAAGTGACGTACTCGTTTGCCGGCCAGCGCCTCTCCCGCCACGCCCGAATGGAGCGGCTCAGAGCGCAGCAGATGCGCAGCCAAAGAGAACGTAGGCTCGCCGAGATGGGTCCAAAGCTTGAGATTCTGAAGCATATGCCATTTGTTGTCCCGTTTGACACCAGAGTCATGATTTTCCGTCAATTTGTCCAGCTTGACCGTGACCGAAGAGAAGGCGACTCACAAGTCCCAATCCATCTGTTTGCGAGACACAATGTCAACATTCGCCGCGGTCAGCTGTTTGAAGATGCCTTTGATGAGCTATACAAGATAGGAGATGGCTTGAAGGACCAGATACATGTTACCTTTGTCGACCAGTTCGACACGCCAGAAGCTGGCATTGATGGTGGAGGTGTTACCAAAGAATTCCTGACCAGCGTAACTTCAGAAGCGTTTGGGAACAAAAAAGGTGTCTTGGGTATGTTTACGACTAGCGCAGACGGGCTGCTGTACCCAGATCCAACATCCATCGATGCAGTACGGGAGAAGATGAGAGAGCAGGGCCTCAGCGAATCATCTTCAGAGTGGAGGGAAGTTTTGCATGATCAGCTTATGCGATATGAGTTCCTCGGCCGCATTATGGGCAAATGCATGTACGAAGGTATTCTTGTGGATCTGGCGTTTGCGGGCTTCTTCTTGTTGAAATGGCCATCATCCGGGCCCAATGAAGAGAACAGCTTCAAAGGCGGCATCAATGACCTGCGGGACATGGATGAGGATCTTTACAAGGGCATGCTGCGACTGAAGAACTATCCAGGCGACGTATCGGAATTAGGGATCGACTTTACCGTCGAAGACCAAGTCTCGCTGCCAGAAGACCCAGTCAAGACAATCACACGAAGGCTAGTTGCTAACGGCGACAACGTGTCCGTGACCAACGACAACCGCCTCCTATACATCTCATACGTCGCCCGCCACCGCCTGGTTGTCCAGCCGTCAATGCAGACAACGGCGTTCCTGCGCGGTCTCCGCTCCATCATCCGCCCCTCATGGCTGTCCATGTTTAACCAGTCCGAGCTCCAGCGCCTAGTCGGCGGTGACTCGTCGGAAATCGACCTCGAAGACTTGCGGCAAAACACGATATACAGCGGCCTGTATGAGATTGGCGACGACAACGAAGAGCACCCGACCATCAAGCTCTTCTGGAAGGTCATGCGCGGATTTACAGACGCCCAGCGCAGGGACCTGCTCAAGTATGTCAGCTCCACGCCGCGCGCCCCGCTGCTTGGCTTCTCGCAGCTGCGTCCGAGGTTTAGTATCCGCGACGGCGGCACGGACGAAGAGCGGCTGCCGAGCACGAGTACCTGCGTGAACCTGCTCAAGCTTCCGCGCTATACAAAGGAGTCGACGCTACGGGATAAGTTACTATATGCCATTACGTCCGGTGCGGGATTTGATTTGAGTTAGACCACGATAATGTCCGTACATTGTTATAGAGAGCTTAGAGCGTAAGAATAGAATATGTTTATACAATCGCACTGCCGAACAGGAGTATCTGGTACTGTTACTAGCTTTCTCACACATAAAGCTGCTCCATGCCGTCGTCTGTTCTTAGTTTTGGAAGCTTCGCTTCACGATATCGGGCTTGCGGTTAGCCAGATCAATAAGCATCTGACCAAACAGGCCATTCGTCCACGCAAACCTGTAACAAAGAAATGGTCAGCCATGCACACTATCAAACAGTCAAAGATGAATTACATACCAGGATCGGGTCCAGTTGCTGTCATCGTGCGTGTTGACAGACTCGTGCATCAAACCCAGGCCACTGGTCGAACCAAGCAGCTGCTTCAGTCCACCGATAATTTCGTCGTCGTCATCCGTCGTCATGATGCGCATAATCACGCCCATGGGCCAGGCCATGCCGGGACCCAGGTGCGGGCCGCCAGTCGAGTTGAGGACGGGTCCCCAGCCCCAGTACGGGTTCGAGGTGCTGAGCACAAAGTCGCGGGTGCGCTGGTACAGGTCGGTGTCCATGGATTCATAGCCGAGATGGGGGATGCTGAGCAGTGAGGGGATGTTGGCATCGTCCTGTTTGCTTAGTGTCAGTGCTGTCCATTTTCTTGTAGGCTCTTGGGTGCTCTTGGGTGTGTAGTTACCATGAAATTGACAGAGCCGTAGCCGTCGACTTCGTATGCATATATCTCGCCGTGCTTGGGGTACTTCACAACGGCGTGCTCCTTGATGCCCTGTCGGATACCAGCAGCCATGTCCTCCATCTGCGAGGCGAGATCGCCATCAATGTCCTTCATAATCTTGGCGCAGCCCTCGAGGTTGCTCGCAAACATCATGTTGGCGGGCACAAAGTACTGGTAAATAGTCGAGTCGTCCGACGGGCGGAAGAAGCTGCGCACCATGCCAATGTGGCCTGCGACAGGGTTTCCAGCTCCCCTGTTGGACACAGTCTCAGTGGCAGAGTTGGAGTCGCGAAGCCACGTATACGGCGACTCATTGACTCGTCCGTCGTCCGTGTATGTGCCCTCCATGAGACCACGGGCGACCTCCAGCAGGCCCTCGACGGTGTCCTTCCACTTGAACTTGGCGAAAAATGCTGCGTCGCCGGTGGCGTCAAAGTAGTCCCAGGAGAGCTGCAAAAACGCAGCGATGCTGTCGAGCTCGTACTTGCACTCCCACACCTCGCTGGGGTCGTAGGGCGGCTTGACCGTGTCCGCGCGGGCGACGAGCGAGCGCTTGTGGTTGACGGGCGGGATCTTGGACTCCTCGGGCGGCTGGAAGGCGTTGCAGTAAGGGTACTTGCGCAGGTAGCGGGCCTGGAGGTTGATGGCGCCGCGGTAGAGTGAGGCAATGTTGTTCTTGTCCCCATCGGCGGCTGTGTCGTTGAGGATGGGCTTGTAAGATTGCAGCTGGTTGGCGCTGTCGCGGAGCCACATGGCGTTGATGTCGCCTGTAATCACAAAAGCGAGCTTTTTTTGCAAGCGTAATTGTCAGTGAATTGAGTCCTCTTCAATTTTAGACGTCGGAACTTACCTCTTCCTCGGGATCCTCGGCTGACATGCCATGCCAGAGAATCGTGGTGTCGACCGTGTTGGGCCATGTATTGAGGAACAGGCGGTACAGATCCGGGTCGCGGACCTTGCCCTTCATGTCCTTGAGGATGCGCTCGACCTCGGGCACGACAAAAAGACGGCATTCCTCCGACGGCCGCTGGTAAGGAAATTTGTACTTTCCGCATGAGAATGGCGGATGGCGCTCTCTCGCGTACGGTTCATATGCAGGGCAGTCGGCCGCAGCAGCAGCGACGGCTGCCAGCGCTGCCAGAACGAGATTCTGCTTCATAGTGCCGGATTCTGTGCTGCAGGATATTTGGTTGTCTGTGCTTGTCCGTCTGGTTGAGGTGATATGCACTGGCTACGGATACAGAATACAGAAATCGCTTGTGACTACGTGACTACAACGGGCTTATAAAATATACAGAGCCAAGACCAGCTGGATAAACACAGCGTCGCATCGTCGCAGCTCATGACGCGCGCTGGCAGAACCTTGTCAGACTATAGAGGTTAACTTAAGTTGTACCCACGGGCCAGCGCATCGGTGAGCCAGCCCACCCCGGTCAACATCTGCTGGGCGTATGCAAGAGGAAGGTCGTCGCCGAGTTTTGATAAATAGGCCCGATGCAAAATGACGGTGTTAGTGCGGGGCACACCGGTCCTAAGCTTGGAGATGGCGCAGCATGCAGACCGGGGTGGCAGACCTGCGTGTACAGCCTGGTTGGTTTGCCGTGATTTTGTGGTTAAGCTTCCCCAGGTTAGTCGCAATGGTGCTGCGCACCAGGGCGTCAAAAGGGATGAAGCCGACCCAGTTTAGGAATCCCGACATTCAAGTGTTTCTTCCTTCATATGCCTTTGTGGGAGCAGCACTGCAAGCCGCCATGGTGCAACTTGGATCCTGCTTGTTCATGGTGCAATGCTTCGTCTAGCATATTTGTCTGTTATTCTTGGCATCTTTTTTGGTCGAATCAAGAATGGCCACTGTAGAGTCGTGCGGGGGGCAGCAGTGTGTATGCACGTGTGGTAGGGAGGTTGCATCGTGCGAATGCTCCAAATGTGTCCGGCCTGGTGTAGGCTCTATGAACTAGGGCGAGGATTCCCCGCTGACGGAGTGTCGTCGAACGCTTTCTCGACAATCAGCCGCACGCAACAAGATACGGATGGTCTTGACGGCGACGAAGACGTCCCTCAAGTTCTGAGATGTCCAATACGCATCTCGTCACTATTGGTACTAAGTTGAGTAACACTCCTCACTGTCCCCATTCGCAAGGTGCGAAACGCGGGGCCGTGGCTTTCGCTGGGAAATTGTCCTTCGGCTAAATAAGCCGCGAGGCTACGAGGGTAGTGTGTTCGTAGTGTCTCTCGAAAGTGGCGCTATTCGGCGTCTCTTAGCACTGCGGGGATGCTGGCGATCTGCCCAGCAAGCCACCTCGCAATCCTGCGTGGGGGTGGGATGGCAAGTTGGTGTCTTGTGCTACCAATTGGTGTGCTCAGAGAGCGATTGATGGCGACTTGCACTGGTGACGGCGCCCGGATGCGCAGGTGGCGCGGCTAGCACGCACTTCGCTCGGCGGCGCATCATGTCCGGCCGCGCGAACGGCATGTTATCTCCCCGTGAGCCTGGCATGCGTAGTCTTGTATCAAGGAGCCTGGTGCAGCCTGCCCTGTAAGTTCGACTCGAGTCTGGCCTTGGCGATGTGCTGTCCTCGAAGGAGCAAAGATGAAGCAAGTGTGTGTGCAGGTAGGCGGCGTTTGCTCTCGCTGGCGCAGTGGAGCGGCCCAGCCCAGCCGGCTGTGGCAGGTGGTCGGTTCACTTGGCAATCGCAGCTGGCTCTCCAGAGTTGCCAGAAAAGGCAATTTCGACTTGGCACAGCACGGGCATCACAACAACAGCGCAGCATCGCATCGTCTTCCACCGGTGGCAGCAGTGACTCGCTAAGCCTTGACCGAGGGTAAATATTAAGGGTTCTGCGGAGTATTAAGCTCCCCACGCCTCGCCCATTTCATGCACACCCAGCCTCTATTCTGCACTCCGAACCGCCTGATTTGGGCGGGGGGATGTGGGCCGCGGCGCCTTGATTCTCGGGGAAGATACGGAACAACCGCGACCGTAGCATTAGCTTTCCTTTTGTCTCGCCATCCCGGCCTCCGTCTTCGCCTCTATCCCTGCCTCCCTGCGCTGCGCTTGCGCCTGCGCCATTTCCCGTTTAAGGCTGATGTGCTTCGTATGTGAGTGATCAAATGATCCTTTGCTGCCACCAATGCGGGGGAGCGGCTAAGGATGAGCCCGACAGCCAGTCAGTGCACACCTCTAATCCAGTAATGTTACCTTGAAACCGGCGCGGAGTGCGGAGTAGATGAATACATACATATACTGTGGCCACGGCCTTGTTTCCAATACACCGCTACCACTACGGCTTGCACACTCTTTGCCTTCCGCGCCATTGAAACCTATTCGCAAACCGTAGCCCGCCATGGCCGACCACAATACTGACCCCGATCCTAACAAGATCAACTCTCCGCATGATGCGGCACCGGATGCGACTCAGGAGGCAGCTCCGGTAGAGAGCCAGACCAAGGAAAAGCCTCAAGCCCATGCCGCTCACCATGTCGAGGACTTGGGGGCGACAGACTCCGATTCCTCTTCTGACATGCACAAGAAGGCTGGCAAGGCTGTCATTTCACAGCAGCACACCATCCCTACAACTGGTAAACGCATGCCAACTTCCAAATGGGAGTATATCTTCTTCTGCGTCTTTTGTAAGCACTCGCTGGTCGTTTCGTATTTGCTCATCCTAACATGGCCATAGACTTCTCCAACAACGGTGCCCGTGAGTAGAAGCATCATCGGCTACGTGCGCAATGGTTTGATTAACACGCTTGGTAGCAATCGGAGGTAATGGCGGTGCGCTTCGACAGGCACTTCTGAACCAAGAATACCCAGACGGCCAAGTCGAGTGGGGTGGCAGGACACTGCCCAGTAAGTTACTCAACCAACCTCGAAAAAGCCGAGTTCATGCTAACGTACCACGTAGTGAATTCCATGCTTCTCGACGTCACCGGTATTCTCTTTGCCGCACAACTCGTGACTCTATTGTCGATTGGTCCTTATGCCGACTACGGTAACTGGCGACCATGGATTATGATCGGTGCGTTTCACCATATAGTTTCCAAACATAGTCTAACACAACAATATAGTCGGCCAAGGCATTCTTTACATCTGCCAGTTTGCCATGTGTGGTATGAGCAAGCCCGGACAGTGGCAAATTGCGCAGGCTCTCTACGTTGTCGGCTCTCTCGGTATGTACCACTTCCCACCAGCGTCAACGCACGGCCCAGTTAACCATGATGAAGCGGCCAACATTGTGACATCGTTCTACGCCGCCACGTTTCCTGGTCTTGTCCGTGACCTGCCACAGCTTATCAAGTCAGAGCAGGATGTCAAGAATGGCGAAAAGACGTGAGCAGTCCCGTCAAAGTAGAACTAGCACATGCTGACCTCTTTATAGCGCTGAGGAACACGCAGAGCTCGACTCTTACGAGCGCTCCAAGGTATGTCTCCGTAGGGGACGAGTCCTCACACATACTGCGTGCTAATGGTATGCAGCTGTACAACCTTGTCAACATTACTGGTTCTGCTCTTGTCGTCATTGTCTATTCCATTGCCGTCGGCATTTCCGCCGGTATTGGATTTGAAACTGACAGGAAGCTCATTTACTCGTACCAGGTTCTAATGGGCTACTTTGGTGCCATTACCGTCATTTGCACTCTTCCCTTCTTTATTGTTCAAAAGCATCGACCTGGACAGCAGCTGCCCGAAGGCACCAAGTGGTGGCTCGTCGGACCAAAGTAAGCAATTTTTCCTTAGCGGAGAGGACCCTCATAATTGACCCTTCCTGTAGGCAAGTTTGGAGCGCCGCAAAGAGCGCCAGTCATCTTAAGCAATGCATGCTCTATCTTGTCGCATACTTTATGCTCCAGGAGAGTAAGATTACCGCTTCTTTCTTGTCCAGCCTATGCCTATACTAACATTTACAGCTTTTGGAACCTACTTCAACGTTACTGGAATCTTGCAGAATGAGTATGTCTACCTCCCAACTTCTGGCACAATCTGGAAATTAACACCATAACAGGGTCATTCACTACAGCCCGCTCATGCTCAATGCCATGAGTCTCGTTGCCGATCTCTCAGGAGGCTCTGGTACCGTGTTCATGCTCCTGCTCCAAAAGAAGTTTCGCTTCTCCGTCAAGGCCGGTGTGTTTTACGGCGCATGCATGACGCTCGTTCCTTCACTATTCGGCGGCATCGGATACTTTACCAACAAAGTTGGCTTCCACCACACCTGGGCCTTTTGGCTTGCGCAATGCTGGAACTTCCAGACAGCTGCCTGGGGTTCCTACCAGGTCACCATGATCTCTGAAGTCGTGCCAGCACCCAAGGCGTACATGTTCTTTGCCCTGTTCAACACGGTTGGAAAGACATCGGGTTTCATTGGCCCGTTCATCTCCTCTGCCATTATTGAGCGTGCTGGCGGAAACACGAGCGCTTCATACTGGTTCCTTTTTGCCATGGGCTGCATTGGTGTCATTACCCTCTATTTTGTCGATACGGACGCGGCGAAGGCTGACAATGCGAGATACCTCGAGCGTGAGGCGGCCGAATATTACAGCGAGGAGCAGATCAAGGCTGCTAAGAAGGCTGAAATGGAAGATGAGCTCGTTAAATCGTAGATCATTTCTTCGGCATCTTAGATTTGAGACATGGTTCCGCGGCCTACATGGGTGGAGAGATGATGAGGGTTCAAGAAAGCTTCGCTGCTTTGGTTCCAGTATCATTAGGCCTACCTCTGGCCATGCGGTTGACATTGTACCCAGGTCACATTCACCCGGCAAGAAAATGATTTTTTTTTATGATTTAAGCATTTTATAAGATCTATTGACACAGTTTTTGCGTTCACTTATTAAATCGATTTACCTGCTGCACTGTCCAACAAGTGAATGGCGTAATTTTAGGTTCAGATTATGGCTTGGTGCCCCCAAACATAAACTCTGTGACGTTGTTATGTTGCAATTTCAGGCTTGTACAAGGAATACAAGTATGGCTGGCGTATGGTACAGTGCCGATAAGTAAAAGTTTGTGCGACGGCAGACTTTGCCGAGATCCCACACCCCATCCTCTTGTGCGGATTAGAGCCTCACACTGCTACTCGCACCCCAGATTATCAACTACAATATTCCTCCACTCCAACCATCGTGATAACACATTACCTTTTCGCAAAATGAAGATACTTGTCGTCGGCAGTGGGGGCCGAGAACACGCGTTGGTCTGGAAGCTGAGCATGTCTCCTACGGTAGACCACATATACGTCGCACCGGGAAACGGTGGCACTGCAACCATGCCAAACGTTACAAACATTACTGACGTATTACCAACGGACTACGATGGACTTGTAGCAAAGTCAAAGGAACTCGGTATAGGTCTCGTTGTTGCTGGTCCCGACGATGCCGTGGTGGGTGGCATTGAGGGCTATTTTCGCAGCAGTGAGTCTTCGATACGCAGCATCAGTTCAGCCTACTCTAACAGATATAGGTGGCATCGCATGCTTCTCCCCGAGTAAAGAGGCAGCGGAGCTTGAAGGGTCCAAGGCGTACGCAAAGCACTTTATGGCCAAATACAAAATACCGTCCGCGAAGTACCGGTCATTCTCATCATACGAATCTGCTCGACAGTACTTAGACAGCGTAGACAACCATTGCAACCTGGTAATCAAGGCTGACGGCCTTGCAGCAGGCAAGGGCGTTGTGCTGCCAAAGACCCGCGAAGAAGCCATCGCCGCCCTCGATGATATGATGCTGGATGGAAAGTTTGGCGATGCTGGCAAGTCGGTCGTCATTGAGGAGCGCATGGTAGGAGACGAAATCAGCGTTTTGACTCTCAGTGACGGAAAAACGCACATATCTCTTCCCCCAGGACAAGACCATAAGCGCATCTTTGAGGGGAATGAAGGGCCAAATACCGGCGGCATGGGAGTGTACGCCCCAGTGCCGTTTGTTACTGCCCAGCAGATGGACGAGATTGACCAGACAATTATTCGACCTACGTTTGATGGGCTGATTAGTGAAGGTGAGTAGCAGGCTAACACGTATGCTTTCTTATTTCGTGCACAGCTGATGATCGTGGCATTAGGTCGACCGTTTATGGGCCTCCTCTTTACCGGCATTATGATGACAGCTTCCGGTCCAAAAGTACTGGAGTACAACGTTCGCTTTGGAGACCCAGAGACACAAACTATGATGCTTTTGATCGAGAGCGACCTCGCGGAAATTCTGCTTGCTTGCACCAAGGGGTGTTTGGAGGAGGTTAATTTGCGCGTAGCTGATGCCTCCGCCTGCAACGTTGTTGTCTCAGCTGCTGGCTACCCTGGAGAGCCACGCCGCGGTGATAAAATTCGCATTGACGAGCACACAGATGGTAAGTGCAAATGAAAATTATCAAGAACAGAACGTATCCATTAACTAAAGGCTTTAGATGTACACATTTTCCATGCTGGCACAAAATGGGCGCATGGCACCTTGTCTACCGACGGTGGCAGGGTCTTCTCGATAGCCGCCAAGGGGGCTACTTTACAAGAGGCAGTATCAAAGGCGTATGACGGCACAAAAGCAGTCAACTTTGATGACATGTTTTATCGCCGAGATATTGGAGCTCGGTAAGTTCACAAGACGCCCGTACAACTGCGTTTACTGATACCGACTTATAAAGTGCTTTGGGATCGTCCTCGAGCGAGTAGACAGATTAGAGTACCAGGCCGGCGTCCCGTCGGCAACTTTGAGCTAGCCCGAATTACACATAACCCCATGGGGCAATCACTAAGTAGTCAATAAAACCCCCATCTCGTAACAGCAATTTCCGAGCCTGGAAAAAGATCTTGGTAGTTCCCTGAAAGAAGCCGTCTTCGCGTGATCCTTGAGCCGAATGACGCCGTATTAACCCGGTGGGTCAGCCGGGGCGACACTTCCGGGGCTTGCGAAACGGCTATTTCACACGTGCCTGTTAGGGGGTCAACCGAAGGGTACTTTTCTAAACCGAGCCTCTGCACGTCAACCCCACCAAAATGACGTCGTCTGACAAGTTCCCTGTCCCTTCAGCACTATCTACCTCCCGGCTTGAGTCGGGAGTCTTTTGCGGCTTAACCTCCACAGCAGCTGCCCGCAGCCAATTGCTGTCCAGCCATTGTCAACCAAACCCACCAAGCTCTTGAACGTCGAGGGTTCGGGTCTCTTTTCCCAACCTGCAACCGTCCATCTCGCCGCTGCCATTGCGAGGTGTCAACAACCACTCCTTTCCCCCTCAACACCATGTCTGCCCCGATGCCAGTAACGAGATGCGCGCAGCGCGGCGCGCGAGCAATTGGCAGGCTACCACGCACGAGCGGACGAGCTCTCCGGCCCGCCGCCGCGGCGCCGTGCAGACGATCATGTGCGTCATCGTCGCGCCCGGCCATGGCCTCCTTTCCCACAACGACCGGCGTGCGAGCGTTCAGCACGAGCAGGATCCTGCGCATGGCCGACGCGGAGGAGTCATTTGACCCGAATAGCATTGAGCGCGAGTCGGACGAGGTCGACGTGTGCATTGTCGGCGGCGGCCCGGCCGGCCTTAGTGCCGCTATCCGCCTCAAGCAGCTGGCCAACGAGGCCGGCAATGAAGACTTTCGAGTCCTGGTACTAGAAAAGGCCGGTGACATCGGCTCCCACATTCTCTCAGGCGCTGTCATTCAGCCCAGTGCCATCAATGAGCTATTTCCCGATTGGCTGGATGAGGAGAACCCGTCGCGGTTCGAGCACGCCACCCCGGCTGGCAAGGACAAGATGCGATTCCTGACCAAGACCTCCTCGATCCCTCTGCCCGCCCCGCCGCAGATGCACAACAAGGGCAACTACATTGTCAGCCTGAACCAGTTTGTCAAATGGCTGGGTGAACGCGCCGAGGAACTCGGCGTCGAGGTATACCCCGGCTTTGCTGCCGCCGAAGTCATTTATGGCAGCGATGGCGCAGTCAAGGGTGTCGCCACCAACGACCTCGGTATTGGTCGCGATGGCAAGCCTAAGGATTCGTTTGAGCGCGGCATGGAGTTCCATGCCAGAGTCACAATGTTCGGTGAAGGCTGCCACGGCAGCTTAACAAAGCAAGTCATCAACAAGTTTGACCTCCGCAAAGACAGCCAACATCAGACGTACGGTCTCGGAATCAAGGAAGTCTGGGAAATTGACCCTGCCAAGTTTGAAAAGGGCCTGGTTGTCCACTCTATGGGCTACCCCCTCCCCAAGGATGTATATGGTGGTTCTTTCATGTATCACTTTGGCGAAAACATGGTGACCCTTGGACTGGTCGTTTCTCTCGATTACCAGAACCCCTGGCTCTCGCCCTACCAGGAATTCCAGAAGCTGAAGCACCACCCTCTGTTCAAGAACTACCTTGAGGGCGGCAAGTGCATCTCGTACGGCGCCCGCGCTCTCATCGAGGGCGGCTTCCAGTCCATCCCCAAGGTCGCCTTCCCCGGTGGTGCGTTGATCGGCGACTCTGCTGGTTTCGTCAACGTGCCCAAGGTTAAGGGCACGCACAACGCCATGAAGTCCGGTATGCTGGCGGCCGAAGCCGCCTACGGAGCTCTCAGCGGCAGCGACCAGGGCACCGTCTTCCTTTACGACTACGAGGACTCGCTACGCAAGTCGAGCATCTGGAAGGAGCTCAAGGAGGTGCGCAACATGCGTCCCTCGTTCCACAACCCCCTCGGCCTCTACGGCGGCGTCGCCTACTCAGGTCTGGAGGCATACCTGCTCAAGGGCCGTGTCCCCTGGACGCTGAAGCACAAGCTGCCCGACCACGCTGCCACCAAGCCCGCCGACAAGTTCCCCAAGATTGAGTACGACAAGCCCGATGGCGAGATCTCGTTTGACATCCTGACGAGCGTGTCCCGCACCGGCACCAACCACGAGGAGGACCAGCCCGTGCATCTGCAGGTCAAGGACTGGGATGCGCACACCAACGAGACGTATCCCGCCTACAAGGGCCTCGAGAACCGCTTCTGCCCGGCCGGAGTGTATGAATACATTGAGGATGAGTCGAAACCACACGGCGTTCGCTTCCAGATTAATGCGCAAAAGTGAGTACAGCCCTTTTTCCCAAGTGACGCTTGACGACTTGTACTAACACCGGCCGACAGTTGCATCCACTGCAAGACCTGCGATATTAAGGCACCGCACCAGGATATCAACTGGCAAGTACCACAAGGAGGCGAAGGCCCCAAGTACTACATGACGTAAAATATGTACCACAAACGCCAAAAAAAAAGAAAACTTGCATCATCATTTCCTTTTTCTTCTCTTCTATGGAGAGTACGATTCGATACCTTGGTCAATCGGGGTGGATGGGGAATACGGGGGATGACATTAGCATAAGGGCCGAGAAGCGCATTTGCCTAGCCAAGTATAAAAAAATGTGTAAAAAACTAAAAGTTTCATCCCTTTAGTTGAAGTTTCGCAGCCAAAATGTGCGCTCGCAGTCGCTTTGAGTTGTGTGGCATGACGTCCATATCTAAGCGAGCTTGGCTATGTGCTCAGCTTCACTGCATACGCTTCGGGCATTCCTCGGACCGTTCCAGTCGCGGCGCCATCTGCGGCGGATTTTCGCTGCATGTCTTTTTTCCCTTTCCTTCCGCTCTCTTCACGGCCGTGGCTTCAGTCTACAGCGGCTCGCTTTGCGTTTTCTTTGCATGAATGCGCAATAGAAATGGGCAGAACAGGGGGAGAATGCCGTCATGGGAGGCAAGGTGATGATGGCCCGGGCTCTGCAGAGGCTAGTACGATTGGGTGCGGATCAATTTGCGCAGGCTGCCTATCAGAGCACGCTGTGCAGCGCCCCCAAGCCAACATGCAGAGTGCATGGAGCTAGGATCGGGGTCGCGCGATGGAAAAATTGTTAAGGAGGTACTTCTGAGTTTCGCCGCCCAGGGCGGGGATGGGCCGGGACAAGTACCAGTACCTTGGGCACCCCGGCCCGTCAGAGTTTTTTGCGCTACGAGGGCCATTTTCCGGCCACGATAGGTCGCGAACAACCAGCTGGAAAAGCGTGGGAAAAATTGCTACGGCCTCATAAATGGCGCAACATATGAAATATTCGCTCAAAATCACATTTACATCACTGACCACGCGCAGATTCGCGCCATATCCCGCGACGTACGATGTGCGACAGGGAACGCGTCGAAGTCGTGGGGCGGGTATAGGGTACTTGGCAAGGTGGCCAATCAGGCGTGGCCAAGGGGGCTGGTTTTGCGCTGGGCGCTGTTCGCGGTATCTGTTGGATGGGAATCCATGACTCACAAGTACGCGCCCAAAGCGAATCTGGCCTTTTATCGCCTCTGTCCGGACCTAGGGCCCGCCGGGACAAAACTCTGCGTGCGCCTGGCAAGTCAATGCATGCGACACGCGCGCTGATACCCACTGAGTCGGTTCCCGTATTCTGTCGCCTCAGTGGACGCGCTCGGAAGTCGCGACGGGCGGGCGGCGCTTGATGTCGTCTGGCCATGTTGCCACCAGCGCTGGTTGACAAACGGCGGTGGCAACAAAGATGCTCACATCACGAGTCTGAGACGACCCGAGTCGCTCTGAACAAAGCCGCAATGTGGCCTTTCAGGGTATCCAGGGTGCGACTCTTTGTTTCAGAGACTGTGCTCAGTTGCTGGGCTGTGCTCTGCCGGTGCTGCGCGGGAGCGAGGGCCAGGTAGGACTAGGGCGTCCGGGGGGCAATATCAGGGCGAGGCTGGTGGATAAGGGCAGCAAAATAGGGGGCGAGGAGTGGTGGCTGCATGGTTGACGCGGCCATATTGCGACCCATAATTCCCAGGCCGACCCTGTACGAGTCCAGGACGTCTGCGGTACGAGCGTCTGTGCCGCTTTGTTGCGGTGCGAGGGGAGCGCCTGAGGAAGCCCGTCTGGTCTTTCGTGGTTCGCTTGGCTGTTGATGCCCTTCGGGATCTTGGGCTCGTGGGAGGCCGCGCGTAGTGTAGAAAAAAGCGTCGAGCGTAGGGCTACGAGTAGCCAGCCATCATCGTCCGTCGCCGTCGTCGTCGTTGCCGGTCTTGCGACCCTGAGCCATCGCAATAGTCGAGGTTGAGGTTGGTTGCATAGTGGGAGGTGATGTGACGGGTTGGTGAAGTGCGCAAAAGAGAAGAGGCTGCTTGGGGGAAAGAAGGCGGGAAATGGACCGGCCGGTGCTGCCCCAGACTTTGCCTCGCTGCAGGCAAAATCCGGCCTGGTACCTCCATCGGCGGGCTGTTGCTGAGGTACCTCAGGGGCTGGCTAGTGCCGGAACTGGGTTGAATAGTGGAAAAAAGGAGACAAATTCACCACATCCGCGGCAGCTGATTGGCTGGCGGCGGCCCCTAGCGTCCACACTAAGCTCCGGCCGGGCCTCCCAGTGGTGGCGCCACAGGCAGTGCACTGTTGTTGCCTAGGTGTTCTGGTGGGTGGGCGGGCCCTGCGCAGCGAGAAATATAAGTACCCAGCCCTCCCCCAACTGGTTGGTTTGTTATTCTTGTGTGGAAGTCCCGACTGACGGCCCTACGTACCTACCACCTGCGTTTGGCCACCAAAAAAAAAACTGCCCATCCCCCCTCCCATTCACCTCGACGTCATCCCCACTTTTGTCTGGATAGCCTCGCTACCGCTTCAATCTCTCCCTTTTGCAGCTTACCGCCGCATTTTCCTGCTCGCCCACCTATTTTGTCGCCCGACAAAAATCAAAGCCAACGCTCTCTCTTCCCTCTTTACCACAGAAAGCGATCGCGCGGTGCCCCGAGCGGAAAAACAGCGAGTCCCCTTACCGGGCGAAAGCGGAGCCGACGTCCTATATTTGCGAATAGGCTGGAAGAAACTGGAACACGTTCCTTCGCCACATCGCTCTCCCTGAGTGTAACCAACCTCCGCCGACGACTGTTCGATACGCGATCTCGCCATCGTCGATCATCGGGTTGTTGCGCGCTACCTGTAGATTGAGAAAATTATAAATCCCACACCCTTGCCTTTGAAAGTGAAGCAGAGGGTGGCTATCGGATTCTCGCGATCGCTCAAACGTCCGTCTCAGACCTTTCCGATCCTCCGAAGCAGCCAATCTTCACTGCCTCCTTGCCGTCGCATTTGGCCTACGAGTCCATCGCCACGCAAGGATCATCCTGTTTGCGCTTGAGCAGCATTTTTGTAGGGGAGACATTCACTTGTTCATCTCCCGCGACTGGTAGGCACTTCTTCCTAAGCACACCTCTTCCCGTCTGTTTTGGCAGATTTTCCGGGTCGCCTGGCGCGCGAGCATCTGTCCTCACAAGTCGCCGCTTCTTTTTTATTGCAAGACTTTCAGATGCTAACTGGCTCCTCGACAGTTCTGCTCGACGTCATTCGTCTCTGAGCTTCTCGCAGCTGCATTTGCCACAGACGCAACCATGGAGAGCATTCAAACGCACCCCTCCAACGCGGCGCAGGCCAAGGCGTTCACCGCCCCCGGCTCGCTGTCGTTCCCTGGCGGCTCCAACGAGCTGACGCCGCCTGGAGGGCCCGTCGATGCCAACCAGCGCCCTGGCCTCAACGGTCAACCGCCAGCCAACGGGAATGGGGTGACTCCTGCTACTCCCGCCGCGACTCCCGGTGCCACTCAAGGCCCCAGCGGAATTACGCCCACCTTGCAGTATGTATAATTGTCTCGTAACACATTTGGCTTTGTGATCAGTGGGGCTTATCTCGCTCAATTAAGGAACATCGTTGCCACGGTCAATCTCGATTGCCGCTTGGATCTCAAGACGATTGCCCTGCACGCCCGAAACGCCGAGTACAACCCGAAGCGTTTCGCCGCCGTCATCATGCGTATCCGCGAACCCAAGACCACGGCACTCATCTTTGCCTCTGGTAAGATGGTCGTGACTGGTGCCAAGTCGGAGGACGACTCCAAGCTCGCTTCAAGAAAGTACGCCCGTATTATCCAGAAGCTCGGCTTCAATGCCAAGTTCACCGACTTCAAGATCCAGAACATTGTCGGCTCGTGCGACATCAAGTTCCCCATCCGTCTGGAGGGTTTGGCCTCGCGCCATCACAACTTTAGCTCCTACGAGCCCGAGCTGTTCCCTGGTCTCATCTACCGCATGATTAAGCCCAAGATTGTGCTGCTGATCTTTGTCAGCGGCAAGATCGTCTTGACTGGTGCCAAAGTGCGCGAGGAGATTTACCAGGCCTTTGAAATGATCTACCCTGTGTTGCAAGGTATGTACTCCAAGCGCGCAACTGTAACTCGTACGCGAGCTCTTACTAACTCTGCCTTCAGATTTCCGCAAGGTTTAAGGGCAACCAGGCACAATGCACAGGTCAAGCTTGGTCTGTGCATGCCCCGTTTTCTCATTATCGACTTGTATGACTAGACTCTTGGTCACGATACCATGAACCCTTCTCTGACAACGGGCGTTGTCGGCTTGAATGGCCACAATCACAGCCGCAACACCGTTTGTAACATTTTGTTTTAAGCATTGCACTGGCGTTGGCAAAGGAAAGTAGGGCGGAAGGAACCATTTTATTTTGATTTCTTTTTTTTTTTTCATTACTTGCGACGAACCTGATTCCAGGCAAAAGCACAAAGACTATTTCATCCCGCGACTATACATAGATTGCTTACGATTCGAATGAGGCCCGGTTACCCCAGGTCTCGGACGTTTCGTTTTAATGCTTTTGAGGGGCGGATGGCAAGACCGGGGGAGAAGAACTTCAGCTGAAGTAGTCAAGCGAAGAACAAAGAGCGGTGGAAGAAGATACAAAAAAAATGCACCAAGGATATTTGCTTCCACATCACTTTGCTGTCACTGAAACTCATTATTGCACGGTGACCGAGCCTCTTTGCGAGATCTCGGGTATCATGATATGCTTGTTCGTCATTTGCGTGATGTTGCCCTGCAGGCAGTTTAGCCGTTTAGCTTTAGGCAGAAATAGCAAGCCCAGTTCTGACAGTGCTTGTCCCTTTGCCTTTATCTTGACATGACCTAATATCCGCTGTTCTCGTATTTGCGAGTTGACGTCGTCTTTGCGGCCGTCTCGGAGACTACACCGGCAAATGCGGAAAGTCTTCGCGCGGCCCCACGATGTGGAAACTTTGGCAGCCAGTGGCTAGCGCCGCCCCGATCCCGGCGCAGGCGTTACCTTCCTCGGGAGTCTAATTGGATCCTCTTCCATTTTAACAAGACTTGAATCTGTGAACTCTCCCGCCCACGACGTCTGCTAAAGATACGGCTTGTCTTTTTGAGCCCGTAGAACCAACAAACCACAGAGGCAAGGGACAAAAAGCAAGAAAGCAAGCGTCACCACTGCCGTCTACCAGGAATGGCAAGCATCCCCGGCTCAGTCCTGATTGTAGGGTCCGGCGTCTTCGGCCTCAGCACGGCATGGGCACTCACCCAGCGACCTGAGTATGCCAACACCACAATCACGGTGGTAGACAATGTCGGCGGCAAGGGCGAGTTCCCGCCCGAGGACTCGGCCAGCGTCGACTCGTCACGCATCATCAGGGCCGACTATGCCGACCGCCACTACTCGGCGCTCGCGGCCGTAGCGCAGGAAGAGTGGCGGAAGCAGGGTGACAACGATCTCGGTGGCCAGGGCCGCTATACCGAGACTGGCCTTGTGCTGACGGCTGACACCCCCAAGGTCGTCAAGGAGGGCAAGCTGACGGGCATGGACTACACAAAGGGGAGCTGGCGTAATGTGGCGAGCATCGCCAAGGAGCGCGGCTATCCGGCCGACAAGGTCAGGACGCTGGAGAGCGCCGATGCGATCAAGGCGCTGCTGGGCACACACGAACATACCGGTGACTGGGGGTACATCAATACCTTGTCTGGGTGGGCGAATGCAGGCGAGGGCATGAAGTGGCATTACCGACGCCTCAAGGCTACCGGAAGGGTTAATTGGGTGAATGCCCATGTCGAGGAGCTGGTGACTGAAGGCAAGAAGGTTGTTGGCGCGCGACTGGCGGATAAGACGGTACTCAAGGGCGATTTGGTCTTTGTTGCGGCCGGCGCTTGGACGGGCGCTCTCGTTGATCTTCGTGGCCGGACGGAGGCTACTGGCCACGTCTTGGGCTACATTGATATTTCACAGGAAGAGCTGGATAAGCTGAAGAAGCAGCCCGTCATCTTGAACCTCACTTCCGGCCTGTTCATCATTCCGCCACAAGACAGGGTGCTCAAGGTTGCACGCCACAGCTTTGGCTACCTGAATCCTGTTAAAATCGAAAACGCACTGCCTCTATCACCGGCGCACGAGCGCAAGCCGATTATCGCATCTCTCCCCATGACGACACGCAACGGCGGACCCGGCCGCCTGCCACAGGAAGCAGACATTGACCTGCGCCGCGGGCTCAAGGAGCTCGCGCCGATTAAGGGACTCGAGAAGCGCCCTTGGAAGGAGACGCGGCTGTGCTGGTACTCTGATACCCGTGACGGTGACTGGCTCGTAGATTTCCACCCTGGATGGGAGAATCTCTTTGTAGCTACGGGCGACAGCGGCCACGGCTACAAGTTCTTGCCTGTCCTCGGCGACAAGATCCTGGATGTCATTGAGGGCAAAGGAGGAGAGCTGGGCCAGAAGTGGAAGTGGAAGGATATGCCAGATGACGGTGTTGGCAGCGAGAAGGACGGCAAATACACTGGTCTCATTACGGAAGACGGAAGCAGAGGAGGACACCCTGGCATGATACTGCAGGATGAGCTTGCACAGCGGTCTTCGAAGCTTTAGCATGTTCTTGGTATTTAAACATAGAAGTACCTCTAGACTAATAAACTGAATGAAATCATCCAAGGCAATCCATACATTTTGTAATTGTGAAATCTGGCGATTAGAGATAGCAGAGAGTGATGTGATGCAGATATCGGGGTGCGCAAGGTGGGGCTGGAGCTCTGGCGTTCAAGCAGCTTTCATGGCTGGCGCAACCTCCAGGCATGACCTACAACCTCTAACCGCACCAACCCGACCATGACGAGCACATAATATACCAGAATACTCGAGCACCGACACAATGTCCTCTGGCAAAGGGCTGTCAGACTTTCCGGACCTGGAAGCAAAGCTGCAGAAGCCGGGCAAACAATCCGCCTTTGAGAAGCAGAGGGCCGAAGCCGAAGCCAAACGCCAGCGCGAAGCCGCCGAGACGGCCGCCGTATACGAAGACTTTGTCAAGAGCTTCGACCGCGATAATGACGACGACGACTCCAACACACCCCAAGGACATGGGAGCCGCGGCGGCGGCGGCGTCTTTGGGTCAAACCGCGGCTCACGCGCCGGGTTTGGTGGCCCGCCGGGCGGAGGAGGACCATCGCGGCGCCACTTTGTCGCGTCGGGGTTGAAGAGCGGCCCTGGGAGTTTGGGCCCTGCGCCCATGCCGTTTGGCAAGAAGCGCTCGTTTCAAGACTTTGGAAAGGGTGGTGGACAACGGGACAGGAGCGCCATGGGGTTTGATGATGGCAGGGAGCAGCAGGGGACGACGTCCGTCACCAAGGCGTTTGAGACCAGTGACGATGAAGAAATGGCAGAGGTACATGATCGAGCTGAGGAGAAGGCTACCGCGAGGCCGACCCTGAGGCTGCTGAATCTGCCGCCGGGGACGTCGCCTGCGACAATCAAGGCGATGATGCCGGCAAACTTGGCCGTGGAGCAGGTGAAGCTTATACCGCCGGCGGCGACTGGTGGCAGCGAGAGGAAGAGCATGACTGCTATTGTTACGCTGTCGCAGGAGACGCCGGCCAATGACATGGATGCTACTGTGAGTGCGCTTCAGAATCGCTACATGGGCTACGGCTTCTACCTCGCACTGCACCGCCATCTTTCCTCTGCGGTTTCGAATTTAGCCGCGCTGTCAAACTTGACGTCTTCGTCCAACTCGGCGCACCCGTTTGGCGCCAAGCCCGTGGAGCAGAACCCAAACGCAAAGGATGGCCCAGAGCGACAACCCGGCTTCCAGCGAGGGTTTGCGCCGCCGTCGTCGTACGGGCCAAACTATACTGCGGTCAACCGCGCCAACATACTACACGTGCCGGTTCGCCCGCCGCAGAATATCAAGACGATACAGCTCATCAACATGGTGATTGAGGGCATACTGGAGCACGGCCCCGAGTTTGAGGCGCTGCTCATGTCGCGGCCCGAGGTCCAGCGCGACGAGAAGTGGGCTTGGATCTGGGACGCGAGGAGCGAGGGCGGCATATGGCTGCGCTGGCGACTGTGGGAGGTGGTGACTGGTTCGCAGTCGAAAAAGGACAGGGGGAAGTACCTGGCGCTGTTTGAGGGCGCACATGCATGGAAGGCGCCGGATAAGCCGCTGCCTTTTGAATACACTACCAGCCTGGAGGAGTTTGTGTCGGATTCGGAGTATAATTCCTCTGACGACGAGGACATGGATGGCGAGGCTAACCGCGAGGGCCAAGGCGCCGAGAATGACAAGGCATTCTTGAACCCGCTGGAAAAGGCCAAGCTGATACATTTACTGGCGCGCTTACCGCCGACATTAACAAGGTTACGGAAAGGCGACATTGCGCGCGTTACTGCGTTTGCCATTATGCACGCGAGTCGAGGCGTCGACGAGGTCGTCGACATAATTGTGTCCAATGTGGAAAAGCCGTTTTGTCTTACAGCTGCGAACCCAGAGAGGAAACGAGACGCCAAGGAACAAAAGGGTCAGTCTACGGAAGAAGGCGCGGCTGCCGAGGCGTCGGATTCAAGCGCGGCCCGCCTGGTGGCACTGTACGTCATTAGCGATATCCTCTCGTGCTCGTCTACCAGCGGCGTACGACATGCCTGGCGCTACCGGCAGCTCGTGGAGGTTGCGCTGCGAGAGCGAAACGTGTTTGAGACGCTCGGTGGCCTGGCGGAGCGACTGGGCTGGGGCAGACTGCGGGCGGAGAAGTGGAAGCGCAGCGTCGGGCTGGTGTTGAATCTGTGGGAGGGATGGTGCGTCTTCCCCGCGGAGAGCCAGACGTTGTTTGTCAATGGATTTGAAAACCCGCCCGTCGCGGAGCCGGATGAGGCCGCTGCTGGCGAGGGAGAAGAGGGCGTAGACAAGCGCCGTTGGAAGGTTGTGGATAAGTCAGCGAACGAGTCCCCAGTGATTGCGTCGCTGCCGATTATTGACGATGACGACGTCGAGGGCGAGCCGATTGAAGACGATGATGTCGAGGGGGAGCCTATAGATGACGATGATATCGAGGGAGAGCCCATAGACGAAGACGACGTAGCGGGTGAGCCGATTGACGAAGCCGACATTGACGGCGAGCCGATGGACGAGGACGAGGCTCTTGGCAGCTCCGACGGTCGTGATGCGCCGGCGGCGGCACCGGTCCCGGCCCCGGCGGGAGATGATGGCCAGGGCAGTGGTGGCGCGGCGGCGGGCCAGTCGGGCGGGGGACTCGGGCACCCGCGGAGGAGGATGCGGGCGGTGGATATGTTTGCCGATGGGGAGGACAGCGACGGGGCCTTGTGAGGGCGAGCCAGTGTTCTGTTTCTGGGTCGGGTCGGGTCGTGGTCCAGGTCATGTATGTATAATGAAGACGGCGTTAGGGAGCCATGTTTATAATTTCCAGAGCAGAGTAGAACAACATTTCTGAAGAAACAAGTGAACAAGACGGTGCACGGGCTACAGGCCAAGACGATTGATTGTGCAAGAAGTGGGCAGAGGGGGATCTGATATCGGGCGGCCAGCTCATCGGGGAAAGTACACGCGAAAAGTTGGCCGTAGGCATACACGTATATACTTGGCGGTGTTGTACGGTGTCCAATGGGCACCTGCGCCATTATCCTGACCGCATTGATCGCCCACGACTTGTGTGTGTATGCTGACATGCATTGCAAAAACAGGCTGGGCCAGCCGTCGTGTTGGTCTCCTCTTCGTTTTCTGTGAAGTCGGGTGGGAAAAAAAAGCGACGGGCCAATAGAAACTTGCTCACTTTGGAGTCCACACCACCACTTGGGCGCGCGCGGAGGTGAGGTGCGAGGAGCGGGTACGTACGGGTACGGGGGACGCTTTGTTCGTTGGGCATGGTGCCGAGCAGTGAAGAAATAAATGTAGGAAATGATGGGGATTCTAGCAACTGATAAAAGGTAGCCTGGGAAAATTTACAAAAAATCTACAGGCGGTATATGGTGGTTCGTGAGATGCAGAGGCTCTGGTGTAAGTCGGCAGGACGGCATGCATTACTCGCACCAGCAGAGAGACGAGAACAAACGAGCACCTCTCCACAGTCGTGTCCATCTTATCATGTTTAGAGACCACCGCGTACCTGTGCAGAACAGAATCCAGTCTTTCTCGAGCCCATGACCTTGCCTCTGGCTGGCACGTTTGGACGCGGGTGGCGGTTTCAGTGGCCCTGAAACAATCATCGTGCGGACAAGAGGTCAGATAGTTACCGAGTGATTCGGTCGACGGCCGGACAGGACGGGTCGCGCACGTCCCTTGGTCCTGGGCGCGCTGAAGAAATTGGATATGCAAGAGAGCTTGTCAAATTCTTTGCAGCAAAGCAACTCGTCTAACCTATTTCCTTGCCAATTGTTGCACCTTTTTGCGGACGAGCATCTTTTCCTGGCTCCTCGTACTTCTATATCCAGTAACATCAACCCCCTCCCCATAACGCCCTAAACTCTCCCGTCACAACCGCCCGTGGTGCCTTGCGCCAGCGCCCTGTAAGCCCCCCGTCTCCGCCCAACAGCTAGCGCTCTCAGCTGGGGCCACGCCACCCAAACCCAGACCTGGGCAAGAACGGTAGGTGCGTGGGCAGTCTCCGCCAAACGTGGGGCCAGCCTGCGCAGAGAAGCCATCGACTAGCGAAAAAAGGCCCCCCCCCCCCAAGGACCACCAGCAGGGCCCCATACTCAGGCTGCTTCTAGCGGCCCAAGGCCCTGCGGCTCGGCTTCCTAGGCACCAAAAACCCAGCGTCTCGTCGGACCCCTTCGCATGGAACGGCACTCCTGTTTCGGGCAACCTTGTTTCTTCTCCTTCTTTGTTTGCATCTCACGACTTTGTACTTGCTTCCCTCGTTCCTCTTGTCGTCGCCGGTAGACGCAGCGGTTCGACATTTTACGCCAGAAAAAACGACGAAAGCACTGCACCCCCTCTTCCCGCCGACCGCCTACGAGTACCTGCGGCTCGCGCGCGCCCCGAAGCGATAGGCACAGATCTCCGAACGCTCCCACGCCCATAGATTTCTTTGTGGCCCGATTTCCGCCGCCCCTAACTGCCCCGACCGCATCTTCACAACCGGCCAGGACCGCTGGGAACGGCTTGCAAAGTTGGCATCTCTCCTACGATCTTGTTCCCCGGATGCCTGCATCGTCATATCTTGGGCAGTAGCGTCGGTGCGACGTGCGCGACTACGTCTAGAACCTGCAGAGCATCCCGCCGCTGCTCGGCAGGAAACCCCGCCTACCCACCACTCAACTTTCCCCCACCCGACATTTTCGACTACGACGACACGACTTGATATCTGCCCGCGATGCCTCTCATCAACGGCCAAAAGATGGCCTGGTATGCTTCAGTTCCCCCCTCACAAATAATGAAGGCTATGTCTGTTCATAAGACGAACTCCGATACTGACTTCTTGGCGACAGCGAGCCTTGTATTCGCGGCCATCGTTCAACAAAGTGCAACCATGCCAACGAGCGCCTCATGGTTCCTGTGCGCAAGCCTGGCCGGCCCTTGAGCTCATGTCCCCATCCCGCCTCGAGGCCGTGCTCCTGTGCCGCCGTGACCGCGGCCATCCCCAGGAAACAGACCTGCCGATGTAGCACCTCGGCCTCCGGGTCCCAGTCTGGACAGAATGACCCTTCGAGCTCACCGATTGTGAAGCAGGAAGTCCACTCCAACGGCTGCTCGGCGCCCAGCAGTCCCATCAAGGGGACTACGGGCACGCCGTTCCGTGTGCAGAAACAGACGCCCAAGAACGGAGCCAGCAAGAGGCAGTCCGTCGACTTGACATCGTTAGAGCGCATGGACGCCAACCAGCTGAATGTCGTGCAAGGATACGACAAAGGCACCGCATCTGCTTCTACTCCTACTCCCTTAAATCCCGTGCCGGAAATGGCACCATACGGCCCGCTCGGTATCAACATGGGCGATGCGCCGTTTGACGCATCATCAGGCATGTTTCCGATGTTCCAACAACACATGTCAACTCCGTTTATCAACACGACGTCGCCCGCAAAGACAAACGGCTCTTCGCACTCTACGAATGGTGTGGCCACTGCTCCTGCCCAGGCGCAAGAAGGGGGCTGCTGCGGTAGTAAGAAGGCCGCATCAACCACGACAAACGGACACAACACGCCCACACAGCCTCCATCGGCCAATGGAGCTCAGGAGAAGCCGGCAGGAAGCTGCTGCTCATCCAAGGCGGCCCAATCAAACTCGTCACCCACGGAAGCGAAACCACAGCTGAACGGATCTGCCATGCAAGCGTTCCAACCGCCGATGCCCATGGCAAATGGCATGTTCCCGTACTTTATGCAGCCCAACGTGTTTGCGTACCCACCTCAATACGCCTCCTTCATGCAGCCCCTTCAACCCGAGCAATGGCGACAGATGATGGCGGCCATGAGCTACGCCCAACCGCCCCAGCAAAACGGCATGTTCGCGCCCGGCGCGGCGGGCACCACCAGCACAATGCCGTTCCAGGCCGGCAGCGCGCCAGGATCCTCCACTTGGACGTCACACCAGTGCAGCTGCGGTGAGGAGTGCCAGTGCATTGGCTGCGCAGCCCATCCTTACAACGAGGCGACGCAGAGCTACGTCCGTTCTGCCTGGAACACGATGATGCACGAGCCACAGACCCCCCATTCACACTCGCGGACGCCTACCAACGGTGCCGTTGCGCACGACGCGACAAACGGCCACACGGCATCCGTCGCAGGGGCCCCCAACGAAGGCACGGTGTCTCCCACGGCGCCGCAGACGCCTTCCGATGCAACCTCTGGTCTAGGAGAGGAGCAGGCGTTGTCAGCTAACGACTTTTTCTTCGTCAGCTATCCCTTCTCCGAAGGCTGCGAGGGAGAAGTGGCCAGCTGCCCGTGTGGCGACGACTGCCAGTGCATAGGCTGCGCTATCCATAATAACCCGGTGCCGGATACACTGGCGAACTTGTAACGTGGCAGATGAAATCGTTTCAAAACCCTACTTATTTTGTACTTTCTGGAGAAGATGGATGTATATAAACGGCCTCGGAAGATATGCAATTGCGATACCCTGGAATTTTATGCATGGCAGGCGGAGACGATTAGCATGAACAGAGCTATACAGGTTGATAGCAAAACAGGACGATTCCCACTCATACGCTACGGACACTTAGAACGGTCAGCGCTGTAAATAAGTTTTTTTTTGTGAAGACTTGAACATGGCTAGATGTCAAGTAAAGTCAGACACCATAAAGTGCACGCGGCAAACCGGCAAGATGGGTGGAAATACGCGGCAGCCTTACGAAACTGCTAGTGTTTGGCCCAGCCTCGCCCGTGAGTCAGAGGCTACAACAAAACAGTCGTTCCTCTATCTACGTTTTATTTTATCTTTTATTTTTTATTTTTGGTTAGAAAAGTTTTAACGTACTCACCAAAGCGCCAAAATGGGTAAAAGAGGCAAACAAAAGGTCATCAATGACCAGAAGCGCGCGGCAGCCAGAACCCGAGCCGACGCCGACAGTTTCACTTGCAATATACACCTTCCATCGGAAATCATAGAGCTGATTCTCCGCCACCTCCCAGCCGCCGCCCTCTTGACCTCTGCCCAGCGCGTCAGTCGCACATGGCGCGACATCGTCGAGCGCATGCCAGAAGCATTCTTCGCCGACGGGCAGGGCCCGGGACGATCAGCCCCCAAGACGGGACGCACATTGAACCCGCTGTTGGAGCGGCACTTTGGGCAAATGTTCAACCGCGGCAGGGAGCCGCTCAGGCTATGGCTGGCACTACCGGTGAGGGAATACGCGGAATGGAGAAACGCCAGACATAACCTGCGCGACCTGACTATTGTACGGAGCAGAGGTACCCCGGCCGCGCACGACAAGTTTGTGCGGCGCGGCGCCTCGTGGCGGCGGATGCAGGTCTGCTGGCCGCGGTGCACGAGCTGAGGTACACCAACAAGACCGAAGATGACAGGGAGGAGGAGATAGTGCGGTTTGAGCGCGGAGTGAGGATGGGCGCGTTTTACGACCTTGTCGTCGAGGTTGTCACCAAGCCGAGGCAGGATGCGTATGACGCTATGCAGGTGCTGTGGCCGGTCATGGGCGAGCCTTGGAACTGTGAGGTCAATACTGCGTCTTTGCGTGATGGTCCGATTTTCGCGGATGCGGACAGAGATTATGTTCGAGTTTTCAAGCTGTTGCTGGGTGATGACGGAGATTGGTGCTGGGGGAACAGGCCGTGCTGTAAGTGCTCCTGGTGCGAGATGTGGTATCCCCTAGACATGCGCGCCAAGTATATTTCGTCCATCCGGTGGGCGTTTAAGTGTGAAGAAGGCGGTCCTAAGAACTTGGTGGTCAGTTTGTAGACGCCATCTTGCTATGTTGAAAAAGTTCCTTGGCATTGTGTATTAGAACTGTTGCAGGATGTACAGGCGATAGTCTGTCACCAATAGGACTGTGTGTCTTGGCGACTGCGATACGCTATACAGGAGTTATATAATCATCATATTAACAAAGCTGTTTAAAATTTATAGTTAATATAATACCTCATAGCATAATTTAAAACCATTACTTCTACTATTATACATAAACTATCATACATTCATTTGGCTTCGAGGTTTGCCAAGCTATCCCAGCATGGTAAGTGGGGCGCTACCAAGCTGCGCCGTTGCCTGCAGCCCGAGATGCGACCTTCATGTCAAAAGGCTCTTCCAACACGTACACAACGAAATGAGATCATCTACGTACCGCAACCTATAACACCAGGCTTAAAAAGCATCTCAACTAGAACATCGCCACGCAATATAATACAGCCCTTATCATGCCCGGTTCACGGGAGGGCCGGTCTCGTGGCGACCACAGCGACGACGGCCACCGATCTCGCCACAGCCACCACTCGCGACAACATCGCGGCACCAGGTCACGCTCACCCGAGCGCAGTCACCGCAGGCGCTCAGAGGACCGAGGAGACGGCAAATCATCCAGGTCACACGGAGAGAGCTCGTCGCGGCGTCATCGCTCACCTCACCGACATCGCCATCGCAGCCACAAGTCTGAGAAACCGCAAGTCGCCGTGACGTTGCCGTTTGAAGCGAGGCAGCTGGTGAAACGGGATTTGGACATGTTTGAGCCACTGCTGTCACACTATCTCTTTGTTCAGAAGCAGAAAGACGCTTACGAGATGGACGACCGCGAGATCAAGGGGCGCTGGAAGAGCTTCATGAGCAAGTGGAACCGCAATGAGCTGGCAGAGGGCTGGTACGATCCAGAAATGTTTGCGCGGATCGTGTCTATGCAGCCTGAGAGACTGCCGAGGGAGGCTACCGAGAGAGGCAAGGAGGAGCATTACGACGATGAAATATCAGAACCAGAAGCGCCACGACATGGCAGAGGTAGCGGCAGCGGCAGTGGCAGCGATGACGAAGACTACGGGCCAACGCTGCCAGGGCAAACATCCGGACGGCGCATGGGCGTGGGGATACCGTCCAAGGACGACCTAGCCGAGCGCGACGCGCTGCGCCAGGAAGACCGCGAAGCAGAACGCGAACAGCTGCGCGCAGACCGAAAAGCGGACCGCAAGCTGCAAAAGGAGCGTCTGGAGGAGCTGGCGCCTCGCGCCGAGGCGGGCACGCACGAGCGCAAAATGGAGAAGAAGCGCGAGACCAACGAAAAGATGCGGCAGTTTCGCGACAAGAGCCCCGACGATGGCGGTGCCAACGAAAACGAGCTCATGGGCGGCGGGGACTCGCTGGCAGAGCACAAGCGGATGAAGCAGCAGGAGCAGCGGCGCAAGACGGAGCGGGAGATTCGGCGCGAGGAGTTTGAGAGGGCGAAGCGGGAGGAGATGGAGGAGCGGAGGCGGCAGTGGCAGGAAAGGGAGAAGGGGACGGTGAGCATGTTGCAGGAGCTTGCGAGGCAGCGGTTTGGGCCGTAGGGCTGCGAGTATAGCTGCAGGCGTGCATATAGATGGCAATAATGACAACGTTTACAATCTCGCATCATGCGATGTTCTGAAATGCTACAAAGATCCGCAGTGACATTTGCGCCACGAGAGGGTTGTGATATGTTGTAAGGGGATGGCCATGTCTGTAGCAAGGGTGCCATTGTGTACTCCGTAGTCGGACAGTAATACGAAATCGTAGCAGATGCGGTGTTTTATTTCACGAGAATCGTGGGCTGGAGTCGTTGCAAGCCGCCAGCCGCGCTGTTCCATCCGTCGGGTGATCTCCTCGCTACACGGCTCGGCACCGTGCGAAAGTGGCTGCACTGTGACGTGCCAGTGATCCGCGTGGGTGCACTCCGGCTGGGCGCCTGCAACCTTTGGACCCACATTCGAGATCAAAATCTTGCAGCGACGAGAAGCACTCGGGACGGCTGTTGGCGAGCACACGTCTAGCGCAGCAGAGAGATAACGTCATTGGAGACGATACCCTCATACGGAATTGGAGGCCGAGTTTGACGGGGTGAGCCATTGTGTGCCGCAGGGAAGGCAAGGCAGCCCTTGCTTGAGACTTGGTTACGAGCTGTCGGGCAGACGGACTCACTCGGAAATCTTATACTGCCGTATGCGCATATACAAAACCTGTCAAAATGGAGGACTACAACGAGGACTTTAGCACCGGCGGCCTGATGGACGAGCCGGAAGACTACTACCCGCCCACGCCGCCGCCCACCAAGCAGATGTACACGATGAAGAGCGGCAAAGAGGTGACGCTGCACCTGGTCGGCAGCAGCCCTACGGAGGCACACCACCTGTGGAACGGAGCCAAGATTGTCTCCGACTACTTTGAGGACGATCCATCGCGGGTCAAGGGCAAGACGGTGCTGGAGCTGGGCGCTGCGGCCGGCCTGCCGTCGCTGGTGGCGGGCATCCTGGGCGCGAAGAAGGTGGTCATGACGGATTTCCCGGACCCGGACCTGATTATCAACATGCAAAAGAACATCGACGAGTGTGACGCGACCGTCGAGCCGCAGGGCCAGATTGCGTCGGCGGTTGAGACGACGGGCTTCATCTGGGGCGGCGACCCGGTGCCGCTGCTGGAGCGGCTGCAGCCAGACAGCAAGGCGACAAGCGACGAGTCGGCGCCGCGGTTCGACGTGCTGATCCTCGCGGACCTGCTATTCCGGCACAACGAGCACGGCGACCTGGTCAAGACGATCCGGGAGACGATGCGGCGGTCGCGGGACAGCGCGGCGTACGTCTTCTTCACGTCATACCGGCCGTGGAAGCGGGACCTGGACATGCGTTTCTTTGACGTGGCGCGCGAGGCGGGCTTCGAGGTCGTGCACGTCGAGGAGAGGAAATTGGATAAGCCG
Organism: Lecanicillium sp. MT-2017a; assembly: GCA_003056585.1. Taxonomy (NCBI): domain Eukaryota; kingdom Fungi; phylum Ascomycota; class Sordariomycetes; order Hypocreales; family Cordycipitaceae; genus Lecanicillium; species Lecanicillium sp. MT-2017a. The sequence goes on from PXYN01000226.1 coordinate 316,341, forward strand.
CTGTTTGAGAATGACCCCGGTGACTTGGATGTGCAAAAGACGGTGAATGGGTTTGAGGTGCGGTGGCCGGCCGAGGCGTGTCAATGATGGGAGGAGTTGCCAGACTATAAAAATGGTAATAAATAGAGGCGTTTTTGATCTTTTGGCGGAATAGATGAAAAGTTTGGGCTTAGCATTGTTGGCAAATGAAATTGACTTTGATAATGCAAAGTAATACAAAATCCCTGAATTGTCTGCTTGTGTCGTGTATCCTGTGCTGGATGTCCGAGGTTGTCGGACCCGAAGTGCCGGAGTGGTGTGCGCAGCGACGTGGTTTCCTATTCGGGAACAAGATTGATAAAGCACGATGCATATTCACGGACGTCTAGAAACCGGGCGTCTAGAAACCCCCTCCCCCCCTCCCCCCCCCAAGAGCTACATGACACATGCACACCGACGTCACCTGCGAGGAAAACCGTCCGAATTGAACCCCGAATCATTGTCAGACACTTACGTCAAGCAAACCAGCGAGCTGAGCAGGCCTTCTCCAAAATTGCCTGCGAGCCGTCGCACTAGCGAGACCCCAACCCCGCGGTGGATGATACGTTACTTGCGCCTTGCCGCCGTCAGGCGGGTGATTTTTTCGTGTGGAGAAGCGGGCAATGGGCAATGGCATGCGACACCCCCAGATGCGCACCTGCACTGTGTTGCCCAGCGTCGGCTAGGCGTTAATACAGGGCGCTCCCAACGAGGCTGGACTCTTCTTAGTTGTCGCGGCGGGCGGATGCCCATAGCCGGGACGGACGGGGAAGAGAGGGGGTATGCACAGTACTCGTAGCGGCTGATCTGGCGCTGTTACATGCCATGGCGTTTCTGGCACGCCGATGCGGTGGTGGTGAGGCCTTCTCCAATTTTTAACGGGTTTGCTCGTTACCTTTATTACGTACTTGGAAACATTTCCCTTCCCTCCGGCCGTATCATGGCTGCCGTCGTTTACTACGAGTACCCCGCAAGGAAGAAAAAACAGATTGGCAACAGGGTTTAGCTGGAGTCTTTGGTTCTGTCGCCTCCGTGGAGCCCCGATGGACGCATGGGATCATACAACCTGTTGACTTGGATGTGTACGTAGCTGGGGCTGCCCTCGGTGACTTGAAAGTGGTTGCCCCTCCCCCGCCATTATTTATACCGGTTTTACCCCATACCAAGACTTTTCCTTTCCCCTTCTCCCGTCCCTAGTTGGTCATATCCAGAACACACAACCGTTCTTCATACAACCACCACCACACACACACAAACCACCCATCATGCCCGCCCAAAAGTCCGCCGGCTACCTGGCCGACCTCGAGCGCGACGGCTTCGTCGTCGTCAAGAACATTGTCACCCCAGAGCGCCTCGAGGCCCTCCGCACCGCCGCCCGCAAGGCCGAGGAGCTCGGCCGCAAGGGCGAGTGGCCTCACATCCGCACCGTCGGCAAGCAGTTCCCCCCCTGGCAGTTTGAGCCCGAAAAGGGCATATGGGGCGTGCAGCACCTGATGAACCCGGAGCTGCCCGGCCACGACATCTTCACCGAGCTCTACTTCTCCGAGGAGGTGCTGAGCATCGTCCGCGAGCTCATGTCCTGCAACGACGAGGACCTGGTCATGGAGCTGTTCAACATGCTGGTCCGCCCCGAGTCGATGTTCGTGCTGCGCTGGCACCGCGACGACATTTCTGCCGAGGCTACGGCCGAGGAGGAGATGGAGCGTCTCAGCCGCCCTGGCTTCCACGCCCAGTACAACTTTGCCCTGTACGAGGACCAGTCGCTCATCCTCGTCCCCGGATCCCACAAGCGCGCCCGCACCGACGCCGAGCGCAACGCCGACCCCTTTGAGAACAACATGCCCGACCAGATGGTCGTCAAGCTCGAGCCCGGCGACATTGCCTTTTACAACAACAACATTCTCCACCGCGGTGTCTACGACCACACCAAGGACCGCATCACGCTCCACGGCTCCGTTGGCCACGCCGGCGGCAGCAAGCTCCGCGCCCGCAACGTCCTGCAGCACGGCATCGGCAGCTGGGTCGACAAGGTCGACTTCTCCAAGCTCAAGGACGGCGAGAGGGAGCGCGCCGAGGCCATGCGCAAGAGGCTCGTCAAGCTCGGCACCGATTCTGGCGACGTCGGCTACTCCCTGCAGGGTTAAGTGCCGATGACGGGATATGAATAAATGTGTAAAAGAAAGGAAATAATAGCCACAAAAAAACATGAGGAAAAGAGAACGAAATAATACAGAATGATGTTTAGCATGGGACGGGGGATGGCGGGTGTCGCTGATAATACCAACTCGACTACTATATTTTGCCAATGAAACTACATCATTTCACTGCAATACTGGTTTGGATCTTTTCCAATGACAAAGTGATATTTGAATGTGGAACATAATCTTGCGGCACAGCAGCTCGATGACCAAGGTGGACGTCGGTTACAAGCGGGACTGCTAACGGCCCAACTCACGTTGCGATAATCATCCTTAAATAAAGAGGCAAGACGCAGGCCTTTCGCATCGTATTTAAATACCTAGTCATCCTTGATTAGCTGTAAACAGAAGACACGTTCAAAGTAGACTTTGTCGGCGCCGCGGTATGACGCCGGTGCTACTCATACGAGGTGTGGAGGTAGCGGACGGAAGCCAAAGCCGAAGCGGGGGTGTGTGGAGTCCGGCCAGGCTCCCGAAAGTTGGCCATGGTTATTGCAACGTACTTGGGTTACAAGCCGCCCTGCAGCGTGCTGGGATGAGCAAGCTCGTTTACTTGCTATTCATGTCGAAAGCACTGCTGCACAGCATTGGCAAGCCTTCTAGGCGCCCCTTCTTCAGCAGCCAAGTCCCTCGTGGCACCAATTGGCCAGCCGCGTTTCCTTGGCTTACATGGCAATGTGGCCCTTCATCACCACCACGCCCAACATGTCATGACGTACGGCCTTTTATGAGTTGCCTACCTCGTGGTCTTACGCATATTCTGATAGGAAGACATAATCAGGCTGAATGTGTCTTGGCCTCCAGCGAGAAAGAACCCCATCCAAACTCTGTCGGCTTCGAGACCCTCGTCTCGGGCCTCGCGCCCTCATCCCGCGGACTGCCAAGACCTTGGTGCTACCCCCAAGACACGCCATCTGGGTCACAGCAGGGGGTCACAACACAATTTGGCGGAGACCTCGTAATAGGCATTCTCTGTGTGCCCAATTTCTGTCCCCGTGAGTGGTTTTTTTTTTTTTCGGGGGCTCTGGCCGAGTCGGATGCAAGGGTTGAAGGAATAGAGTGCACGTCTCCCGGCTCCGAGCCAATAAATACTCTATATGCTGCCCCTGCGCCCAGCCCTATTACATGACATGGGGAGCATTTTGATGACGTTTGCTTTTGGCGTGAAACACTGCCCATTTTCTTGGCCGATCCATATATGAGGCATGAGCCTCTCTGCCTCTTCCGCCAATTCTTATCATTCCTTTCCACCCATTTTAATCGTTGCGAGATACAAGTGAACATTACCGTAGCGTAGCGTGGAGCGGCACCCTCACGTCGCCAACAATGCGCCCGCTGCTCCTCGCAGAATTCCTGTTGGCCGCGACCGGAACCACCAGCGCAACATCACTAGAGCGACGAAACACCAAGGTCCGCCCGCTCCAAGGATGCGACGAGGCCGTCTGCCCGTCGGACGGCAGCCTCTGCAACGTCGCGCAGTACGCCATCACCCGCTTCGGCACGGCCGCCAGCGTCCTCACCGTCGACAACACGCCGCTCTCGCTCACCATGGCAGACCTCAAGACCTACCAGCAAATCACAGAAGCCGACTTTGACACGGGACACTCGTACACGGACCACGCGCTCTTCCTCGGCGCGCCACCGGGCTTCAACACGACGGACCAAAAGGACGCCTGCGCGCTGGTCGTGCTGTACGACTTTCAGAAGCTGACCGACGACAAGAGGGCCGGCGACACGTCCTGCCGCAGCCCCATGGCTAAGCCTGAGTGTTTTGAGCGGTTGGAGGGTATTATTCGCGCTGCTCGTGCGCCTTCGACGAGAGACGGCAACCCTGCTTCTAGGGATAGGTGCGCGGCGCTGGCGCAGGACATTTCGCGCAACCTGACCGCGTCCACGGGCCATATTGCCTGCGGCGGATTTGGCAGCAAGTTTAACATTACTGGCGCGCCGCTGCTGGGGAGACACGCCTCGCCGCCGATACACTCGAGTTCTGAGTGCAGACCTGTGTCGCCGCCGAATTACAAGCTGCACAAGGCTGTCGACTTTGGCACCATTGGCCCGCTGAAGCCGTGGGATGCCGAGGACAATCACACGGCGGTGGCTGTTGCAACGGTTGTATTTGAAAACGACGAGACGAGTGAGGGTGCCGATGTGCAGTTTCTGTGCTTGAGGGCTGTGGCGGACACGGCGGGCATGTCTGCGGCTCCGAGGCTGGGATTGGGGGTTGGGACTATGCTGGCGGTGGTACTGTCAGCTTGTGCATTTATTTTGTTGTAATGGGCTGGTTTAGTCTTATATAAAGCATGATACCCTTGATAATTTAATATGGCGATATTGCTACCATTTACGTTCACTAGCCCCTCGCCAAAATCTAAGCTTAAATTCGCGGTTACCTCATATGGCAACTAGTGATTCAAACACACACATGCTGTCTGTATTCGGCTGAAACAGGTACAAATAAAGTGACAATCTACTTCTGCTCTCAAATCACAAAATTCGGCCTGTAGCTCTTTTTAAATCCATTTGACACAAATTCAATCAAGTTGGCGCGCTGCAATACGCTAATGCTACCAACGCCAAGAAATCCTCCAGGCGCTTGTCCATAGCACCAACCAACTTGCACAGGGCTAAATGCACGCTGGTTGGCCTGTTTGCGCCACACCGGACGATGTGCCTAAGCCCATTAGAGAAGGTTACTTGAAAGCACCTTTTTAAACCAAGGCAATTCAGGGACTTTCGGTGCTGCGCGCACAGCGCTAGTGCACCTATTTGATTCGCACGTGGTGCGCGTCATTACTGCAGCGTCGTTGGCTCGCTTGAGCAACGGCGGCCTCTGACGGCAGCGTTCTCTAGTTGCATAGACGCTTTGTTCTTCTGTTTTCCAGCCAAAGGGGGCAGCATAATCGATCGCTGGCCAAAGATGCATCTCGTCGTCGGTATCATTCACGCCTTTGGGCACATTGCGGCGATCGCCATCTTGGCCACCGCTCTTGTTTTCATGGCAAGGGGAAGCCATTACTCCAGCGTGCAGGGCTACGAACTCACGGACAAGCCTGTGAGAATCGCATCATACACCATTGTAAGCAGGCATCCTTTCGAAAGAACGTCCTGCTTCTCAATATTTCAGCGTTTTTGCTAACTGCGGCTCGCTATACAGACCGGTTGCGCTCTCGCTCTGCATGTTTGCCTCCTCGCTGCTTTGGCATGGACAAGAGCAGTGCAACCGGCGCACATAAAGACTCGAGTTTGGTTGCATATAATTGCTCTGGGTGTCGTGGTATCCGTTCCTGCCTTTTCTTTGCAAGGATACAACCCTGAAGCTGGTCAATGGTGCGACCAGCCTGCCCGTGAACATGGTCACCGACCTCCGGGAGCCGACTGCCGCAGTCCCGAAGAGCTACCTCTGACAGAGAACCCATTCATGCTCGCGGGTATATTGCAGATTGTTATTAGGTAGGCGCATGAATTCTCGCCTCGCCGAGCAGTTGGGCATAAACGGTAACATGAGACTAACCTTGACACGATAGTGTGATGCATTTGTTTTGGTCTATTAGTGGCTGTGTGTCTAGCAAGCGAGAGAAGAAACGAGCGAAGCTTGCGAAGAAGTCGATCAACTAAGAGTTGAAGCCGTGACATGCTGAATGTTGCGACAGCGTAACATGAGTTGGGGAACAAGTCGGTAGGCGAACCGCACGCAGGGATGGAGTCGGCATAGCGAACTGTTTTCATGGGCCATGAGCTATACATTGCGCAGTAATCGAATGGAGGTTTAATGTTAACAATAGTAACAGTAATAGTAATGTCTAATTCATGCAGGAGATTACAGCGAATACTATGCATTCGGTTTCACACATATGCAGTGCAACACCAGCCCAGCGCTTAGCTCAGCGGCAACTTCACATCGACTTGCGTCGCCCCAGCCGTCGCTCATCGGATAGAAAATTTTCGCAAGACGCAGACGACATTACGCGGCATCCGGTCTGTGATACGCGCCCGCCCGCTCTGCCCCCCCTTATCACGCTCCCGTATCCGCCGACGATGCCGTTAATATGGGGCCAACATAGCCTTACATGCCGTTTGTCACATCACCCCTGTATGTTGTCGGCATCTCAACCTGGTCTATGCCGCCTTTGCAAGAAACTTTTTACTGCAGTAATATTTAGTAGTAGCTCTTGTGTTGCTATGTATACCTATTTTGTTTCCCTGTTACGCATGTCGTTCGTAGTATAAGTTACCAACTATGACGGTTATCGCACGGCATATCATCAAGCTTGCGGCTGCCGTTGGCACAGCTCTTATTTTGCTGCTGCTCTGGTCGTTTCACTCGCAAACTTATACAGTGGCAAGTCCTCGCAGAGTTGGCCAAGAACCACACCCCTGGCTAGAGAGGGACATACTTAACAGCACTTTGGGTGTAAGCCTTGCCAAGCGTTTCGCAGCTCCGCTTACCGAGTAACTAACAGCCTCGAAAATACTAGTTTGGTAAGATCTTCGTCGTCGGACTACCGTCTCGCACCGATCGCAGAGATGGAATGACCCTACAGGCATCGCTGAGCAACATCGAGATCGAGTTCATCGACGGCGTTCTTGGCGAGGATGTTTCGGACAAAGCGATTCCCACCGACGGCGAGCACGAACGACTAGGAGACGCCTCGATAGGATCATGGCGGGCGCACTTGAATGCCGTGCGAGAAATTGTTTCTCGCAACCTCAGCTCTGCGCTCATATTTGAGGACGACGTTGACTGGGACATACGCATACGGGATCAGCTGCAAGACTTTGCCCGCTCGAGCAGGGCGCTTATACAACCGCTGGCAGATCATAGCGGCTCCTACGCTGACCCAACATATCCAGAGGCTCCGGCTGATACTGAAACTGGCCCGACCGAGTTTAAGCTCGACTACCTGCGGCCTACAACCAACCCGACCCTGTCTCCATACGGCGACGACTGGGATGTCCTCTGGCTCGGACACTGCGGGATGCACTTCCCGTTTGCGAAGAACGCCATACCAAAGGGACGTGTCGTGCACGAAAACGACGACACCGTGGCAGAGAAGAAGCACCTGTGGACGTTTAACAAGCCGTTCACGCTCAAGGAAGACTACGCAGAGCACACGCGGGTCGTGCACCACAGCCAGGAAGGCGTCTGCTCGCTCGGATACGCCGTCAGCCAGCGCGGCGCGAGGCGGCTGCTGCACGAGGTGGCATTAAAGGACATGAGCGACGCGTATGATATTCTCCTGCGCTTCTTTTGCGAGGGCACGCACGGTCGGAGGCGCGCCACCTGTCTTACGACGCAGCCGGCGCTTTTCCACCATCATCGGCCGGTGGGACCGAATAGCGCGGCGAGCGATATTGGGAACCATGGTGAGGGCTTTCACGCGACGGCGTCGACGGACATGTTGAGGTGGAGTGTGCGGTTGAATGCGGAGGCGCTGTTGGATGGGCGTACCGACTATGTTGACCAGTTTGGCAAGACTGAATGAGGACGAGAGGCAGTCGGATTGAAAACATTAAACAGGCTGGTCGTGCAGCGGGAAGCTCACATTCGACGGCCTCTTCACTTTCTCGGCGGAAGCATAGCGGAAGCTTGGTGTAAGTGCAGTCGGTATTCCATTGCAGTGGCGGGAACATTGATGAGTGCACATCAAAGCGTCGAGTGAATGGCTGAGATGTCACAATGATCATGACATCGAAAGCAATATGGACAGAATTCTTGGGTGCTGCTGACTGATGCTTGATTGCCGCATAATTGCTGCAGGGTAACATGGTGTTGGCGGCCAACCCGCGAAGCACGCGTATATCTGAGACGCTAGTGCAAGATTCGGCTAGATTGCTGCAGAAAGCAGGGGACCCCTCATTGAGATGTTTTACGTACAAAAGCAGAAACCGCCATGCCTGGTAATGCCGAGATGGAGAGCAGGCACCATGCGCATGTACAGTAGTAGCTTTATGACTAGAAGAATAGGCAAAACAGGCCACGAGTAATTACAGGACTAATTATTGGAACCATGGAGCCCTGGACGCGCAAGTCTCGCGGACTAAGGCTCGGATCTACAGAGGCGATGTGATGCTGCCATTCATGTAGACGACGTGTCTAGCTCCTCCACCCTGCCAATCCCCCTCGTTCAGCAGCACCGCAACAGCCGAAAGAGGCTTGATGAGTGCCGTGGTCCCATGTCCGCAGCCTCCTGTTTCTTTTTGACGGTGCGGCGTGCCTAAGCGGACGCCATTGTGTTTTTGAGGGGGCCGAAAAAGTGAGCGACTCAGGTAGACGCATGATATGGCGTATCTTTGTTCTACGTGTTGGCAAACTGTGTTACCTGTCAAGCCAACCTGAAGATTGCAGACTTGGCGGCGGCCGAAGGGGTTGTCCGAGCAGTGCGCCTGGGTTTGCTTGTGATTGTGGGCGGGTTCGGTGCGCGGGCCCCGAGACGAGCTGGGGAATGCGGTGGAGGGGAATAGGGCGCTTCATCTCGGCATCACGGGCCAAATGGGAGCGGCATTTGGAGGGTAGGGGCCAGTGTGGGCACCTGCTTGACTGTGGCCTCGGGAAAGATGTTGCCTAGTACAGTATTCAGGGAGGAATCAGAAGATAAATGCCAGGTAGGTCAGGACCATGTAGTAAGTACGAAACAGAAAGATCATCTTTGATGGGAAACGATGTCTTGCTTATTGATGTGTATTTGACAAAGGCGGACGCAGGCAGTGGGAAACCAACCATGTTCCTGTAAGCCGGGATGGAGCTCGGGCGGAGCACATGGTCAAATGCGGAGTCAAGCCCGGTCCCCTGGAACAATTGCTGAGGAAGGAGCCCCTTGGCTACGAGTAGTGTGCGTGAGTGGCTGATGAGTGTTTGCAGAGAGTCCTGGGAGGTTTCGTCCCTGCGAATACGCGTGCATGTGTGCCAATCGTGTATGCACCATCCCCATGGGGTTGATGCAGCGGCGCTCACCTCACACACCAAACAGTACTCCATACATGTCCCCACACGACACTAGCAGCACTGCGTAGGCCAAGCCAACCAGCCAGCCAGTCAGCCAGCGTGGGAAGTAATTTTTTTTCTGATCCATTTTTGGAGACGGGCGGGCGACGAGTGGGAAGTGAGAGGGGGGAACTGCCCGATAGTCGGTTGGTGACGAGGACACAGACACAGACACAGCATAGTGTTTCTGCGAGTACCTAGTGCCTACCTGCCTAATTGGCTCGCTTCAGTCTGCCTGTTTGGAAAAAAGGTATCCGTGCCGAGGGAGAGCTCCCACTCGAGCACACGCACAAGCACAAGCCTGCCCCTCTCTTTGCAGCTGCCCGCCCCTTCCCACCATCTCTGGCCTCTGCCTCCTCATCCTCCGCATTTTTGGGAATTTGGAGAAACGCACCGCTCAACCCCCGACATTCTGACGACGTTTGCGCCTCACTTGCTGTCGATTTTTTTGTCAATTGCTTTCCTCTGCCCCTTGCGTCTGCAGAGAATCGGCACGCACATACGCCTCGAATCCTGTGATTGTCTCGTCGGGAGATCGCAACGGCGCAACCCGGTCCTTTGTCTCTTCCCCTCACCAGCCCGTCTCCGTTTGGTGTTGGTAGTCAGCGTCTCATGGGCTGTACGACGCCACGCTTGGGGAAAAAAAAAAGAACATCACCAATATTTCAGCACAGATTTAGTTGACCACTCGCTGTCTCTTTCCGTTGGAGTAGAAGCTGAGAAACTCGTTGGCGCCTCTATCGCTGTCCACCGGCCACTCCCATCTTCATCCCGAGAGCAAACGAAATTCCGATATAGGACAGCTCACAGCGCGGCTTGAGTCGTCGGCCACGCACACCAACGGATTTCGCTGCCACTACGAGTATTTGCCTGTGCCACTACCGGCCCTATTTCTGTGCGTAACTCTCTCTCCTTTGGTTGGCTCCTTTTTTTCGTTGGATTTCTTTTCCGCCGACGCCCGCACTACTCGCATCTCTCTGCACGAGGCTCACTTCCATCCTGTCCCCCTTCCCCGCCTTTTCCCCCGCTCCAAATCCTGCTAGCGCCTGTCCGCCCGCACTCACTGCGACTTTGCCTTACTCCTCCACGCCCACGCCCGCGCCCGCGCCCACATCCACTCCCACGCAGCGCCGCCCCAGCCCAACGAGAGCCCCCGCCCTCCTCTTTTTCGCCAGCAAGCGCCTTTCCTTCACCCGCCTCCCGTGATACATGATACCCAACCTGCTTGGCTGCGTCTCCGTCATCCGTCACACCTCTCCTTGTCTCCTCAGCGCCCCCAATCGGCTCCTCAACCTGCAGCGCGTATATACCGCAAGGGCTGAAGCACGCAAACCCTCAACCGGGCAAAGGCACTCCACGTCCTGAACCTGAACCTGAGCGCCGGTCCACCCTGGGGAGCCCTGCTGACGGACGATCCCGCATCCTCAACTTTTTGCGCCCTCGTGGTCACACCGCACCGCACCTCGCTGCACTGCAACGCTTCCCCCGCAGCCCAGCCCAGCCCAGTACCTTACCTGTCCGACGACATCCTTACCCGAGATCATAGGACTACCTCTACTCGTACCTCCTCCATTCTTATCGGCCACCAACGACGACGACGGAGGCATCAGCATAGGCATAGACGCACCTCGCCCCAACGCCTCACACCATAATCGTCACCCGCCTCAAACGCGCACTCACTCTCGTACCTCATTCTCACCTCCAGCCTGGCCTGCCACCGACTAGTGCACTCTCGTACGCACGTCCACTCTCACGCGCACCTGCTCAGACAAGACACGGGCCGCATTTGCCTGTGAATGCTACTCCCCGCCTCTAGCACGCGACGTTCGACTACCAGCCAATTGCACTCCTACCCTGGCCTTCTCCGCACGCATTCCTGGCTTCCTCGACATTGGTGACTTGGCCCCTCTCCCGTCGGAACCTTTATCGCTTGCACCCAGCGTCACGAGACGCCGGAGAGGGGATCCAGGATTCTTACTCGGTTCGACGTGGCTAATATCGCCGTGCCCGATTCCCCCCCGCGAGCTTGAGCGACCCTTTACCCTCGCAACTCTGGACTAAACCGGCAACGCCTATTCCTTTCCGCGTCCGACGTCACCTGCTGCCCCTCACTTACTTTGGCCAGTTACACGCAAGCCCCCCACGGTGGTCTTGGTCTTGGCCTGGAACCTGCTGCTTGGCCTTTGCTGTCCAAGAGCCGCCCCAGGTGGTCTACCTGCTATCTTGTCAGAGACCCCCTCGCCTGCTCAGCCGTGAGGTGGATCTCTCATCACATACGACGCCGTCGTCATGCTCCCCCTACAATCCTTGGAGGCTCCAGCTCCTCACGCTGCGCCGCCCCTGTCTGGGTCTGTCGTCACCACAGATGCCTCCGAGAACCGCAATCAGAAACCCAAGACACTCCCGTGCAAGTACTGCAGTAAACGATTCAGGTACGTTGCAGTACCCCTAATAGACAAACGCACTACAACACAATGAGATATTGACAAACAACAGGCGTGTAGAGCATGTCCAGAGACATGAGAGGACTCACACAAAAGAAAAGCCCTTTTCGTGCGGATGGGACCGATGCGGTAAGACCTTTGGTCGACGGTACGTCACAGCTCTTGCTTTTGTTAACTCTGCCCATTAATCCACAAGATCTTATCTTGACAGCCCCCTACATGTCAATTTTCCCCCATCACACCACTACATTCAAATTGTCTTCCCTTCCCTTTGCCCTGGTCCATTACACTGTCTTTCTCGCGTCACTCGAACTTCTTCTTTGTGATATACTTTTACATCATCTAACCTTTATGGATATCAGGGATTTACTCGTCCGACATGAGAAACTTGTGCACTTGAATGAAAGCAGCAAAGAAAACACCCGCCCGAGGCGCTCTTCATCGAGCACCGCATCCCATAAACCTTCCCTCTCCGACGGCCATGGCGACCCAGTGACTATTCAACCGCGCCCGGTACAGCCTGCGCCGGGTCCCTCACCGCCACAGCCCATGTATCACCCGCAGCCAGTGATGAACCAGGACCCCGGGCCGCCTCACCTTCACGATCAAAGGCTCAATGCGCGACTCGGAGCTTGCAACCTCGATGTCTTGTCCGATGCGGCGCTGGCTAGCGAGGTGAATTCCATGCCGCCCATACTAAACAACATTTCGCAACAACCCACCAGCCATACGCGGACAAAGGGGTTTGGAGAGCCGGTGAACTCGTATTCCGATCGCTCACGGCAAGATCAGCAAGTTCTTCCTCCCGCATTTCAGAACCAGCCCCCGCAACAACCGCAACACCAGCACCATCAGCAACAACACCAGCAATCGTATGACGACTACAATGTGTTTTTAGACGAGTTTTCCGTTGCGCCGCATTTCCTGCCACCGCACTTTGAACCGGATCAACCTATGGGAATGTGGTCGAGATCTCCTGCCAACACAAATATGAGAAATGCCGTTAAGCCTCCCTCGCAATTCGGGTCTCGTATTGGATCCCTAGCCCCAGACCAACGCGATGGGGGCGATGGGGGAGAACGACCATCTCCGCTCCGAATCTCTGTCGCCGATCACGCCACCATCAAGAACAAACTCGACGAGTTCTCCTCAGTCTTGCCAAACGATTTCGTGTTTCCTTCGCGCCACACACTTACGAGATTTGTGGAAGGATACATTAGTGGTTTTCATGACTTGCTGCCGATTCTTCACCTGCCAACCCTCTCGCCGGCCGAGATTGCCCCCGAACTGCTGCTTGCCATTCTGGCGGTGGGTGCTCAGTATCGTTTTGAGAGCAACCGAGGCTATGCGCTTTGGTATGCTGCCAAGGCCGTTGCTACCGAGCAGATTCGCAGGCGGCACAGCTCTGAAGTGCATGCTCTTTTACCGACAGCTGCCTCGTATAGCCCGCATTCGACACGACCCTCTCCAAGCTCAAGTTATCGAAACTCGTTTGCATCTGGACAGTCCGAGAAGGCAACGCTTGCTGGACAGGAGAATCAACGTGAGCCATAGTAAGTTCAACGCTGCCGTAATGTAAATATTTCGTCGCTGACAAACTCGCAGCTCGCCAAATACACCGCAGGCCCGCCTCGAGACAATCCAAGCTGTACTGCTCCTTTTCGCCGTGGGACTATGGGGCGTCAAGACAATCCTGCACGAAGCTCTATCCTTGCAGAGCAACCTGGCTATTTTGATACGCGAAGAGGGCCTCCATATGGAAGCGAGTCAGGCGCATATCGCAGACTGGGATACCTGGATCCGCCGTGAAGGCGCTTTGAGAACCAAGCTCATTGCGTTTTGCTTCTTCAACTTGTGCAGCATGGCTTATGACATGCCGCCTTTGCTCTTGACATCCGAAGCGCATCTTTTCCTCCCGCTTCCTGCGCGATTATGGCGTGCTGAATCAGCCTGGCAGTGGCAAGAGCTGCGCCAATCGACGGCCGTCGTTGAGATTACACTTCACGAGGCATTTTCCAAGCTATTCGGCCGCACGAATCAAGGGTTGCCATCGCAGCTCTCGTCGCTTGGTCACTACATTCTTATCCACGCCCTGATTCAACATGTGTATCTTTTGAAGCAGACTTCGTTCGCCGCAGGATCCCCGCATGACGTTCAGAGAACTCTAAAGCCGGATGATGTTGAAGAGGTTTCGCAGGCCCTGCGCATGTGGCACACGAGCTTCGAACAGCGACACCAACTGCGAGCTGCCGAGAATGGACAATATGGAAGCACAGATACAATGACGGGAGGATCGCTGGTGTACAATGCCACCGCACTGCTACGACTGGCCTATATTCGACTGTATACCGATGCGCCGCCCAGCAGAGCGCTGCAAACGAGAGACTCGATGCTGATTGCGTCGGCCATTTACAATACGCCACCACTGCCGCGAAACCTGAGAGTGCACCGGGCCGTGTTCCAGGCGACGCATGCGCTGTCGATGCTGGTCAAGATTGGCGTCAACTATGTGGCCAGGGCCAAGTCTACGGAATGGAGCATTCAGCACTCATGTAAGTAACTCGCGCACGTACCCAAGGATGACGGGCACTAACTGTTTCCTAGTATGTAACTTTGAATGTGCCCTCTTGCTGGCCAAGTGGCTACTCAGCCTATCGCTCATCTCGCCCGCCGACCCTCCTGCGTCCGCAGAAGAGAAGAACCTACTGGAGATGGTACGGCGCATGCTCGATGAGACCGAGTTTGCCGTCCCTGTAGATTCCAACATGCCGGGGCCCAATGGCCAGCGAGAGATTGTGCCGAGCGACGGTGCGAAACTACGCCAGCTGGCGAGTGCCGTGGTTCGACTCTGGGCAGAGACGTTCAAGGGGACGCACATTTTCGACATGGTCAAGACAATGGGCGCGAGCTTGGATGGGTATGCGAGTCTGGTGGAAAAGTCCCCGGATAGAGGTTTGGGCCGCATGGTACCAGAAGCCGGGATGTAAGAGACGAAGAATTGGATATCATTTGGTGCGGCGGAGAGAAGGAGGTGGCGTGATGGTTTGTTTTTGATTTCGATTTTATACCGAGCGAGAGACAGCCAAGTAAGCGAGCGCTGTGAATTTTGCTATTAAACCGTGTACGAGCAGAGAAGGAATAGCAAGTTGTGCGGGCTGTGCAGGCTGTGCAGAGGGCACCTGTCAGTCCCTGTGTGGTGTATATAGAGTGACATAAGAGTGGACTTTGAAAAGATTACGACTGGACGGCACTAAATGGAATTTATTACACAAGAATACGAAAAAGCAAGGTATATATTGACCAGCCGAATGGTCGTGTAAGTGAAGAGTGACGTTGCCGGACTTTGCCGTGACCGATCGGAGAGTAGGGCCGGGTGCGGAGGGAAGGTCCAGAATCCCCAGCTATTCTCCAAACGGTTTTGGACGCTGCAAAGATGGGGAAGAACCGAGCGAGTGGCTACAGAGATTATTCAACGTTACGCCAAAAGCACGCAAGAATATGACGGCGAATATATTCTAAGCAAAATGGCCCATTCGACGCGCTCCCCAATGCCCATCTCGTCATCTGCTCTGGATTGGTTGGCGTTGCATGTGAAGCGTCTGTCAGCCAGTCCGCTGTGGAGATCCGAGACCACACAGCTAAAGTGTGGGCCGCTGCCTCGGCTCTTACCTGGGCCCCGGAATCCACCATCGAAGTCCGGTGACGGTGACGCACCAACGGGTTAGTAGGGGGAGAGGAGACGGCCAGTCCAAGGATAAACCCCGATCCCTGGACGAACGGGCGCAGCCTGGATTGTGCCCCTTCTGCGCCCGTCCGTTTTGGTGGCCCCATATAACCGCTCTCCAACCTCGGATCGTGGGGTGGTGGGCTTTATTGCCGATACTTTTCGCGATTAGGCGCAGCGTCTGTCCCTTTTTCTTTCTTTCTTAATCCCCTCCTTTTGCCAACAGCGATTTCGTTCTTCTTTCGTTTTGTCTTGTTAGAACGCTTTCTACTAGATCTATCAGCACACAGCCATCATGCCTTTCACAACAGAACTCACCCGCCGCCTAGGCATCCGCGGTAAGCCAGGAAAAAAGCACATGCCAGAGCTTCCGCTCAGCAGCGGCAGCAGCAGCAGCAGCAACGCGCCGGGATGAAGCCATGCTAACAAACTTTCACACGACAGTCCCCGTCGTCCAAGGCGGCATGATGCACATTGGCACCGCCGACCTGGCCGCCGCCGTCTCCAACGCAGGCGGCCTGGGCATCATCACGGCCCTCATCTTCACGACGCCCGCCGCCCTCCGCGACGAGATCCGCCGCTGCCGCACGCTGACCAAGAAGCCCTTTGCCGTCAACATGACGCTGCTCCCTTCCATGGTGCCCCCCGACTACGGCGCCTACGCCCAGACCATCATCGACGAGGGCATCAAGATTGTCGAGACGGCCGGCAACTCGCCCGGACCCGTCATCTCCCAGCTGAAAAAGGCCGGCATCATTGTCCTGCACAAGTGCACCACCATCCGCCACGCCCAGAGCGCCGTCAAGCTGGGTGTCGACTTCCTCTCCATTGACGGCTTCGAGTGCGCCGGCCACGTCGGCGAGAGCGACATTACCAACTTTATCCTCCTTAGCAAGGCGCGCCAGACGCTCAAGATCCCCTTTATTGCCAGCGGTGGCTTCGCTGATGGCCAGGGCCTCGCTGCCGCGCTGGCCCTCGGCGCTTGCGGCGTCAACATGGGCACCCGCTTCATGTGCACCGTCGAGGCGCCCCTGCACGAGAACATCAAGAAGACGATTGTCAACGCCCAAGAGACCGACACCGCCCTCGTCCTGCGCCGCTGGCGCAACACCAGCCGCCTCTTCAAGAACAAGGTCACCGAGCAGGCCCTCAAGGTCGAGCGCGAGAGCACCACCGGCGAGTTCTCCGAGATTGCCCCCTACGTCAGCGGCAAGCGCGGCAAGGAGGTCTTCTCCAACGGCGACCCCGAGTACGGCGTCTGGACCGCCGGACAGGTCATTGGCCTCATTCACGATATCCCCACCTGCGACGTCCTTGTCAAGCGCATCGAGAAGGAGGCCGAGACTACCCTCAAGGAGAGACTGGCGCTGTTTACCCCCGATTCGAAGCTGTAGATGAGAAGGGTGGCATTGAGATTTTAGAAGGTAGACGGGTTTTGTATAGATTGGAATATATACTGCCATTTCGGTTCATGCTGTCTTGTCTTTCATCTTGATATGTATAAATAATGTTGCTAACGCTCTCTATTTAATTTGCTGCCGCCTTGGCCGCCTCGGCATACACGTGCTTCTCAAAGGTACTAATCACCTCTCCAGTGCGCGCATCCGCCGGCGGAAAGACGGTGGTTCCAAAAAGAGCACAGACGCCAGCCTGGCGATCAATTGACTTGTGTCTGTTAGCTGAAATCTCCTTTGCACACAACACGAAAAGAGAAAAAGGTGAGACAACAAAAAACATACCCAGAATTGGTTCGGCGCACCGCCCCAAATCAAGCACCCTCGCTTCCGGAACGGGTGCCCGTCTCCTGCGACGAGTATCCCGCCAAACGCCCAGGCATACTCTTTTGGCCCCGAAAAGTCGCCCATCGCCTGCCACTCCGGCGACTCCACGGCCGCCTTCAGAGCCGCCCGCGCCTCGTCCGAGGGCAGCTGCGGCTCGAACATGAGCTTTGCGGTCTCGCTCTTGAGCAGCCTGCCATCGTCCCGCAGCAGCGACTCCATCACCTTGAAGAACTCGGTCAGGTCCGCAAACGCGCCCTCGCCGCCGAGGTGGTTCGTCGACTTGAAATACGGCAGCGCCGGCCCAATGGGGACGAGGTTGCCCATTGCCTCGTCGCGGTGGTGCAGGTCGCAGAGTTGGCCCGCCATGGACGGGACCTGGTCTGGCGAAAAGGTGACGCGCGAGAGGCCCAGAGGCTTGAAGACGTTTTCCTGTATGCATTCCTCCAGCGACTTGCCGCTCAGGCTCTCGATGACCTTGCCAGCCCAGGAGACGCTGCTGCCGTATGACCAGCCTTCGCCGGGTTGGTACAGTAGAGGGTAGTTGAAGATTTCGTCAATTGTGTTGCCTTCCATGGGTTTGAGGCCCTCGTGCTGCAGGTACTGCAGCATTTTGGGCTCCGCCAGGGCGTAGCTGGTGCCGGCGCTATGAGTGAGGAGGTGGCGCAGGGTAATGTCCTTGCGTCTCTTCTCCAGTATGGGGGTGCCGTCGTCCTTGAAGCCGACGAGGATGGGCTGGTTGGCGAGGACAGGTATGTGGGAGGTCACGTCGTCGTCGAGGCCGACGACGCCACGTTCGACGAACTGCAGGGCGCAGATGGTTGTTAGGAGCTTTGTCATGGATGCTATGGCGAAAATCGAGTTGAGCTGCAACGGGTCGTCGGCGCCGGGTTGGAGAGTTCTTTTGCCCGCTGCGCTTTGGTACGTGAAAGACCCTGGATGGTTTTAGCCATGGACGGGCTGCGCAACGGTGTTATTATTGTGTGTCGGTGCATACCCGCAGTGTTGGTAGCTAGTAGGACAGCTCCGGGAATTGTTCCATTCTCGATGGCTTGTTGAACGGTTGTATCAAGCGACATTGTGATTGTAGGTGTAAGTGAACACGCTTGTCCCACGAGGTATCTATAAGTCGCCTGGAGTAGTTCTATTATATGTCAGTCGAACAAGGTCGAGGTCCAGTCAGCAATATATACGTAAACGTCTCAAAACGAACACCCTGTCTTTAATTCAACGTACGTTTGGACTGTTACTCTACTCAACCGTTGAGCCAATGGATACCACTTGTCGTCGACTTTCAACATGACGCGAAGCCTGATTGGAGGTGGGGCCAAGTCCACATTGGCCCTCGTTTAGAAGCCCAACACCGTAACTTGTTGAAGATGCGCATTTTATTTGCTTATAAACGAGGTGTTGTGATCAACACGATTCTGCAAGGATAGGCAAGGGATGGTTTGACAAGTACGTCATCGCGAAGCACGGATAGCGCGCATGGAACCTACTCGTATGTCCGGGCTCGGGAGGACAGTGGGCTGCCCGACACGCTCTTATTAATGACATACGTTTACAAGGTGCCTTCTGGGAAGACGATGTGCTTTTACCTCTACTGAGCGTATTATTCCCCATGGCATATACGTAAATGCGCCGTGGCTTTCTAAATGCTGTTTCAGAGATTGGAAAGAGTTGATCAGAGTGGTGTGACACAAGCGGCCCGTTTTGGCGGCCATGCTGCCTAAAGCGTGGCTGGCCAGACCGCCGCCTTTCAGCCCGGCCTTGCGACTCACTTCAACAGACGTGATCTTGCCTTTAAATGCTAGAAGTTATTCGGTTTCAATTCTCAAGTTCGGAGCAAAAACAATAACAAGAAGCAGCAGCATGGCAACCGCGACAGCTCATCCCGATTTCAAGGCGTGGCTGGACGAGATGCGCCAGGACTGCATTGCAGGCCCCTATCCACAGGCGCTGCGCAAGTTTGATCCCACTGGGGGCTCTTGTACGCCCGTTGTTATATTACAAGCTGTCATTGGAGCCTGTTGTGCGGATCTGCGGCACATTTTGCTTAGGTCGCCGTCCGCTAATGACGTCCCGGCTTGGTTGTCCGCAGCTGCCACGGTGATCCTGCCGGGACAGACAGGCTACTGGAAGTCGGCTCTACCCGTTGAAGCAAGCAAAGACTGGATGACAGGAGTGAATATGGTCATGGCCAGTAGAAGAGGAGGAGACAAAGAATGGAAAAATATTAATGCCGTCTGCCATGGGGCAGGTGCCAACGAGACATACCAGGTTGCGCTGGTGCATCTGTACGTCTTGGCATCCTAAGCATTCTATGAGGCACCCCTTCGGCGCTTTATTCGTGGCGTCTTGTTCCGTGGCGAGGGTGTGGAGTTCTGGATCTTTGATCGATGCGGCATCTACTCGTCAGATGTGATGAATCTCGCTACGGACCACAGGACGGTTCTCTTTGCGCTACAGAATCTCTGCATCATGACGCAGGATGACCTTGGCTGCCAGAACATTCTGAAAGAGGACGACGAATCTGGAACCCTGTAGCTCACATTGGGTGAACACCGGTATCACCTCCAACACGAGCCATTTGTGAATAGAGATGACACGTTCAGCGACGGCCTGACTTGCTACCGTGCCAGACCTGTTGGCATAGACGGCGAGGGTTGGACGCACGTAGTCAAGTTCAAGTGGCGTCCAGGCTGGAGGCCAGCAGAACAAGATATACTAAAAAAGGCGCATGAGAAGGGAGTTCAGGGCATTGTCCATTTGGAATATGACGAGGAAATTACCAGCACTGCCCGTTTCGCCAGCTCCTCGACCATGAAAAAGCACCGCAAGTGCCAGGAATTGCGAATCATAGCGAGGAAACGGAGTCAACCTTCTTTAACCGCATCTTTACCTGCCTTGTTTTTTCGCCACTGGGACAGCCGCTGGCAACATTCAAGGATGCGCCGGATCTGCTCTCCATTTTGAAGGATGTTGTTCTGGCACATCGATCACTCCAGGACGCCAAAATTCTGCACCAAAACATATATTTTGGAAACATTGTCATTGCAGAAGAAAACGGGCAAAGAAGAGGGATATTGATAGACTTAGACGGCGCCATTGATCTATCTGTTGAAGACCCTGTTGCTGGCAGCATCACCGGCACAAAGGTATTCACAGCGATTGGACTGATGCGCAGAGACGCACACACCTATCGCCACGACCTCGAGTCCTTTTTATACCTTTTATTGCGCCTTTTCATATGTAATCGAAAGGGATTACCACCTGGTAGCAGGTTGGCGAGGTGGGATGTTGCGGATTATGATCAGTCTGCCAATGCAAAAGAGGAAGACATGGCATCGGACAAGTTTGAGCTGTTGTTGGACGAGTGGGATGTGGAATATGAAGGAGCGAAGGAATTGGCTTAGACATTAAGAGCGCTGCTCTTTAGAAACGAAACAACACTATTCTTAGATACCGACCTATCAGTCAAGAGGACAAATCGCTTATATAGTAACTTTATCACATTATTTAACTAAGCAATATAAAATATATAGCTAAAAAGAGTATAATAATATTCCTATAATATTCTTAATAAATAAATAATATTATTTTAATAATAATATTATAAATAAATAAAAATATTTTAAAATAATATTATAAATAATATTTTATAGCACATATCTTTGCCTTGAAATCATAAGATTTCCAGCTATTTGCCTGCAGTGACGCTAAAATCAAAAAGAAACCCTTTAAAGGCTTAATTACATACAGCTCTACCCCCTAATGCCACTACAATCCCAAGACAAGATTGTAGGGAGCGTCCCTATGGTCATTGACTAGGGAAAAGGGGGAATTAAGCAAAGTTGCTAGCACCCTCACTATAGGATTGCTACCTCTAACCTATTGCTATTACTTAAAATTGAGCTAGAAATACTAGAAATCCCTTTAGGAGCTATCTATACCCTTACTAAACAAATATTAGACCTTATACTATAGGGGGTAGTTACTAAGGCCTAAACACTTATTACTTAATTCCTTATCTATTAAGCTAATAATATTGCTAAAATAGAAAAACCTTAGAATTAAACTAACTTTAACTTTACTAGAATAGAATAGAGCCTTATTAAAATTATCTAAACTATAATTAAATAATTACTCTTACTCCTATCTTAGATAGCCTAGCTAAAGATATAGGCAGAAATTATAAGTACTCTATTTATCTAATTAAGCTATACCTAACCTAGTATTAAGCCTATACTAAGTCAATATAAATATAAAATCTTTATTAATATCTATTACTCTTTAGAATAAATTAAAAATAGGTTACCTTAAGATATATTAATAGCAATTAATATATATTTACTTAATAAAATTACTAAAGGTATAAGGTAACTCCTAAGTAAAGATATTATTATTACCTTATAAAAGGAGGTAAACCTCCTTCTATAGAATAAGGACTAGGTATATACTATCTTTAGCCTAGATATAGCTATCTAATAATATAAATTTACTATTATTATAAAAGGAATATTTAGTAAGCTTATATTATAAGACCTCTTAAAATTAGTAGACATTATAAGCTAAGCTAATAATATCTAGCTTACTAAGATCTATACCTTATATCTTAAAGACAAACTTATTATAAAAACAGCACTAATCCTTTATATAAAAATAGTTGCTAATACTAACTTACTCTATAATAATAGCCTCTTCTTTAAAGCCTTAATCTTCTATTATAAACCCTATATAAAATTAGCCTAATTACTATAATACTATAGCTACTAGCAGTTTAGCTATATTAACTACTATTATCCTAACTAAGAAAGATATAGTAAATATATAGTAACTACTTACCTAGGCTAATATCTAGCAGAAATAGCCTTAGAGAAGACTAAATATCTAAGCTACTCTAAAATATACCTAGCCTAGTCCTATAAATACCCTAAAGCCTAAAAGGAATAGCAAAAGGCTAAGAATACCTTCCTTACTCACCTATACTATTTTAAACAGTACCTTAAAAATACCCTAATACTACTATTATTATAATATAAGCACTCTCTACTATAGAAGAGAAAAGGACACCCCCTTAGTATACTAAATAAACCGACCCCTTTACCCTCCTAAGCAAATACTATTATAAGCTACCTTACCTAAGAAAACCCTACTAAAGACTAGCTTAACTTCAGCCTAAGCCCTTATAGCCAGTTATCCTAATAAAGATCCTTAGCTAGAATATATATAAGATCGCTATACTTATATAATTAGTCCTCTACCTCTAGAACCTCTTAGCTATTATATTACTCTAAGAGCTATATATAAACCCTTATATACAAAGCCTAGCCTGCCCTAGCTTAGCCCTATACTAGCTACTATATAATAATAGAAAGGTAGCTACCTACCTCTATAAAGATATAGTATCTACAAGGTTCTAGGCCTAACTCTAGCCTAATTTATACTAAGTTACCCTCCTTAACTATAATATTACTATCTTTAACTAATATATTCCTCTTAAAGTAGTCTAAGATAACTAAGCTTAAAAGGCTCTAGCTAATATTAAAGCAAATCTTAACTCTAACTATATACTAATAGGCAATTTTAATATCTACTACCTTAAATAAGATTATTATAACTATCTATTAGCAATAGGCAAAGAATTAATATATACTATAGTATAAATCTAAGTAGAGCTTATAACCCTCTATAGTCAATATATAAGGGCCTCCTCTAGTATATACAATAGCACTATTAATTTAACCTAGGCTACGCCACAGCTTTAGACTATATTCCTCCCTGCGCTAGAATACCTAGTTAGGTCCAACTATTTCCTAAAACTTATCCAGATCTTCCTTAAGCTAACTAAAGAACTAGAATATTAAGACTGCCTTACCCTATAAAAGCAATTAGACCTAGATTTACTAAATACTAAATCCCTTATAAAATTCAACTTATTACTAATACTAACCCTCTACTAAGAGGCTAATATTAATAAATACTTTAACTAGATTTACTAGCTTATCTACTAAATTTATAGTAAAATAAGCTAGCCTTAACTTTGCCCTAACTATACTATACTAAGACTAAAATAGTAGATAATAGAGGTTGTCTATATAGTCTAGGAGGCCAAATACCTCTACTAGTAGTAAAAATATAGCCTAAGCCCTAATATATTTAAGGCTTACTAGACAGCACTCTTAGCCTAGAACTAAGCTATTTATAAGATAAAAATAGCTAATTAGTAATAAGTATTTAATAATACCTTAATATTAATAACTAGCCTTTAGAAAATAGTAAATTAGGCTAAGAGAGAAAATATATCCCTATAAATTATATTTCTCCTATTATTTAAATATACTAAGTCTAGCCTAATTGCTAAGACTTACCTAATAAAAAGCACTATACTAGCTAAATATTTCTTCCCCCCCCTAGCTAAACCTCCCCTACCTTAGGCTAACACCACAACCTATATACCCTAATACTAAATCATACTATAGTTTAATAATACCGACCTCTATACCACCTTAGCAATTACTAAATCTTAGAGCACCCTAGGCCTAGACTAACTCCCTAATAGCATACTAAAATTACTAAGCCTAAGACTTATCCTATACCTTACTAAGATTTTTAACACCTATACTAAAATCAGCTATTTCCTAAGATGCTATAGAGCTAGCCTTATAATAGTTATCCTAAAGCTAAACAAAACCCCTATAGATTAGGCATACCTTAAAGTATAGCACCTAATTACCCTCCTTAATACTATTAGAAAACTATTTAAGAAAGTCCTAGCTAAGGCTATAGCTATAGTTATAGAGGAAAGCTAAATCCTCCCTAATAGCCAGATAGGCAACTACTAAAAGAGATTAACTAAAGATGCCTTATACCTATTTATAGAGATAGTTAAGGCTATATAAAGTTAAAGCAAAATCACCTTACTCCTTTAACTTAATATAGCCAACACTTTTAATAATATTTGCTATAACTAACTTACTTAGTATATATACCACCTCTTTAGACTAGTACTAGATCAACTTATATCTTTATTTCTAATACTCTATATAATATAACTACTTTTTAATAGCAATTGCTCTGCCCCTATACTAATCTTATAGGGAGTACCTTAAGGCTTACCACTCTTACCTATCCTCTTTATCCTCTTTATTAGCATATTATATAAAGTATTAAGCCAAGTCCTAGGCCTACTACTAGTCAGTTTTATAGATAATACTAATCTACTTAATATTAATTATATAGCTATAGCTATATCCTAAAAACTAAAATAAAGGTAGAAAATCTACTAAGATTAGGCTAAGGCTAATATCTTATAATTTAAACCTTAAAAATATTAACTACTCTATTTTTTAAAAGCTAAGATAATAATATTATACTAAATCTAGCTTAATAATATCTATATAGAACCTATAGAGGCTATATAGTTTCTTAGTATACTACTATATTATAAACTATAATAGTATATCTATATTATATACCTTACCTATACTAGCTAAGCCTAGATATTAGCCCTTTCCTATCTAGTATATATAATCTAAAGACTAAAGTTACTAAAATACTATACTCTCTATAATAGTATTATATATACCACTTTAGCCTATATAGTATTAGTATAGTATACCCTAGCCTTAGACAGCAGCTAGCCTAATATTAGACTATAACTACTTGCCTGCCTCTAAACCTAATACCTCTAGATTATAGTTAGCGCCTATAAGGGCACTGTAATATATATCCTAGAATTAGAAACTAACACCCTACTACTTAATATATATTTCAACTAGCAATATCTATAGGCAATCTTACAATAATATTAAACTAAAATAACAGCTCTTATTACAATAGCAGCCTACTAAATAACCTAATACCTTACTATAAATAAGCTACTATACCCCCCCTTTTAGGAAGAAAGCCACCTTACTTAAGGCTATTTTAACCTAACCTTACCTTATAATCTAATAATAATTAAAATAACTAAAATCTAATAATAAAGATAATATTAGTATATAGCTACTTAATAAAAGCTTAGGCACCTTTTTAATATTATAGAACTAGCTCTAAAATTAACCTATAATTATATAAAAATACTTTACTAGGCTAAGTTAAAAGCTATAAATGCCTTAATCATCTAGATTTATATAGGAAAAATCAGCTTAGTATACCATCTCTTCTACTACTATATCCCTAGATTTCTATCCCTACTATATTAATATAGAACCAGCCTAGAGACAATATACTATTTCCTTAATATATACCTAGATAAAACTCTATAACTTATAGTTAAAATTAAGTCAATACTAAGGCATACTCCCTAAGATACAGTAGCACTACTATATCACCTCCCTATTATCCTAAGAGTTATATTATAGTTACTTGCCACCAAATATATACAGCCCTTCCAATATATCCTAAGAACCTAGGAAAATAAGCTAAAATTGGCCTAAAGACAAGATATATACTATACTTAGTAACTAAAAAAACTATAATTATTTTATTAACCTATAGCAAAATCTCTACTAATCCTATACTATTATTACCTCTATCTTAGACTATTAACCTAATCTAAATATTATCTACTCTAATATAAATTAATACTTTAAACTTAAGTAAAATTAGGCCTACCTTACCTTTAAACTATATTTTAAAAGTAAAAAAGAAATCTTAAATATAAATCTACTAACTCTAATTAAATTAACACCTAATAGGGCAAAATCAGGCTAAATTTACTATAAACTTAAACTTTTAATAATAAAATAAGCAACTAAAACTATAAAACTAAGCTAAATATTATATTTTATCCTAATCTTAACCTAATCTTAGTCTAAAATCTATCTCTATTATCACCTTTAGCCCTATCTTCTCCTTTATCTTTACCTTTATTAATATTATCTAGTTCCCTAACTATATATAGCTTAGGTTTAGTAAAGGCAGAAGGTTCCTTATAGTAATACTTAGAATACTAAAAATACTTTGCCTTTTTAGTAATATCAGCCTAGGCCTACTTTATATCTATTTAATATATCTTATAAAATTTATTTACTTCTTTATTACCTTCCTTAAGCATTTTAAGTATAGTAGCTTTAGTAACCTAAGCTAAAATCGCTATAGGATCAGTACTTTGCCTAGACTTCTTAGTATAAACCTAAAGGAAACTAGCAATATTACTAGATATAGTATCTAATTAATTTATATACTCTATAAGATAAGAAAAAATATAATTCTCTATAGATTTAGCCTAGGCCTAAGCTGCTTCTATAGCTATAAACTGCTTACACTATAAATCCAATATCTTATAGAGAAAGATCTTAATATTATTAGATAAGCCTAAAGCCAACCTAACTATAGTCTAATATTAGGCTTAATAAGTTACTTTACTATAATTATTTTTATTATAATAAGCCTTATAAATTAAATTATTAAATTAAAATAATTAATTAACTAGAATTTACTATAAAATTAGACTAATATTAATATACCTCTACCTTATCTTCTAAAGTTTAAATAGTATATTTATACTCTTATAAAAACTTAGTTAATTTCTTTACTAACTTAATAATACTAGCTACTAACTACTTAGAAATCAATATAATCTTAATATAAATATAAAGAGAACTTACTAGGTTATAGTTACTTTTAGCCTTAGTATAGCTAGAATAATTCTTTATTAAAATACTTAGCCCTAAGTTAGTAAAAATTAAGCTAAAATTAGTTTAAATATATATTAATCTAGTAAAAGTAAGTTAAAATATAATATTATAATATTCTTTTAATATACTATATATAGGGAATAGGCAAAAGCTAAGCTAATTCTATATCAATTAACTCTACACTAATAGGAATATCTTTAATATAAGTCTTAGGTACTATCTTTTATATAGGTTAACTATAATCCTATAATAACTCTATATCTTCTATAACACTAAGAGAACTATAGGGAAAACTTACCTTAAATTTAGATTAGTTATAAGAGGGAAAAGGAGAAGGAAAAGGAGGAAATTAGAGCTCTACTTATAGATAGAAACCAACTAAAATCTAGAAATAATATTGCTAGGCTTAAAAAAAAGCTTTAAAGAGATTCTAAAAGCTCTTTAATAATTAACTTACCTTAAGTTATTAACAAAGCTTATATAATATAGCCCTATAATAGATATTAAGGCAAAATTAAGCTATTCCTACCTAAGTAGTAAATTAAATATAATAGCAATATATAGTATATTTAAAAAATCCTTACCTTACTATACCTACTATACTATAAATAATACTTATCTACCCTTATAATTAGTATAATCTTGCAAAGACTTACCCTAAATCTAGCAGGACATTAGAAAGGATAAAGCCTGCAGGAATATATAGGCATGACAATACTACTATATCACAAACCACCCCTTGGTGCATCTCTAGCTGTTGTATACACCCTACAATAGCACTATAAAACAGCCTTAAAAGCAAGATGAAGGTTTTCCCCTAGGAACTCTAGTTTTTCCTTTATAATTTTAGATATTCTATATAGTCTCTAGACTTAAATAGTATATTTAAATAATAATAATAATATTATAAATATATAATAATATTTTAGATAAATAATATAATTTAAATAAATAATAATATTTTAAATAAATAATATAATTTAAATAAATAATAATATTTTAAATAAATAATATAATTTAAATATTTAATAATAATTTAAAATAATAATAATATTAAAAATATATAAAAATATTTATAAAATAATTATTATATTAACATTTTTAAATAGATTTTACTATTTAATATATTTTATTAGTCTAATATTTAATTATAAAAAATAATAAAGGATAAATTCTAAGGTTATTAAGAGTTATTTATAAGTATAGAGAAGTATATAATAAATATCTTACTGTAGTTGTTTGAAGGTAGCTTTTAGCTTTATAAAAAAAGGAATTAAAAGACAGGGGCTTAAGCGGGGGCAGAGTTAGGACCACTCTGCTATATTGTGGCAATAAGAGCTGTGGTAAACTACTTGTAGGGTTAATAAGTGAAGCATATAGTTCACGATTTCAGACTAGGTTGCGGCGGAAGGAGGATATGCTTCTGCTGCGGCTAACTGTGAAGTAGTCAGATTAGCCTCTCTTGTTCAGCGTACCGCGTACACAGTATATTGTACCTAGTCATAGTACGAGTAAGCGACCCAACCTAGGTACTTCTGGTGGGCGAGATGTATCCTGCGGCTTGCGGCAAATTGCCAGCCCATACTCCGTATGGAGTACTAGATCGACAAGTAGGCTGGAAGTCTCGGCTCTCAGCCAGCAGATGATTCCGCATGTTAAATAGAGGTGGAACATTATGCCTGTATTGGGTAAGGTTTTACAGTTTACTTCCTAGACAACAGTTCTGCCGTCCTCGGCGGCTTACGCGGGGGACTGATTTCGCTTTACGTGCGTACAATAGGTAGAAAGCCTATCATTTTATTTGGAGACATAAAAGATGACCCTGAGACAGACATCGGTGATCTTCAGTCAGTGCAATGTAGCCAGTGCTATGTCTCGGCAAAGTGCCACGACCCTAAGTGCTGACGGGTCGTGAAAAAGCCCTGTGATTTGCAGAGGTATGGCTTTTGGGGGCATTTGTAACATTGCGTAGTAACCTAGTTAGGCGCAAGAAATTGAGAGAGACATTTCGTTGTGTATTCCTACCCGGGTTCCTAATTTCAGGGTCTTACAATTAATCTTTCAAGTCAGGCGTGCCAACAAAGACATGCTACGAGACAGTGCTGATATCGGATCACGCATTGCAGATCACTAAAGCTGATATTTGTGGGCGACAGAGGCTCATCATGGATTTCATCGTTAAAAACCCAACCATCTCCCCGCATATCACCGTCGTTTTTACCATCCGCCAAGTAATCGGCAATTCATACACTACATACCTGCTCTCACAGGCATATATATCTAACACCGACGAGAAAAAGCCGACATAATGAAACACTCCCTAGGAATTCTTGCATTTTTGGCTTCTGCTGTCTCTGGAAAAATTCCGCTTTTCGGCCCTTCCAATTGCAAGGAAGACTCGGATTGTCAAACAGGTTCATGCGTACGATTCAACGATTATGGCTACACTGGCAACTATTGTGCGCTTGAGAAAGGCAGCTGTCAGGGTGATCTTTTACAATGTCCACCTACCTTGAATTTGCTGTGTATTGAAGGTACTTGTTATAGCGTGGTTGGACAAAAGGCTCTTGGGGAGAAGTGCACAGCTAAAGTCGGGGACTGCGGCCATTTGCTTGCATGTGTCTCTGGTGATACCTGTCGAAGCATTGAAGGAGGCACTTGTGCCACGAACAAGGACTGTGCTACAACCAGGATCTGCTTTGACGGCCACTGTCAGCTGCGTGGGAAAAAGGGCGATGCGTGTAAAGTGTCCCGCCAGTGTACACCGCCCACTTTCTGCAGCAACAATATCTGCACCCAACCTACACTCAAGGGCCCGGGCGCCAGTTGTCAAAGTAACCTCGAATGCAGATCGGTATTTTGCGATAAGGGGGTTTGCGGTAGAGAGGGGAAAGGACCGTGCACAAATGACAGCGATTGCAACAGTGGCGAATGGTGCTATGATGGTGGCAAATGTTGTCCGATGAATTCGCCGGCGAACTCACCCTGCAGAAGGGATTAAACGGCTAAAAGAAGAAGACCCTGAACTGTTTTTCTCTGTCAAAACGGTCCAGCACTATTGAGTAGGATCATGCGAAGCTGGTCGACGTGGTAGAAGGACAGAATTGTACCACCTACCGTCCGTCGCACTGGTCCTCACTTCGTCGGCATGACTTCCAGCGTCAACTCGTTCGTGGCGTTTAACACTAGTATTGAGAAGTGCCATAATATAACTTAACTAGCTTTTATTTACTCGTGTCTTTGAGTAGGCGTAATAATTTGCTCGAAAACTTCTTCGGCTAGCCTTTGATCAAACGCTCCATCAAATCCCGCCAACTTAGATGTATGGAATTTATAGCTACTTAATATACTGATTGGGGAAAATTCAACTTAGCTTTTTCTAAAGAAAACACGGCAAGGGATATCCTAAACACAGTGAGTAGAAATGACCAACGCCATCTAAAAGTAAGCCTACCTTTGCAATGGGAAACATGTCATCGTAGACGTGTTCAAAGCGACTTGTCGCGGCCGGCGACGCCCTCTGAAACTCCTCGCTAAGCGTAGATTCATATTTTACGTATAACGTCGCTAAAAGCGTCTTCATCTCCGCAAGCGCAAGACTCCAACCGGTATCATTAGCTCCAACTCTTAAATCATAGTCATGGAAAATAATGCTGAGATAGACATACTGCATTCCAAGGCACATCCTCCCACCGCTCGAAAACGGCCACCACCAGCGCCTCATCTCCACCAGTTGCTCCTCGCCAGCCAACCATCTATCCGGATTGAACTCGTATGCATTGGAAAAAACATCGGGGTTTCGATGAATACTATACGCTTGGCAGCTAACAATTGTGCCAGCAGGTATTGTGTAGCCGTCTATCACGACGTCGTTGGTACTCATGCGGGGTTGAGACGCTGGGATTGGCGCATAGAGGCGGAGCGTTTCTTTGACGACGGCATCCAAAAACGGCAACGAGTCGCAAGCGGCAGGTGAAGGGGATGGGTCTGTTTCTTCCCTTTCGATATCGCAGCTCATCATGGCCCGAGCTTCGGATGCGAGGCGTTGCTGGTGATGTCTGTTTTCTGGGAGGGAGAGAGCCCAAATGGCGAACAAGAGGGTGTCACTCGTCGTCTTTAGTCCAGCATCAAGGTGATCAGCACACTCTGCCGCAATATCCAAATCCGTTAATCCACCCTCTCCTAAGGCAGCCTTTTTGCCAAGCAGTTGAGATATAAGGCTCTCAGTGTCCGATGTGACAGCCTGATCTTGTAGATGAGACTCAAACGTCTGCATCGCATAGTCCTGTAGCCCACTATAAGCAATCGGCTTTGCTCCAGGACGTAATCCCAGTATATCAAGCGTAGCCCCTACTATAGGGCCGCACGACATGGCAAAGGCCGTATACCTTGGTAGATGCAGCTGGAACCACGAATATCGACGTGCAGTATCCTGCTCAATATCGCTTAGTATCTGCTTATCGCCTGCCGTCCCAACAAGTGCAGACGTTGCTCCTCTGATACCCCCAAACACTACAGCCGTGATGTTATCAAGTGAAAAGTAGTGCAAGCTCTGCGCCAAATCGCGCACGGTTCCATCTCCAAATTCAACTAGGCGCACAAACTGCGCCACCTTGTGGTGAATGGAATCTGCTGTCGACCCTTTAAGTACATTGGACTTGGCATATAGCTGGCTCAGCATCCTTTTTCGTGAAGAATGCTCCGCAGACGAGTAGAATGTAAACATGTGCGGTTGCCCATATATATCGAAGACGTGATAAAACGACCGTGGTCGCCCAAACGTACCGCCGGCTCCATAGATTTTGCGAAGGGCTGACAATGAGTTGAATGAGACTTCGCTGGGCCCTATTCGGACGACGGGGCCGTATTTTAGGTGTAAACGGTGGATTACACGCGTGCGACTGCCTCTGTAATCGTCGTATGCGAGGCGAAGTTTGGTGAGGGCATAGAGCTTAGGCCCTGGGATACGGGCGAGGGGACTGAGAAATAGCGAGTGGAAAGCATCATAAATAATAAGGGAGACAAAAAGACAAGACAGTGAGAATATCAGAGTTGGAAGCGACATTTGGGAGAGTTTGATTTCGCCACGAGTAATAATGGAATATATTGGTAAAATAAGCTCACCCCCTGCCACCTCCAAGGCATAATCGAATGAAAGACTTAAATACTTAAAAAAAAAAGTAAAGGGCCGATGTTTGTTTACGGCTAAGTGGAAGTGGTCGGCGGCATGTCGTTCCGCACGGCTGGCGTTGCGAGACCGGATGACTGAGGGGTATCTAGTCGCGGAGACGCCGCTATCCGTACTTTTCCGCGGGAAAATCACATGCTCAACGATGGTGGCGTTCAGCGTTTTATGCACTCCCTGAGCCTGATTGCCTAACTTGGCAATGGTACCCTTACCTATACCTTCCGCTCTGGCGATGGACTGTGGTGATTAGTGATGCCTTATATAGCCCTGATGGCTGGTTTAGAGCAATTGCTCTCCATTCTATTTAACCTGCTAATTACTAGAGTGCTCTGTCTGAATGCTTTGTTTAAGAGACAGGATTACCAATGGCTCAAAGCTATACTTTTGTAAAGTTAAACTTGTTCTGATAATTCCTCGGCGGGCTATATATGCGGTGCGTTATACTACTAACCAAAGAAAGCAGGACCAATTGGATTACCTATCAAATTCAACAAAGTTTCCAAGACGAACTGCGGAAGAACTTGAGCCGCTTCAGGATCCATCAGTGAAGACCAAACCGTTTTTTTAGAGCAACCAGCATCAGGCACGCGGCCATTCATTACATCAATCAAATATGCCAGAGCACCGGGCGCCCCGGTAACGGCTCCTGTCCCATGTTCTGCCAAGAAATTCCGCTGGTACTCAATCGACACACCATTCGCACAATAAAAGTCATAGATGGCGTCTGTTTCCCGAATAGGACTCACTTGATCGAAAACTGCCTTATAAAGGAAGATTGGTATCCTTGGAACGGCTTGTCCCATTGCGTTCTGCGCCATTATTTCCAACGTTTCTGGGAGCTCTGTAACGTCCGGCCCATCAAACATAGAGGTAACGTCCTTGAACATAAAGTCGATAAAATTTGCCCCAAGACATTGCCGCTTCGCCTTCTCAAACAACTGTTTATACTTTGGTTTTATTCTTTCGTCCAAAATATCCGCAATTACGGGATAGCTATTAGCCAGACCAAGCATACCCGACGCAAGAAGGGCTGCAAACGGGGTACGATTAACCATGTCTACCACGGTTGGTATCTTAGGTTCAGTACCTCCAATTGCTGCGCCGACGATCTCTAGCTCTGGTGCATAAGTCGGTTGAAGCTCAGCTGCCCATGCTGTTGTGATTCCACCGCCAGAGTATCCCCACATGGAGATGGTTGGGTCTTGTTCAATTCCCGTAATATTTTTAGACTGTATCGCAGCTCGTATGCCGTCCAATATAGCCTGGCCAGCTAGTCTGTTGTCCAAAAAGGCAGCCTTCGGGCCTTGAAAGTCGGGCACAATGACAACCCATCCCTGCTCCATGGCAGATTGAATGAGCAGCAGTTCAGCTTGCGACACAATGGTACCAAGCAAGCCACCGGTTGCAGATGCAAACTGAAAAGCGTACGATGGCGCGCAATCGAATGTTGGCGCGTCTTCGGCCACCTGGTATGAGAGGACTTTGGTGTAGTCAGCGTTGTGCGGTACTAAGACTGTGAGCACAGTTGCCGTGGCATTGCCGCTTCTGTCTGTCGTTCTATACAAAATCTGATAACTGTCATCCAGATTGGATTTTGCCACTCCAAACGCCGCAATAGGAGCAGGAGGTTTTCTGTGCCCCAGAATAGTACCGGGAGCCACATGCTCCAAGCTGCCAGGTACATCATAAAATGGATCCTTGCTAGGAGGTACCGATACGAGCCGTTCCAGTAACGGTACGCCCTCGGAGAACGGCAGAAGAGAAAGGATGAAAGCTAAAACGGCAATGAGAGTCATTGTGAATTTGGCACATTCGGCGACTGAGTGGAGTTGCAAGGTAGGGTGCTTAAAGTCTACATGGTTCGATGACGATCTTTTATATCAGATATGCAACACGTGCCTGATTACATTGGTCTTGTATTTGCCTCGGGTAAAAATGGATATTTAGCTGGGGTTCTTGCTGAGCTGCACTTCTCGAGCTTCGATTGACAAGGCTGTCAGTAACCTCCACTGTCTGTGAGAAGAGGTGGATCGGCGCCAACAAGACTGTGGAGATTGGTTCACGAAGAGGCCACCAATTTCGTCTCTCCGTCAGACAAATCAGTGCTCGTAGCCACCATATCCACGCGAGCCATACAGCAGACGCATGTGGAAGACGGAACCCAATAAATGCCGAGGCAAATTTAGTAGTCTAATCCGCTCCATTGTTGTACTAGTTCAAGAGTTGCCCTTGTGTGGTTCTTGCCCTCTCAGTCTTGAGAGCCTAGAGGGCGAATGTCACCTTTTATGGACAGCAAGTGAACTGGCCCGTGCATCAAATCAAGAGGGTAGTCCATCAGGCAAAATCTATGACCGCATCTTCCCTTGTACTTACCATGTGTAATTGGTTTGTCAAGGACTTTTGACACTTCACTGGGATGCAACTAAAGCATCGCCAGACGAGGCTGTGAAATCAGGTGGAACGGAGCCGGCAACTAAGAGGCCGCTTCTCCTGCAAAATTCTGTGCTTCAGTAACCTCTTCTGGTACTGGGTCATTCGGTGACATTGACAGGAACGACAAAAGAACTCTGGCGTTATTGTTCGGCGCAACCTGGAGACGGCGCTAATCCGGTAGCCATGATTCCCCGCATGCCGTTCGGAGCTGAACAGAGACCCCACAACAAATGCTTGGCAGAAATGTAATCCCAATGTAGACTAGCGTACGTAGGCTGACTCGCCAAACAAACTGGCCGTCGCGGCCTATTCAATGACATGCCCGATGTTCAACATGCCACCACACATCCCAAAGTCAATGCGCTCAAACGCACAGGGCGAATAAACCGCGCTAAAGCATGAAGAATAAGTGTCGAAACGTTTGCCATACCTGTCGGAGCCGTAAAATTGGCGTGAGTCATACCCCCCTCTTGGCAGAGCTCATTCATAGGAGCCTCGGCATGAAGTATATATACTAAACTTTGGAGCAGTGCGATGGACAAAGGGCCTCGTGCACTCAATGTAAGCAGAGAGGGCAGAAATGCAGTGGTTATGATTACGAGTTTTTGTTCACGAAACCACTCACCTCTGCAGGACACAATGGCGAGGGTGGCAACGGTCAAAACGCCGCCGAGACGAAGTCGCTTACTCGAACGTTCCAAGACACCCACATTCAACATTGTAACCAACTCTTTTCATCAGTCCCTATCCCCAAATCACTTCCGTGGTCATCAGACGATGCCCTGGCTGTCATAGTGTGCAATTTCGCCCCTTCACATGATTCCTCGTTAAAGTCGGGTACTTCCTACGCCGCCTCAACTAGGCTATGTGGCACATGGATTGAGGTGATTCCGCAGTTATCAGCAGTGGGATTACCAGGCACTGCGCTCAGTTCATGTATGGAAGCGCTAGCCATTGCCATACTTGCTAAGAATTCATACTCCAATGCGTCTATCGTAGATGCCTTGACAGCCCACTGCCGTGCTTTTCGGTCTGTGCACCGCGCCCTGGCGAAACCACAAGTCTCTGGAACAAACGAATTATCAGTTGCCATACAGTGCCTATTCTTATCAGAGGTGGGATATGGCTGCCACGTTTGATCTTTACAATTCAATTACTGATGATGGTGCTCTTTCTGAAATAGTTCTTGTTGCCAGTCTCGAACAGCTCCATCACCCACGCTGCTGGACTAGCAGGGCTCGTTGAATCCCGCGGACCTGAATTCTACGCTTCGGAAATACATCACAAAGTGTTTGCTGCCGTGCGACCTTCTCTGGTAGATGAACCGTACATTTTGCTTTCCATATAGATTGTCCATCTGACATAAAACCGACGCAGATCCTATTGTCCATCGCCATGCGCAAGCCGCTCTTCATTGGCTCGCAAGATTGGTGCAGCATTCCCTTTCAAAATATACCACCAACACCATGTCAGCAAGTCATGACTATAGGGTCATCGATAGCTGCTACTCTTGAGGCTGTGGACAGGCTTGATGACCGCCATGTTACCTGTGAGCAACTATGCGCCATAGCAGACATGTTCGAGAATACTCGCAGCCGTCTTGATGGCTGGCAAACTTGGTTCGCGTCTCTATCTTCCGATCCCCTCTTTACCGCGAAGGAATGCAACGGCCATACTACTTTACACTTCCTCGACACCGCGGCTGCAAACGGACTGACGCATTACTGGGCATTTTCGATTTTTTTGCTACACGTACTTGGAAGAGCTGGCTATCCTATGTCCCACCACAGCCACGAAAACCACTCGCCAACGGAGGTATTCTAACGAGAGCCGTCCAAGAAGCGCTCTGGCGTTACAGTTTGCAACGTGGATTCTTCAGAGCACCACATACTTGACGCAAGATGATCAGAAGCTATTTGGCGCTACATCCCTAGCGTACCCATTCAAAATCGGGTTTGGATACCTCAAACGAAACGGACACATGGAAGGCCGCAAGATTTGCGCTGCAGCGATTCAGCGTCTGGCCTCGAAAGACTACCATTACCTGATAAAGTTTGCGAATAGCAACCGGGGAGGGCTTGCTTCGTTGGCAGTTGCTCATCCGCACCTCGATCATTAAGTTGACAAGTATTGTCCGCAGTGCCACTCTTGCACAGCCCTGCTTTGATGGGCGCGTCATTTATCGGGAAAGAGTTTGGATGTTTCTCGGTGATGGTGGAGGCCGGAAAACACCAACATGTCAGCAGGCTTATCACAATGCTCAACATTGGGTCGTTAGGCCTGGGATGCCGCTTCTGATGCCTCGCCTTGCTCCTCCAGCTTCTCCTTCTCCCTCCTTTCTATAGTCGTCTGCTTCTGCCACATGGCGCGATACTTTCCGTGGAGCGCAAGCAGCTCTTCGTGAGTACCGCGCTCGGCAATCTTGCCCTTGTCAAGGACAATGATCTGGTCTGAGGTGGTAACAGTAGAAAGGCGATGCCTGTGAAGAGTAGAAGAGGTTAGCTTCACACAAAGCACAGTGGTTGAAGAAGACTGACGCAATGGTAATGGTTGTTCGCCCGGATGTGACACGCTCGAGTGCGTCTTGAATCTCTCGCTCAGTATGGGAGTCTAGGGAAGCAGTAGCCTCGTCCAGGAGCAGGATTGGTGCATTTTTCAGAATTGCACGCGCAATGGCAATCTAAAAGCCACATGTATATCAGCAAAACGACATAGAATAGCTTCAGCAAGGGAGCACTAGAATAACTTACGCGCTGGCGTTCACCACCCGACAGCTTAAGGCCCCGCTCTCCAACTTTCGTCTCGTATCCATCCGGGAATGCAAGAATGGCATGGTGAATATTGGCGGCTTTGCATGCTTCATATACATCCGCCTCTGTCGCTGTAGGACAGGCGTACAACAAGTTGTACATAATTGTCTCGTTAAACAGCACAGTATCCTGCGGCACAACGCCAATGTTCTTGCGCAGAGAGTCTGTCTTTAGATCTCTGAGATCGTGGCCGTCAACAGTGATGGAGCCGCCAGTGACGTCGTAAAAACGGTACAGGAG
Organism: Lecanicillium sp. MT-2017a; assembly: GCA_003056585.1. Taxonomy (NCBI): domain Eukaryota; kingdom Fungi; phylum Ascomycota; class Sordariomycetes; order Hypocreales; family Cordycipitaceae; genus Lecanicillium; species Lecanicillium sp. MT-2017a. The sequence goes on from PXYN01000226.1 coordinate 353,803, forward strand.
TTTAAGGCATGTTGATTTGCCGCCCCCAGACGCTCCAACAAGGGCAGTCTTGGTACCTGGGGCCACGGTGAAGCTGACACCATCGAGCACAGGCTCGCCCTTTTTTACAGGGTACGAGAACTTGACATTATCAAAGGCAACTTCTCCGACGGCGGCAGATAGACGGACGGCATCTGGTTTTTCCACAATGCCCGATGTTTGTTTCAGCTACAGTCGGTCAGCATCGGAAATCAAAACGGTTTTATGTGACTGGGAGGACTGACCAGGTCAAGGAGCCGCTCAGCCTCAATGAGATTGTTTTGAAGCATAGTGTAGTATGAGCCAAAGAAGCTGAGCGGTGCCTGAAGTTGAGCAAAATAGTTGATCAAGGTGACGAAGCCACCTACCGTCTGGTCGCCAGTGGAAATCCGGTACGCCGACACGGCGACAAGAAGCGCAGTGCCGAGGGTAAATATGGAACTTTGGATGAGATTAAGGCCGTTTAGCGACCACTGTACCAAGCGCTCGGCGCGTTGGAAAACGACCACATGGTCGTTGAACCTTGCGGTTTCGCGAGGGATAGCACAGTTGTGCTGTACCGTCTCGTAGGCAATAATGGCATCGGTCCTGATGGCTTCCATTTCGCGCGTCTTGATGGTCATGTCTCTTCTCTGCCTGCCACGATATTTGGCTAGGTACGTGGTGAGGTAGATGTAAGACCACATGATGAAGAAGACAATGACTGTGTAGAAGGCGTCATATTGGACAAAGAAAATTATGCCCGCCAAGAAGATATCAAAGATCATAGGGAACACCTGGAAGCAAAAGAGTTCGAGAAACGTGTTGGTGGCCGCACTGCGATTGAGCGCACTGGTCACCTCGCCGACCTTTTTGTTTAGGTGAAACTCGAGGGACAAGCCAAGAACGTGCTCGAATGCCGCCGTTGATAGCCGTCGAAAGAGAGACTGAGACACCGGGATCCAAAGGACGGAACGCAGGGCGCCAACGGCTCCTTGGTTTCCTTGCAAATAGCGGTAAGCGATGAAAAGAGCAATATCCTTGTACGGTATGCGGCCGCGGCCGAGGGCATCGACGAGTGTTCCCAGCTGAAAGGGGGCCAGGACGTAGACAATGCGCTGGCATATCAGCAACGCCATACACGCAACCACGACGGCCTGGTAGAGAGGGGAGTCCTTGGGCCTGTTTAAAGTCAGCTGTGATTCATACAATGACGGTGATTCAAGAGCGCGAGTACCAGAGATACGGAAACAGGGCTCGGAAGCTGGCAATGTACGTAAGCCAGCCCTTGCCGGGCTGCTTCGTTGCGTCTGCTGCTGGCTTAGAATCTGGGATGGCCGTAGTATTATCGGCGGACGATCCGTTGCCATTTTCAAGCAAGGGCTGGCGCTCATCTGGCAGAGACTTTGGTCCCGGTGCTTTCGATTTATAGTCCCTGACTATGAGCACTGTTGCCATGAGCACCAACATTGCCACTCTGGACATGGCTAGAGCATTCAACGCCTGCACAAAGATGCTGGACACAGCCAAACGTGGCCGTGTAGAATACAAGACAGCGGAAATGGCAAGTTCCATCAAGGCCCCGGCAACCCAGGCGGAGCAATGCGCAGTGGTCGGGTTCCATGGGCCGTCCGGGTCAGGAAGCACTCCGGCCAAGAAGTAAAGCAGAACGGCGACGTGGGAAGCCTGTGTGTCATGTTAATCCGCCAGTCTAGCCCGGAGTCTGGAATGAACAACGTCCGAATTGCAGCACTCACCAGGTATGCGCTGAAGGCAAACGCAACGTCATCGCCAGTCACCGCATTGGGACGGAGCGCCTCTTTCACCGTCAGAGCGATACTGACAAGCAACAATCCGGAGAGCAGTATCTGAAGGCTCCAAATCAGCCAGGCATAAAGGTGTCGAGTGCGCCGAGGCGGCAGCGGCGGAGGCTCTGGCTTATGGTCGGGGATGGTGCTGGAGGCACGCGCCACCTCTTGCCGCCGACTGCGGTAGAACAGGAGGCATTGCGCCCCAACCAAGGTAAGAGTTAGGAGGACTGGATAGATGTAAAAGAGAGCCGCAAGCGCTAGTTCCGCGGAAGCCATGGATGCGACAAAATGCTTTGATGGGTGAAGCAGAATTGGTCTAGGAGGACGACTATGTCGTTAACTTCCTGGAAGCCGGTTGGTAAGCATTTCTAGGTACCCACATGTTTACGAGTACCTACGCAGCCTATGCCTGTTCTGTAAAGCAGCCCCGTCTTGCGGCAGCCATCTACACCCCCACAAGGCACAGCCTAGCGGGTACCCGTATTACTGTATGTAGTAGGAGACTCGAACGTCCTACATAGGTGCACTGATGGACGCCCGCAAGTCATTCCAGTCAAACCGTCGACGTTTGCCATGAATAACCAGGACATTTTGCTTTAGATGATTTCTTCCGAAATTTGCCTCGTTAGTATAAAGTTTATGTACTTAATTTTAAGAAAACTTCTGAACGCCAATACAAATACACAACTGTAATCCCGCTGTATACCCAGTATCAAATCACCATCGCATTGACCTCACTGTCCTCCCTCTAATCGGCGGTCCAGACTTCCAACACGCGTCCAGCCTACTTTTCTCTTGTATTTGAGTCTCGTCGTCGCCACGCTTCAAGTAAAGCGGCGATGGGACGCCAAACTCCTCATGCAGCCACTCCGGCGAGCCACAGTGTCCGACGCCCGTCTCAATCAGCGACAGCACCGCCCTCGGCCGTCCCTCCACCCACCGCTCCGAAACAACCGTCGCCTCCTGCGAAGTCGAGTCCTCGTCGCCGCTGCGGACCATCTTCATCTCCATCAGCGACCCGCGCACGCCGGCGAAGAAGGAACCCGAGAGATCCGACGTCTTCGCCAGCGCCGAGACGCGGTCGTACATGACATTGCCCAAGTGCAGCATGGCGTCTGGACGCCAAGTATTTCGCCTTGATTCGCGGTGGAAGTTGCAGCGTTGGCCGCCTTGGCTGTTGCACTGACTATCTTGAGGTGGCAGCATAGGCGTGGTCTCTGTGCCGATGTGGCCGAACGCTGGCGGCTGGCTGGGCGGCTCGGGGGAGCAAGGGAGCACGTCGGTATGATAATATGACCTTTTCGGATTACGAAAGTCAAAGAAGCGTACTTCAGGCCCGTGGTTACTCCCGGCTACGAAGCGATCTGTGCCGTACACGAGGAGCGAGCTGCTTGCCTGGTAGGGCTGGAAGCGGTCGCGGTAGACTGCATCGTGAGCGGAAGGTGTACGTAAGTCCGCCAGTCTACCAGTGTTAGCTTGATAATGTTGAGTGAAGATATACAAGATACGTACCGTATCGTTCCGTCGTCCCACGCGCTCAGCAGCATGTTACTTCCCCGATAGCCAGAGACGGACTCTATCGCACGAACAGTCATCCTCCCGCTGGCCAATGGCTCTGTGCGTACAGATAGAACATCATCCATATTCGTGTTGGTGGAAGCACGATGCAGTTCTATGCCGGTTGGTCGGATGTGGCCCCATCGCAGAGGATCTTCGGCAGCGCCGAGGCCACAGGCAATCATGTCGCTGCTCAAAAACGTGGCGTTTCTAACAAGAAGACTTGAATCCTGATCTCTTGACGACGATACTTCGTACACGGTAACAGGGCCGCAGAACGCCTTGCTATTCCAAGGCGTCTCAGAGAGATCGTAAAGGCGTAGTCGGTTACCCTGACAGGTAGCCAACATTTTAGTGCCGGGTTCCCACGCCGTCCAAGTAATTGCATTGTACGCCAGCGACTTTACCGACGAGTTTTCAATTTCCATTGGGCGCGAATAATACGATTCACCACGAGCCAGCAGCTGCACAGGCTCACTGAGAAAGGCATTACCTTCGACAGCATAGATGCACAAATCTCCATTCGCCCGACCAGCCACAATCTCAGGATAGTACTCGCGATCCAGCACGGAGACGGCCGTGATATCTCCCGTGCCGGGATTGTATCCCTGGCCGTCCCCCTTCAGCTTTGTCCACATGCTTTTGGACGAGTCCACCAGATTCGTCCACCGCACCACCAGATCCTCACCGACGCCTCCTGCCACAATCTCATCTAGGCTGTCGGGTAAGGTGGCCGCGCTCAACGAAGGATGATAGGAAACGCTCTGGCCGCGGGGTCCCGCGCGCCTACCCATCCGCGGTGGCAATGGGTACTCGCCATAGCTGTAGACGTCAAAGGCGCGGGTGTCCCAGCAGCGGTCGAGATAAGTAAGACGTCTCGCGGCGAATCTCCAAGGCAGCATTGACGGGCTGGACGGCACGTTCATGTCCGGGAAGCACTTTTGTACAAATGTCTGCCAGCCGCCGCGCTCGGTGAAGGCGCGCGTGCCTCGGCTGGTGGCGCCGAGATGGGCGACATCGCGGGCGGTGCTGAGCCGCCCTACGATGTCATGGAGGAGTTCATCTGGGAGGCAGTCCAGGGAGGCTGGGTTCATTGTTGGGAAGACATTTGGTTTCTGTGAATTTTTGGCTTAGAAACCGTTAAGCCTAGAAGAAAATGAAAGAAGAAATTGTGTGCTTATTCGTTGGTTGGTTGAGGGCAGTGAGATGACAAGGCCCCGTTTCGGTTAATCGAGGTCCGAGGCTCTACTTGTATATGTGGGCGGCTGCGGCTGTGGCGTCAGGCGCTCGGTGTCTCGTGCGTTAAACGCACTGTAACGCCAGGCGGCCGACTCACACTTGAGTCACCCTGTTACTGTGACTCCATAAGCAGTTATAAATTAGATGGGGAGCTGAAAACCTTCTAATCCACTGCGATTAGTGTTTACTGTCACAGGCAAGCTCTGGAATCGGTGTCATGGCTTCTTTATTCATTTCATCCAAAATAGGCAATTCGTCACCGTCCGCTATGCCGCAACCCCTTCCCGTCTTCTGGCAAATCCCAATAATAACGCCGTACTTCTAGTTACACGAAATAATGCCCATGGCTCACATCAAAAGATACAATGCCCTAAGAGCCTTCTGCGCCGCGGCAACATGCCACGGCCGCACGTCCGTCTCCCTCTCCACAACTCCCCTCGCCCGCGCCAGCGTCCCCAAGCCTCTGAAGTAACTGAGCATCTCACGCAACAAAGGCTCGTATGCCCGCGGGTTTGCCTCTGTATGTACAATATTCACCTCCATGACGGAGAGGGCGTCTTCAGCCTTGGCCCCTGTCCTCTTGATCAGGTACCCGCTTATGAGTGCTGGCTTCACCTCCAGCGTGCTGACCGAGTTGCTGAGACGGTGGCCAACAACAGCTCCCCACGTCTGTTCCATGACATCAGCAAGAACAGCATCCGTGTCTGCATCACCTGTGCTTTCGCCGCCTGGAGTAGCAACGTTGGCTGCCGCATCTCTAGCTGGCGTCGCGGGCGTGGTGCTTGCTTCAGGCGAAACAATGTTTGCCTGAGGCGTTGATACTGGAGTCGTGTAGAATGAGGTGTTCTGTATAGGGAGCTTGACAGCACTCGGTATCAGCTGAAGAGACGGGTTGGTATCGACAGTCATGAGAACCATTGTAACGCTTGCATGTATCTCAGTCTTGGCGAGTTCGCTCCAAAATTCCACCTCGCCCTCTTCGTTGGGGCCGCATTTTGTGACGATGATGCGATAGTGGACTTTCCAGGCCGAGATCAAATCGATTGTAGTCTCCCAGATTTCATTGGCCACTTCGTTCATAGTCCTGGACTCTGTTTGCCCTTTCCGACCCAAACAATATGCCGCTGTAGCTTGCTCGTTCCCTCTGTCGTCTGTCCATGCAGCCGTTACCCATCTGCCGTCAGTGCTGCGAGCATATGCAACGTGAATACAAGAGTTTTCTCTTATCAGCGACGACGATGGGACGTTAGAGAGCTTAAAGTCGATAATTCGAGGTAAAGGTTGCTCCAGCCTGATCGCTGGTGCTGGCATCGGACCTCCGAATAGCGTGCAGCGGTCATACGTCTCAGTACATAGCTTCACCAGATTCGAGCATGGTGTGATAACCATCGAAGTCGGTGAGGATATAGTATCAGCTGATATAAGCTGCAAAACAACTTCGTTCTTGGGTGCTTCGCGCTTTGTCGCCAATGCTTGTTGATAAGACTCAAAAAACTTCTGGAACGCCGTGCAGGCTTCTACAATAGTGCCAGGATTGTTGGGCGAATATACGAAATAGACAACAATGTTCGTGTCTGTGCCTGGAAGGTTCGAAATCGCAGCGCGCAGAGTCTCCATACTCTCCACCAAAGCTGACCCGTGCCCAGTCATTGTAGCGCCGGGAGAGGTAGAGATGCGATCGACTTCGTACAGAAGCGTGCCGTCAACTTGGTCTGCTGAAAGCGGCATGCTCTCGAATGTCCCCAACTTGAGGGTTTCGTAGACACTCTTGACACGACCGAGGAACGTCTTGACATTATCAGTCATTCCTGTCCATCGCGGGCACACACAAATGGCACAGACATCCTTGCTGCCTGATGAAGGCGCAAGGCCGAGACTCTCCCAGAAAGTCACTGCTGTTGGCAAGACAGATAGCTTTGCATCTGACCGTCGCACCTCTAAATGTGGGCTTGGGATCTGGTACAAATTGCTCGGCTTGATTGGTTCGGCATTTGAGTCTCTTCCAGGCACTTGTCGAGGTTGAAGTCGATTTGCCGATTGGCTAAAGAGTGGGTTATCCTGTACGTCCAGGAAGCTTTTGAGGCGGACAGGAACAGTGTCGCCGAGCACTTGAGTAGCGGCACCCTGTAATTTCTGCATGGCATTTCGCGCATTGGCGAGCTGTTCGTTCTTCACATCTTGCGGGGAAGCCGTTAATGACGTGGTTTGATGGTTCTGGCAAAATGAGAGCGACCCCGTAGCCGCCTGTTCAGCCACCAATTGGGCTACTTGGATCATATCCTCATCGCTGAGTGATATGTTTAGAGCCAATGGTTCCGGCTCCGAGAAATATTGAAAAAGTGATACTTCTGTCGTATCGAGTCGAGACAGCCGCGGCAAATCCAGCGCGAATCGGTCGTCCGGTTCCTCGGCCGCGTCATGCTCTTTAAGAGACGTGACCTGAGAAACTGAGTCGTCATCGGCCTGCAGGCTCTGTTTTACAGTCGACTTGACAGGCGATATAGGCTCGTCTACAGATGATGCGGAGTCGCCTTGGTCTGAATCCATGCTCGTATCATCATCGTCTGAAACCTCCACATCCAGCTTCAGCAATCGTTGGTCCAGCCTGTGCCCATCAATATTGTTCAACGTCTTTTCCAATGACGACCGCCGCGAGCGTGACCTCCCTTTCAGACGTGATTTTCCATGCCGTTTTAGATAATCTGTTTGCGGCAAAGTCCCCGGTTCAAGCTTCGTTGCGGGTTTTCCGACCTCGCCATAGTCAAAGAAGCCGCCGTGCTCGTACTTTTTATTCAGCATTGGCATATTTGGATCAAAGTCGACCTTGCTGAATATCTTGGCCGACCTAGTAGAGGCTTCTTTGTCTAACACGGCTTTCTTCTGCTGCATGGATGCTGCAGCCCGGAGCCTCTTGAAGACGCTATGAGGGTCGAAGGGACTCGACCCTCGTTTGGCTGACGTGTTTTGCCCCTCGCGGCTCCTGGTTGGCGTCTCATCAATTTGTGAACTTCTTGCGTGCTTCAACTCTGGCTTGGCAAACACAACGTCCTGTCTTTCCGTCCCCGCCTGAGGTGCATCAGCTGCGAGTGCAGCGTCTTCACTTTCCTCCTTCTTAACATCATTACCAGCGGGTGTCTCTGGGTCTTTAAGGTTGCCTAATGACATGTCAAGATCAATATCTTGAGGCTGCTCGTCAAAGAAATTGAAGTCGGCATCCGTTATGTCGTTGTCGCCGTCGCCAAACATGTCTGCACCCATGTCGTCAAACATGTTTCCAGCTTCGCTCAATAAATTATTGTCGTTAGGTCGCTTTTGGTCGGAAGTCTCACTTCGGCTGTCCTCTTGCTGGTTGATTAAGTTTGCGCTCGGCGCAGCACATTCTATATCAGCATCTGCTGCTGCCGACAAAGGATTTCCGGGACTGGACATGGCACCATCTACAGACGGAGTAACACCATTCAAATGGTGCAAGGCATCAGGCGGTGTGGGATAGACGGCGCCATTAGCGGCCGTACTAGGTCGTCTCAAGTTCATCGGAGAGGGAGCATTTAGCTTTGAGGTTCGTGGGTCGCTTCCGAATGCATCCCGGGACGTAGCCGCCGCTCGCTCGGCTCGTCGTTTCGTCTTCTTCTCATCTCGCTCGCCGGCTGAGCTAAGCCAGCCTTTCGCAGCGCCCAACGGGTCATGGCTTTCTTCATAACCGATTAATAAGTTGTCGCCAGTACAATTCGTAGCTGGAATTTCCACAGCTTTCTTGCGAAAGCATAGAGGAGCCGGCCATGGGATGGTGACAGTTGAAGCCGCAACCGCCGACCCAGACTCGGCCTTTGCTTCGTGTGATTTGGGATTTGACACAAGTAGATTCAACCATGAGCACTCCTGTAGTCTATCCATCGAAATACCGCGCAGCTCTAGAATCTTCAAGCAGGCTTGCTTCCAAAGCGAGGTAGCCGCGCTATTGGCCGTCCGCATGCTGAGAGCCTGTGTATTCGGAGTTTGCGCTAGACTCGCAGCCAGGTGATTCGAAGACGGAAGGTGTTCGTCGTTGCTCATTACACCAAATGGGGCAGCAAGAACATTAGAAGTCGGTGTAAGAGGCGCCGAGAGCAAATGTTCCAAGCTAGCGAAACCTTTGCAAGACGCAACTGAGAAGCTTAGTAGCAGGGCCCCTGTACTAGTCAAGTATGATCGGAATGTGCCGAGGACATGCTCATGGCCTTCACCCCAAGTAGCAGCATCGTCTGATACGCCTTGTCGTAATGGAAGGAGGACAGTCCGATAGTTTAGTGGCACTGCCTTCATCCGGAGGCAAAATGCCGAAGATACTGTCAGTAGCAGCGCCGAGATAAACCACTCGTAAATGAGATCTGGCGCGAGTTCGGTTTTCGGTAGGTCAGCCGGCTCGCCAACTGGCAGTTTCGGATCTTGGTCCGCGGATTCGGTTGGCTGCGAGTGGCTGGGTTGTGCGCCTGCGGAGACCTGAGATTTGTTTGCCAACCCTGGACCATGACTATTCGGGTTCAACGACTTGTGCCATGACGCTGGCTCCATCGAGCCTGAACTCTTTGTTACCAAAGTTTGTCCAGCAACCTTTGCTGTCGGGCCAAGGCCATCCTGCTGCTCGTCGCCTTTGTCTTCGTTGCGCAGAATGCGAAAATGCCATATTCCCCGCAAAGCGGCGTCAAACGAGACAATGTGGCCATCTTCACGAAGCAAGTGTTCGATCTCCAGGGCGTTGGAATTGAAAGCTTTTGTAGACTCGGGGGACGGCTCGTACAGGCGATATTCGATGGTAGCAATGTTGTCCTGTTTCGGTCAGCGCGTGACTCCATTGGCCACCGCCCGCGGAGGCTGCAGGCGGTTATATTTCCACTTACAAGCAACAGGGCGTTTGTATCAATATCACCGGTATCCATTCTTGGAATACGTCCTATCCGTTGGCCGGGGACGGACGATCAAAACCGAGATCTGCTGCGACGAGCCGGCACCACCGGCGCGGCGGGCTGGCTGGACCGTGGACAGCGCGTTGGGGCAGCGCAGCAAGGATCAAACAGATCTTGAGCAAAGTATTAAAAGCAGACGTATCACGGACGAAGCTGTAGCTCCATCTCAGCGTGCGAGCAAATCGGCCGGGGTCGGAATCGCGCAGTCGCAATGTGTCGGGTTCGACGTCGGCAATAGACGAGTCGTGTGCTCCGATATGGCGCTCCTCTTTCCCCAATTCTCCAGAAATAGCGCGTAAAATAATTAGCTAATAACGACGTTGCCGCTATTGCTATGATCCTAAGCTGTGCGGTCCGGTTGAGGGTTGCGCGAGAGGTTGTGGTTGGGGTTGACATTCGCAGACCGCAGGGACGTAGTGGAGTGAGCCAGACAAGTGACCCCATTTGGTAGGGAGCTGACCGACCACATTGCCCAGCGCGGTCAGGCTCGACGACCGCCGTTGTGGGGTACTAACATGGAGGTTCAGCGGCCGATGAAAAAGTGGGCACCTGGAATTTTTCCCATTCGCCTATCGATAGACCTCTAGAGCGACTAGAACTTTTTTTCTGGCCGGCCGCGCTCACTATTCCACAGCAAAGACTGCACGCAGTTATCGCCTCATACTCATTGTCGCTTTATTTCCTTGCGTACGCTGCCTGCCATGCAGCTTACCAACCCGGGGACGGTCCCCGTATACACCATCTCCGGATCCTCTACTGCTCGACCTCTGCCCGACTGGCTTGCCCGCCGTCGCAAGCGCAGCTTGAAGAACGATGCCGAGTATCAGAGCCGCGTCGAACTGCTACAAGACTTTGAGTTTGAGGAGGCCAGTTCTTGCATTCGAATCAGCGATGACGGAGACTGGGTCATGAGCACGGGCACATACAAGCCCCAGATTCATGTGCACAATCTGCCACAGCTTGGCTTGTCCTTTGCTCGTCACACCAACTCCCTCAACCACTCATTCGTCCTTCTTTCTTCCGACTACTCCAAATCCCTCCACCTGCAAACAGATCGCCGACTAGAATTTCACACTCCTATGGGCTGCCACTACGAGGTTCGCCTGCCGCGATACGGACGAGACCTTGTCTACGACAGACACTCTACGGAGGCGCTGGTTCCCGCCGTCGGCATCGACGCAGATGGGAAAGGCGAAGTGTTCCGCATGAATCTCGAGATGGGACGATTCATGAGGTCATATCAAGTAGAGGTTGGCGGCGACGATGAACTCACAGGTGGTGGTCTGCAGGGCGGCATCCACGTCGGAAGTGTCAACACGGCTGCCATTGCCGAGGGGTCTCACAACTTGCTCGCCTTCGGTACATCGATAGGAACGGTTGAGTTCTGGGATCCACGATCGAAGTCAAGGGTTGCCCTTCTCGCTGGACATGACGGAGAAGTAACTGCCCTCGACTTTAGCCAACAAGGTCTGTCTCTGGCCACTGGCTCAAGTACTGGCATGATCCAGCTTTTTGACCTGCGACGACCGACACCGATGCTCAAGAAAGACCACGGATACGGTTTCCCCGTACAAAATCTAATTCACATGACGACCGTATCACAAGAAAAGAAGATCATGTCTGCAGACAAGCGCATCATCAAGATCTGGGATGAGCAGTCTGGAGACCCTTGGACATCTGTCGAGCCAGCTGTCGATCTCAATGATGTCGCGTGGTGCAAAGACACTGGCCTCTTGCTGACGGCAAACGAAGGCAAGCAGCAGCACGCATTTTTCGTCCCCCACCTTGGCCCGGCGCCGAAGTGGTGCTCCTTCCTGGACAACATGGTGGAGGAGATGGCGGAAGAGGTCCGCACAGAGACATACGACAACTACAAGTTCTTGACGCTACCAGAGCTCAAGCAGCTGAGCTTGGCCCATTTGGTCGGCAAGAGCAACCTACTCCGACCTTATATGCACGGATACTTTGTTGCTTCCAAGCTGTACGAGCAAGCCAGGCTCATCGCCAACCCGTACGCCTTTGAGGAAGAAAGGACGAAGCGCGTCAAGGACAAGATTGAAAAGGAGCGCGCTAGCAGAATCAGAGGAAGCAAGAAGGTCAAGGTCAACCAGAACCTTGTCGATAGACTGCTCAAGAAACAGGAGAACAGAGGAGAGGTTGATACAAAGGCCGGTCTGCTTGGAGACCAACGTTTCAGCAAGCTGTTCGAAGATGAAGAATTCAAGGTCGACGAACACAGCCGAGAATTCCAACTCATCAACCCCAGCACTGCAGTGGAACCACAACAACAAGAGAAGCCTGACCCACATGCCCCTACAAGGTACCAGGCCAAGGACTCAGATGACGAATCGAGCGATGATGATATTCGCGCTCCACCTAAGAAATCTGACGACGTGGTCATGCGTGTATCTTCCACACAGAATAAGGGAAGACCTCTCAAGGATACGGCATTGGGCTCGAGACAGGCCAAGCCCGGCCGTGATGGCAAGACTCGCAACAGCCAGGTTGTTGGTGAGAAGCAAGTAACATTTACACCTGCATCAAGAAAGGGCAAGGGTGAAGAGGAGGAGGAGCAGCAAGCGCCGCAAAGACGGTCAAACCAAGGGAGGCGGAGTGCCAGCTCCAACACTTTCCGCAAGATGTGATTTTGCTGTCATGCTATCGACGAAGTCAAAATTATGTACATATTCCTGTTCTCGTTTCCTCATAGCCGGGCATTCTCCTTTGCCAAAACCGATACCAATACCATTACGGTAACGCCATTTGCACCATACCTCTCCAACGTCTCATCTGCGGCCCTTTGCCCAAGGCTCCTTGCGCGGCATGCCTTTTTCGACATCCTCGGATGAGGATCGCAGCATTGTTTCTTTGCTTGAAAATTTTGTTGGTCTACCGTGGCGACTTGACGTTGCATTTCCCTTCACCGAAGCAGGAAACTCTGATCTCCGTGGTGTCAATGCCGCGGCAACTTTGCGAGCCGATCGTCGAAGAGTCTCGCGGACTTTCCATTCGCGCTTCTTGGCGATGAAGAACAAGGTCGCCGTCGAGACTAGAAAGCAAGTCATGTCAGCAAGATTAAGTCGAGGGAGAAGCTGAAGAGAGGTTGTCATACTGCCCATAATGGTGACCACGACCACAACGACAATGATGGCGATCAAACCACCAGTGGAAATGGACATGGAATTCTTCGAGCTGTCGCCAGATGCGCCGGCTTCCGTGCCGGTCCCTACACCGGGAGCCAGGTAACTCCCAGCATCAGTGTAGTGGGTGGGATAGGGAAGAGCGGAAGACGTGGCGGCCATGGTTGTGGATTCGGGCGTGTAAGCGGTGTCAGAAATTTGCGAGTCTTTGTCGCTGTATTTCAAGCACGTCAAAAAAGCAAATGGGGTATATATGGGGATATAAACGGCGTAAAAGAGTAAAAATATGAAAGAGAATCCAAATCATACGACGGTAACCACCCCTAAATAACTCCTTGTGCCTCTGTGAGTCTGTATCAGCCCGTCTCTAGCGCGGGCGGCAACTGCTCATTAGAGCTGCCGCCCAGGAACAGAACCCCGCCCTGCCCACGCAGCGCATCGTGGCGCACCAGCCATTGGCGCTTGCACACATCCAGGCCATCCTATCAGCGGCCACAGCGGCATGAAGCTGGTGAACGCCGCCCGTCACACTCGGCGCGTAGCGAATACTACGCAGCCAATCATGGCACCGTGAGGACCATCTACCGGTGTATCACATTGTGATACTGGGGCTTGAGCCCCAGACCCTGCCGTTTTCCTGCTACCTGCATGAAGTGATTTACTGGGCTGCATATCGAAATGGCTGCATCGCATTATGGGGGGACTGTCACCGGCAATTGTGAATTGGTGCTTGTTTGAGGTTGTACTAAGAATAGAGTCTTGTTCGCGGGGCAAGACTATCGTGGCGTATTGGCAAAGTAAGAAAGGTCAAAGCTCGCTACCTGTAGCGAGGCGCGGCAAACTGCGTTTAGTAGTAGCTTCTGCTTCAGCGGTGCCGCCAAGCAGTGCTTCTAGGTATCAGACTAAGACGAACCAGAACAATCTTGTCTTTGGCCATTCCAGTTTCTTTGCATATCGTAGCTCGCTTACTTTAGGTGCCTGAGCGTATCTGGCTTGAGAGGTCATGGCATGCAATACTCGGTCGTAGCGCGAGTCAATGCCGATTTTAGCTCGATGCTGAAGTCGAGATCTATGCCCTCTCTACAAGGAGAAGGTTGGTTTATATATCGCGTTGCTCAGTACTAATAGTGGACATCCAACACGCGCTGTATTCAACATACAGTTAATTGTTTTAATGTATTCATTTACATATTATGCCATTCTTGTTCCGTGAGCTATGGAAAACGTTTCAACCATGCTGAGATTCGTACATGTGCCACTGACCTCCGTGGATCGTCGCGTAGTTTCTCGTGAGGCTACTCAACGGCTGGGCGGCGTGCCGCGTGGCAGAATAAATCTATCGTTCGCGTTTCATCCCGCAAATCCGTCACCGTCAGTAGCTTTACAAGCTCCAATCGCCCCTTCCTCATTACCGTACGGCTTCGCTGGTTCCCTTCAACAGTGATGGTGACAATGCACTCCGTCGCAGTATCCCCGCTATTCTTGTCGTCAAGGGTGCACTTTTCGACCTGAAGCTCGCACTCTGATCTAGGTAGAGTCCACCAAAAGTCAAGAAAGGCAAGTAGGCTCTCCGTGGCGTAGCCTTTGCCCCAGTGCTCCCTGCTGATCGTGTATCCTATCTCAGGCCAGCCGAGACTACCACACCGCTGGTGGGAGCCCGTGAAACCAATCACTTCACCCGTAGTGGCGAGGCATATTACATAATCTTGGTTTTCACGTCCCTCTTCCGAGAGTTTCTTGTCGAGTACCTTCTGGCTCTGCTCTATAGTGGTGTATGGTCTGCCCGTTGCACTCCACACCATAATCTCTTTGTCGGATTGCATTGCATACAGGCTGTGGATATCGTCAGCCCTAAAAGGACGAAGGATCAAACGTTCTGTAATGATTGCCGCTCGTTCCTCCAAGGGCGGGTATGGTATGGTGGGAAGTGTCGTCTTCACCGTCACCATCTCGGCCTCTCCACGCGAAACCATTGTTGTATTTGTTACTGTGTGGCGCAACGAGAGCGACGATAATCCAAGTCAAGAGTGTCAAACTCTTTGCGTTCAGTATAACGTATCGGCTAAAAATGAGGTATTTGTAGAAATTTGCAGTTCCTGTTGTGAGTCATCTACAGCGTGATCTTTTGTTAGCGTCCGTGTCAGCCGCACGCATGGCCGTGAAGGGCGCGCATAAGGCCAGTAACATGTCGTATTTGGAGCTGCTACGTACCGCCTCACGATCGAATACCATGATGCTCGCAGCCATTTTCATCGATTACGGACACTTTGCAGCTGCTGGTACAATTTTCCATGCATTCGCAATTTGTTGTGGTTAAAGTTTGGTCTACTATTGTTGCCACTCAAAGTTCGTCACTCCAAAGCTGGACGACATGCAGTGCTGGAGGACAGAAGATTTTTAGCTGCACATTTCGACACTCACCACTGTTAAAGACTCTTGTAGAATGAATCATTGCGTTATTTATTTCCCAGTCAATTTTGTTTTCAGTTATTAATAGATCACGGTCGTAATTTTCCGTGGGCTGCTCGTTTGTTGGGCAAGTACAGGGTAAGTGCTCGTCACCGGCCGGGACGGCGTTTGCATCTGCTACAGGACGCTGCTCTTGCCAGTTGCTTTGATATTCGAACCTTCTCCCATTTCCAAGTTTCGATCAAAATGACTCTCTTCTCATTTTCCCAACCTACAGTATTCAACGCGCAAATTTAGTCGGCCCTGCAAGTGTTTCGAGCATCACCTCAGCCTAACCATTCTCTCGTTCCCTACCGAAGTTAACTCCAATGTCTCCTTTCTCGGTTGACCAAATTTCACCACCGGATCCAAAAGTATCGAAGTATTATGGGGTCCATTCATCCAGGGCTCATGCAGCTGCAAAACGCGAGACCCCTACAGTTCCAGTCAAGCGCTTTGCTACTGCAACAAGCATATCAGAAGCCGACCTTGCCGATGGATTCCGTTTTCACGTAAAACAGTTAAACCGCCCAGGACAATTCTCAGAAATACCTGTTCTCAAAAGGACAGACAAACAGTCTGAGGTTGAACACACAGGGCCAAGTCAAGTCCTAGCACCCTCTTCCGGTCCTTTCTGTCCATCTGACATTGGGCTATCGACGTGCCAAGCTGCGGCAGTTCCCGATCCATACGTTGTACCTCAAAGTCCACCAGGTTCCCAGCATACTAGACAGCCGAAAGCAGACAACATAGACGTTAATTCCTCGCAAAATACTGAAACTGACTCCCAGATCATTTTGGAATCAAGCTTGCCAGTACAATGTCAAGTTGACAGACGTCACGATAGCAAACACCAAGAGAATGCCCGACTTGCGTCTGAGGACATCCAGAAACAGCAACCGGCAGACAGAACACCTCCCCATGGCGAGCAGAAAGTACCACCTGCTACCGCTAGTAGTAGGCCTGACCCGAAGCAGCCCGTCCCGCGCCGTCCCGTGCCATCTTCAGTTCGCTGTGGTGATCTCGAAGGGCCGGCATTTCAAAGTCCTTTAAGACCAGTCCATACTCCCCAAAATCGCATTTCAAAATGTCGTGGGCCAGCTTTGAGCCGTGGATCTTCAAAGAAAGGCATGATTCCACCCCAAAGGCCAAATTCTCAGTCTAGCAACGTCTCGAGGAGGAGGACAGCACCCCAGTTAGAAATACCGAGTGCGGGATCCGACAGGCAACGTCTAGCAATGGGCCAAATGGCACAGTATTGGAACAAATGCATTCAAATTTCTAACGACGAAAAAGTTCAAGCCCAGAAAGAAATTGACAAGCTGCTAAATAATGTTCAGCAGCAGGATAAACAGCTACAAGATTGCTACATTTTATTGGAAGACCGTGCTGAGAAGCTACAAGAGCTTTCTAGTCGCTGCAGCCAACTTGAGGAGCAGAAGAGCTGTGACGCTGATGCAAAACAGAGTGAACTAGCAACGCTGCACAGCGAGTTGAAGGCCTCCAAGGACCAAAGCAAAATAATGGAGGAAAAATATCACAACTGCCGAGACAAGTTGAATGCAGTCATCGCAGAGCAGCAGGACTTATACAGCAGGTCTCGCGATTGCCATGAAGATTTGATGACCGAGGCACAAAGGATGGCAGACCAAAGACAGGCCGACTCGAAAGCTGTCAAAAAGGCTTTGAAATTTAATACGAAGAAGCGAAACGAGCTCTCCAGCACAATAAACGAACTTCGGAGGGATATACAGCATGTCGAAGACGGGAGTAAGCGGTTGCGCCGGGCTTTTAAAAGACTTCAGCTAACTGTACTACATAGAAAATGCGGAAATAGCATCGCTGGAGGAAACGATACGATTGTATGAACGACAATTATCCGAAGGTCAAGCGACATCCGCCTGCCTCCGAGAGCAGCTAGATTCGCGGCAAGCACTGGAGGGCAAGGCACGCAGCATGGACAACGTCTTGGGAAACATTCTGCAGCAGCTGGTCCACGCCAACAAGAAGCAGCAGGCATATGGAGATTTGACACACGATATGCATCATAAGTAAGAGCAGCGCATTCCACTGTCACGACTCTTGCTGACTGCTTCACAGATTGGGAAGTCTGGTAACATCTGTAGAGCAGTCCTCTGCAGAAGACAGAGATGAAAGCCTGGAAGCGCGACTTGACGAAATTTCCGAGAAGCTTTTTGAAAGGTAAATTTCCGCCTCATGGTAGTTGGTTAAATAAAGAGCTAATAATGAAGACTGCGGCCGAGTATTGAGTCGACGATTTCCGCACAGAAGCAGATGAATGACAAGATGTTTAGTTTGGGTGCCACCATGCAAGGCGAGATCATGGATCTGCAGAAACAGATTCACCATGGAGCCACGCAAATGGCACAGGTTGTGCGTCAACAAGACTTGGAGCGCAAAGCACTACTATCTGTCATCATTGGCATTAGCCAAGAGCAAAATGCTGCCAACGGCTGTATGATGAAGATCGCCTCCACTCTTGAAACAATTTTGCAGAATGACATCACCGAGCGAGTTGAAGATGGCGTTTCGCAGCTGCTTGACACAGTCAGTCATCTCGTTAAGAGAAACGACGAGTTGCTTTATACAAGCGGGCGCATTGAGCGAGAGACAGCCGGCCAGCAAACAAACTTTGCCAAGCTTAAGCAGTATTTGGCCGATCAGTCTGAGGGGGCCGCTGCCCATCTGGAGAAGTCATTCGCTGGCTTGCACGCGAAGGTTGATGAGAGCCTTCAACAATCTGCCCGCGAAGTTGACTGTGCGGTAAACCAGCATAAGAATCTTCTGGATAACGCAATAAGCTCTTTAGAAGGTGCAAAACAAGCACTGGCTGATAGCCAGCTACAAGGGCATGACCAGACGGGAGTGTTGCACCAAGCCCTCATAAGCGAGCAAGACAAAACATCAGCGCTAAAAGAGAAGATACAAAGCCTCAAGGCAGCGAGGAAAGATGAAGTTGTAAAAAAGGCTAAACTGGATAACGACATTGCCGCCGCCGAAGCAGCGCGGCTTCACCTGGAGGGGCTTCAGAAGAAGCTTGGCGATATTGGGAGCCTTCCATCACGATTGGAGCGAATGTGCGACCTGAGCAGCTCTATTCAGGCAACCGCTAAGTATCTGAGTAACGAAGGTCAATGGTTAGAGGAGCAAGTTCAAGAGCGCAGCATTGTGCTGCAAGAGCAGCGTAAAGTCGTCGTGCACAGCCCTGGCCTGGACGCCAAATCGCCACCGCCGTTGACAGTCGAGCAAGAGCAACGACAACGGCGAGAGCTTGTTAGGCCACGATCCATACTAAAAGGATCTCAGAGCAGCACCGACGGACCAGGTAGTGGAGATTCACAAATGCGAGTCAAAACTTCGGCCGACGTTATTGAAGAGATTCGTTCTGGTCTCGCCCAAGGGACACCCTTGAAGCGTGTCTCGCCATTCCCTACTATTGAAGATTTTGTCAACTCCAGCCTATCGACCAGCGTTGGAGAGGCGTGTTCCACCAAGAATGTGCCACTACAAGGCGGAAGAGGTCCCAAGCGGCACAAGACACAATTGGTGCCGCAGTCCATCATGGTTGGATGAGGTACCATTGCCCGACCCGACTATTCAGATTTGCTCTGGCCAGCTTGCTTCGCACTGCTAATTTTGGTCCTGACACACACTGATGCCTGCTCATAGTTGTTGAAAATGGACGAAGTATTGATGAATCTTTTGCTTGTTTTTTTGTCAAATATGGAATGTCGCGAGATAATACAGATAGATGCGCGCGGCGCGGTATGACCCAAATCCTAAACTCCGTAAATGCTTCCGGTGGTAATACAATGTATAGACAAGACGGTTTGTCGTCGTCGTGATTCGATTGCGCAGTTGATTTGTTTTGTGTTATTTCTTGGCAGTCTTTTTAGTTTCAAGGAATAGGACCTTTTTGCGAACTAGAGGCAACGACACTGATTAGCAACGTAGATGGAGGCGGGGAGTACCTCAGCTTAGAGACCTCGGAGCTGTTCATACCAATCGGATCATATTTTAACATGCCCATGGGCAATGATGTCCTCGGTCGCTTAAAGGTATAGAAGAAGCCCGTCATGGCCATGGAGATGAGACGGACATTGATCAAACGGGCCTTGGCTGTTGGGGGAACCGAGTTAGCGTAAATGAAACAGGGGTTATGTGGCTACCAGAGCGCAGGGCATTGGACATACCCTTCTTTGCCATCTTTGCGATTGGAGAGGTGTGCTTGGGAGCTTCGACGTCGGTAGTGGATGCTGTCGCATTCGCGCTGTCCACACTTGTTAAATTTTGGCGTTGACGGGCATGGGAGCTCCCAGTCGGGGAAAGGTAGTGCCGACGCCGTGTGCCTTTGGTGGGTCGCCGCGTGGTGTGCAATGCCTGCGTGTTGATGGGCTGTTAGGCGGCCCACCACCGATAGCGGCGCGTTATAACATGATCTGAGGTACTGCTATACTCATGAGGAATATGGCGCGTGCCAATAATTGTATTCATCGCTGTTTAATACTCAAAATGAAATTGGAGATAGGATAAGGTCAATTTTAGGCCTCGATTTATTAATATTAAATATTCAATTAAAAAGTACTGCCCGAGACCTGATTCAGATGTCGTATGGACGGTGCCTGCCGTTGAAGAGCGTTGAAGATAACGATAACGGGCCTTTTACCTGTGTTATACAGAATAATAGACGCTCAATCCTATTTTCCTTGCCAGCAATCGGAACCTCAATAACACACGCAATATGAACTGCTAATGAATATCCATATATACGAAAAGCTTCCGGGTCGGCATGAAACGGCGCATGGCGGCCGCGGCAGGTTACGATGCGGCGAGACATGGGCTCTGGTGGTGTTTAGGCTGCCTGCCGTAAGCCAGCCACCGCCCCCTGTCATCAGCTCTGGGTGCATATCTATCATTAGCGCTCAACAAAAAATTAGAGAAGACTACTCGCTGCGCAGAGAGTCCCTTGGTTCAAAAGGGACGGCAGGGCCTCTCATTTCTCGAAGGACTGGTCATACCATTTGTTCTGCATTTGTTTATACCTAGCGAACGGCCAGCATTATCTACGAAACGATGTCTACCCTTGGCGCGCTTCGGTTTGCCTCGCGAAGAGTGCGGAGTGTTGGTCCGGCTGCGAGCGTTGTCGGCGGCTCTGCGCTGACTGCTGGTGAGTGTTACACCATTTGCTTTCTTTTTGCTACAGTTTCTTGGTTTTGTCATGGAACAATGTAGCTTCCATTGTCCATCTGGCCGCGAGTCCCGCCTTTGCGATGAGCGAGTGCCTCGCAAGGCGGCGACAACGTGAGAGAGAACCGCACATCCAGCCCCCATGCCAGCCAGGCCCACGCATCGGAAGTGCCTAGTTGGCGCGCCAAAGCCCGATGGGCCTGGGGTAAAAGAGGTGGTTTGGAAGTACTCGTACGGAGAAACGGGGACCAAGATGCAAACGACAGACGATGATGGCGTCACTCGGGCCTGATCGTTGGCCTGTTTCGTGTGCGCGGCGGTACAGTTACCGGGGGGCTGCGCTGCCAGCTTTAGCTGCGTACAGTGCGTGTCCCCCCGCAGACTGCGGCGGCGTGCAGGTGGCAGGTTGGCGGCGGCACCCGGCGTCGGATGGGTCCGGTGCGAGTGCAGCGGCGGGGGAGGAGGCAAAGCAGTGTGGAAGCCCCCCCAATCTGCGCTATTGGGGTTCCTACAAGTGAACGCCCAGTGGCAACTTAACGAATAAGGCGCTGGCGGTACTTGAGCCGCGTGCGCCTGGAGCCCTTTCTAGAAAGTCTACAGCGTCGACGGCCCTCTGGGTCACAGGCACATCGGCGCATAACGGAATGGGGGGGCACAGCGAGGGGCGGCGCCTAATTGGGCAGACCCTGCTGTCCCGGTCTCCGCCCGGCCGACTCGCTCCATGGCAATGACACACGCCCGCCGCACTCTACCGTTGCTTTCCTGCCGAAGCCGCAGTCGAACGGTGACGCAGGTGCCGGGGCGTCCCTGGTACTCGTGCATACTGTGCAGCGAGTGTTGCGTGACAACTTTTCGGGTCAGGTCCCGGGGCAGCCATTGGTTCAATTCACTGCGGCCGGGATGGCTTGAGGACGAGTGACACGGCCCCCTCCCTTTTGTGTGTGTTACTGTTACGCTATATTTATATATGGGCCCTCGTTCGTTTGTTTGCTTGCGTTTTCTTTTACATAACGGGTCTATTCTGTATCTTCAACTGTTTTTGTTCCCAATTTTTGCATCTTTTTGCTTGTCTTGCCCTTTTTGTCTCGTGCCCAGAGTCTGCATACCATCAAGGTGATTTGGCATTGAGAGATATCACCTTCCTCACCCTCGATCCCGCAAACTCATACCCCAGATCGCCAGGCGACGGAAAACTCTAAACCGCAAGGAAACGTGCTGCAAGACTGACTTTTGCCCCCCTCTTCCGCTCTCCCGCTCCAGGCACGCAACCCTCTAGCGCCAACTTTGACGGCCCTGCCCCGCCAAACTCGAATCTTCGGCGACAACCCCACGTATTTTTTCGCTCGCCTCCGACTTGCAGCACCACCCGCCGCCGCTTCTTCAGCACCACGACGAGCAATTCTACATCCTCTGCAAACATGGGATCCAAGCCCGCAGACATGAAGGTCAGCGTCGACCAAATCAACCAGTGCGTCGTCAACGCCGAGTACGCCGTCCGCGGCGAGCTCGCCCTCAAGTCCGAGGCCTTCCGCGCCCGCCTCAACAAGGGCGACAAGACGCTGCCGTTTGCCCAGGTCATCAATGCCAACATTGGCAACCCCCAGCAGCTCGACCAGAAGCCCATTACCTTTTTCCGCCAGGTCCTCAGCATCCTCGAGAACCCGCGCCTGCTCGACAATGAGGAGGCCCTCGTCAACTCGCTCGGCTACAAGGCCGACGTCATTGAGCGCGCCAAGTTCCTGCTCAAGAGCGTCGGCTCCGTCGGCGCCTACAGTGCCAGTACCGGTGTGCCCGCCATCAAGGAGAGCGTTGCCAAGTTTATCGAGGGTAGGTTATTTCTCACTGCCTTAACACAAAGAAAAAAAATGAATCAAGTACTAACAATCGTCCCTTGCAGAGCGCGATGGCTTCCCCGCCGACCCCTCCCACGTCTACCTCACGACCGGCGCCTCGTCCGGCGTCAACACCCTCCTCAGCGTCCTCTGCGGCTCCAAGAAGACGGGCGTCATGATCCCTATCCCGCAGTACCCGCTGTACTCGGCGA
The DNA here is from genome assembly GCA_003056585.1 of Lecanicillium sp. MT-2017a. Classification (NCBI taxonomy): domain Eukaryota; kingdom Fungi; phylum Ascomycota; class Sordariomycetes; order Hypocreales; family Cordycipitaceae; genus Lecanicillium; species Lecanicillium sp. MT-2017a. The sequence continues at coordinate 376,190 of PXYN01000226.1, forward strand.
CGCTGTCGCTGGTCAACGCCACCTCGGTCCCCTACAACCTCGACGAGTCCAAGAACTGGGGCACAGACGTGGACACGATCCGCAAGGCGTACGAAAAGGGCGTCGCCGAGGGCCTCGACGTGCGGTCCATTGCCATCATCAACCCGGGCAACCCGACGGGCGCCTCGCTCTCCGAGGCCGACGTCCGCGCCGTCATCGAGTTCGCCAACGAGCGCGGCCTCGTCATTGTCGCCGACGAGGTCTACCAGACCAACGTCTTTGTCGGCCAGTTCCACAGCTTCAAGGGCGTCCTGCGCAAGATGCAGCAGGAGAACCCCAACGGCAAGTTTGACGCCGTCCAGCTCGCCTCCCTGCACAGCGTCTCCAAGGGCATGGTCGGCGAGTGCGGCCACCGCGGCGGCTACTTTGAGCTCGTCGGCTTTGACGAGGAGGTCGAGGCCAACATTTACAAGTTCATCTCCATCATGCTCTGCTCCCCCGTCATCGGCCAGTGCCTCGTCGAGCTCATGGTCAACCCGCCCAAGCCGGGCCAGCCCTCGTACGAGCTCTACGACAAGGAGTACAACGGCATCTACAACGGCCTGCGCGAGCGCGCCCACGCCCTGCACAAGGCCTTCACGCAAATGGAGGGCGTCGAGTGCGCCGAGCCCCAGGGCGCCATGTACCTCTTCCCCACCATCAAGCTGCCCCAGGGTGCCATCGACGCCGCCAAGGCCGAGGGCCGCAATGCAGACGAGTTTTACTGCCTCCAGCTCCTCGACAAGACGGGCATCTGCGTCATTGCCGGCAGCGGATTCGGTCAGGAGGAGGGCACCCTGCACTTCCGCACTACGTTCCTCGCTCCTGGTACCGAGTGGGTGGAGAGCATTGTCAACTTCCACAAGGAGTTTATGGACAAGTACAGGTAGATGGGAGAATGGCTTTTTCTGTCAAAACACAGTATAAGCAACAAATGGAAAAAATAAAACAAAAAACAAACAAATGAGACATTAATCGGAATTTGGGAAGCATCTACATCCCCTCGCGGAGTTGGTTACCTTGTGGTACTTTTTTTTGTTGTTCACTTGCCCCTCGGGCACAGGCAATTCTTGATGAATTGGGATTCTCGTATATAGACAAGGAATCTCCTGGACAGCCAGGTACATTTTTATATTTACCTAGGAAATGACACATATCCTGCACCTGCAATACTTTCATCGAGAAGCAATGAGCTTTAACGCACTAGTCTCTTTCGTACATCACTTTACATTGCACAGAGCATCACCCACTGATAGATGTAGCCCATTTATTTCTGGTTACAAGGCTCTCGTCTATTTTCCGTATCATACAGAGAGGTAATGACACATTACAAAAACCATCTATCCGCGCCCTCCAACTCCGATTCCAATTACGCCCTCTCGCTACCGCGAAGTCTAACCGCCTGTCCGTACTTTTGTAGCTTCGTAATCAACTGGTCACCCTGCTTCACCACATCCTGGTACTGCTTGTTCTTATCGTCCGGACGGTTCGTCTCGATGACACCCTTGCCGCTGACGCGGTCAATGGTGCAGGGGATGCGGCCACCTGCAATAAATCGGGCAAGGTCACTGTAGAGGAACATCGTTAGTAAAATGTCACGCATTCATGATAAGGGGCTCTGTAAACATACCGATCCAAAAAGTCCACAGACACGCCAAAGTCATTGGCCATGCTGTCAAGACCGACAACGCGGTAGCTCTGCAGCAGTTGCTGGTATGCACGGAGGCGCATCTCCCGAATAAACCAGCCCTTGTGCTCGTGCAGGTACCGGTCTTGGTTGAGGAACTGCTCCTCTACTGACGCCAGCGAGTGGAAGAACGTCTTGTAGTTGCCATTGTACAGGCTGCTGACGAGCAGCGCGAGCGGACTAAAGTCAATGGCCATCTCTGCCTCGGGCTGCTCGGTGCTGGTGCCGAGAGTCGTCAGGTTGACCGCAGTCGTTGAGGCCGCCTTGGGCGTGTTGGTGCCAGTTGTATCGTCTGCTCCGGGGCCGGCGCTCAGAGCACCGCTCAAGGCGAGCAGCTTGTCCTCACCATCACCCAGGATGGCCTTAATCTCAGGCGCGTCAACGACCTTGGACTTGAAGTCGACACGCTTCAGCGACACGGAGCCTGCGAGGACTGAATATACGACGAGGTTCGAGTAGGTGCAGAGTTCGTAGCTGGTAAAGGTGGAGAGAGAGTCGAGCAGCAACGGCGCGGCGAGGTTATGGGAGCGGACTGTAAGAAGGTGCAGGCCCTCGTAGGCCTTGAGGCGGTTGCGACGGTCCCAGTCTCCTCCGGTCTCGACGAGGCCCTTGGCCCGCTCAACGTGCTTCTTGACCAAGGCCTTGTCGCCATAGAAGAGCGCCATGCGTATTATCGCGAGGACGAGGTCGATCTTGGTGCCGAGGATGCCCGTCTTTTCGAAAACGTCTTCGTGTGCGGCAATGGCTTTGTCCTGATACAATTGTTAGCTTTGAGCGAATACGGAGCCAGAAACTGCCTCGCTTACCTTGTCGCCTACTCGCGCCCAAAACTCGGCTCGCTTGCCCTTGGCAGCCATGACCTCCGTATCGCCAGCCTGCTCAACGGCCTCATCCTCTTCTTTCTGGATCTCAGCGAGCTCTTTGTCGTTGTCCTCCTTCAGTTGTGTATAGAGCGCCTCATCCCAAGGGAGGTGCACGCTCGCCGCCGACGCCTTGGTGGCAACCATGCCGACGAGGCTTGACTTTCTGCTGAGCGGCTTTCCGGGCCCGGATGAGCCACCCTCGCCGACCTGGTTCAGGATGCCGTCGATGGGATGCGCAAGGTAGCGGTAGAAGGGCGCCATCTTGTCCTCGGCGATGGCATCTTGAAGGGCTTTGAGGGAGGTTTGCTGGGCCTTCTTGGTAGCGTAGGCGTTTGTGAGCGTGAAGACGTGCTGCGACAGCGGCAGCAATGGCCATTTGGTGTATTGAGGGTCTGATCCCATGGCGGCGGCTATGATATCCCGTCGTCGTGGGGTGTGGTGGTTGTGATGTGATGCTATGCGCAGAAGGTGATGGAACTGGAACTGGCAACGTGATGCGAATCGTAGCTTGCATTACTAGCTACGTGGTCCGTGCGTCGGACCCAGGCTTCAGCGGCCGCGCAGTCAGCAGCGACGCTTTCAGCACCCAGTTGTGGAAGGGGACTGGCGAGGATACATGGACAACATATTGCTTCAAAAATGTTTTTAAGATAGCAAGCCGACATTTCAATCACTTTTCAAGTTGCGGCATGCAATCTGCATGCGTAGAGGTAGTCCAATGTCAGTTGGCCGATAAGCCGCCCGCACAGTCAGAGATCAGCCTAGCGTTGCTGGTATGGCGCAACTACTGGCGGCAGGACACTGTAGGCATCGATAGTAATCCAACGGAGTTGCTATTAGAAGTGCTCTGTAAATACTCTTAGCAATTTAATGTCAGTATTAGCTCAATTGACGTTGTCTTTTCCGCTACCCTTCGAATCAATCCAGTCTGCACCCTGCAAAGAGAACTCCCGCAGCAGCCTACCCGTGACATCAGTCGGAGCCACAGCAAAGTTTCGCGCGCGGCGTTGTTGGTAGCCTTCACCCAGCGCAACCTACCAGGCAACCTCCACAACCACACACCCGCCAACACCTAAGCTCATTACACAATCGCTTAGCAGCAACATCCAATTGACCGACCACAAGCGAGCTTTAATCGAAGGCTTACTCGTCGCCATGGCTCAAGACGAGGATCAAGCAGATACCATCCGGGTGGCAGACTCCAACGGCGACGGCTCGAGGAAGCGACCAGCGCACAATGAGGCACCGACAGACGACCTACCACAGCCATACAATGCCAGCTCATTGCAAGCGACAAAGCGCCGTGCTGTATCGCCATCAGAGCAGCCGCGCAAACAGAAGCGCCCTGGCGCCCGCGCTCGCATCTCCGAATCCGAGCGAGAAGCTATCCGTCAGAGACAGATCCAGCGCGACCGCGAGGCAGCCTCGCAGGCCGCCGCCGCCGAGGAACACAACCGCATGCGCGGCATTAACGATGTCGTACGGCACCACTATAACAATGTCCCCGAGCGCGGACGCGACTGGCGAACAAGAGACAGCAAGATCAAGGGCCTACGAGTGTTCAACAACTGGATCAAGAGTTGCATTATCCAACGCTACTCGCCCGACGAGGATCACACTCCTGGCTCCCGGGAGCTAGGACGATCCAGTGGCAGGGAGCTGCTCGTCCTCGACATTGGATGCGGCAAGGGCGGCGACTTGAACAAATGGCAGCAAGCGCCCCAACCTGTTCAGCTCTACGTTGGTCTCGATCCCGCAGAGGTTAGTATCGACCAGGCACGCAGCCGTTACAGGACCATGAGCTCGCGTGGCGGCAGAGGTGGCCGTGGAGGCTATGGTAGACCGCCACCTCGGGTATTTGATGCTCGCTTCCACGTCAAGGACTGCTACGGCGAAAGCATCGAAGACCTTGACATTATTCGTCAGGTCGGCTTTGATCCCTCTCCTATGAACCGTCGTGGCTTTGACGTTGTCACGATGATGTTTTGCATGCATTACGCATTTGAATCGGAGACTCACGCTCGCAATATGCTGCGCAACGTTGCCGGCGCTCTGAAAAAGGGCGGCCGCTTCATCGGGTGCATTCCCAACTCGGATATCCTTGGCGAGCGCGTGCGCGCTTTCAACGCCAAAGCCGCGGCGAAACGCAAGGGCTCTGGCGAAAAGCCTGAAGAAGATGACAAACCTGATGACGCAGGTCCGACCATTGTTGAATCGCCTCCCAACACTCCTCCGCCGGCCGAATCAGCGCCCGCCGAAGCAGCACCAGCCACCACGCCGCCAGCAGCTGAACCAGAAGAGGGCGAGCTGGAAGAAGGCGAGGAAGAACCGACAGCCGAATGGGGCAACTCGATATACCGCGTCCGATTCCCTGGCAAGACACCAGAGGATGGTGTCTTTCGCCCCGCCTTTGGGTGGAAATACAACTTCTTTCTCGACGAGGCTGTCGAGGAGGTGCCGGAATATGTCGTCCCCTGGGAGGCCTTCCGTGCCCTGGCTGAGGACTACAACCTTGAACTGCAGTTTCAACGCACCTTTCCAGAGATTTGGGAGGCAGAGAAGGACGACCCAGAGCTTGGGCCGCTCAGCGAGCGCATGGGCGTTCGTGAAAGGGGCGGCGGTCCTTTGTTGACGTCGGACGAGGAGATGGAGGCCGCTAGCTTTTATCTTGGATTTTGCTTTTACAAGGTGTAATCTTCGTCGAGCACCATACCGAGCTAGACATTTCTTTATTTATGATGTAGAAGTACGCAAAACAATAACAAGCCATTCCTGGTTATTCCAGTGCAGCGATGTGCATCTCGTGCTCAGAAATGATATTTGATTATGTCCTTATGCTTTACGCCCGCATCTAGAATTAGCTTTCTTTCGAATCCCAGCAAGCCGTTTTCATGTTGTTTCAAATGGAATGTTTACATTTCACCCGCACTGTAGCACTGGTTCGGCGGCAGATCACCCTGCAGATTCTCGGATGACCCATCAGAGCTAGGCCCAGCGGAGCTCACCCCGCCCCAAAGGTCGCGCCAGCCGCCACGCCGCAACCACGTCTTTTCCTCGGCACCCCTGCTCCCCAGCAATTTAACAGGCTCCTAATCGCTTCGCTTTGGTGCTTCTGTTCCCTCAACCGTCTCCCGCCAAACCACAGACGGCGATCTAGGCATCGCTCTTGTTTTTGCTAGAAGAGTATTCAACCAAAGGTCATGGACGCAAAGTAAATTTCCTGTTTGCGCGTTTCCCCCCGACATATAACATCCTCCACAATGGTGACAGGTAAGCTATCCCAACCTTGAGCACCGTGGCGCGCAGCCGCCGCCAGGGCGTCACAGAAGCTAACCGGCATCAAACTATCAGTACGGATATGCGTCTGCGGTGATGAGGGCACCGGCAAGTCGAGCCTCATCGCCTCGCTTGTCAAGGACCAGTTCATGAACAACAAGATCCAACCGGTGCTCCCGCAAATCACAATCCCGCCCAGCATTGGCACGCCCGAAAACGTCACAACCACCATTGTCGATACATCCGCACGACCTCAGGACCGAACCACGCTGCGAAAGGAGATTCGAAAATGCAACGTGATACTCCTCATCTACTCGGACCACTACAGCTACGAACGCGTCGCGCTCTTCTGGATGCCGTACTTTCGCTCGTTGGGCGTCAACGTTCCCGTCGTCCTTTGCGCCAACAAGTCGGACCTGGCTGGCCACGCCAACACGCCGCAGGTCGTCGAGGAAGAGCTACTCCCCGTCATGGCCGAATTCAGAGAAATCGACTCGTGCATCCGAAGCAGCGCCCGCGAGCACCGCAACGTCAACGAGGTCTTCTTCCTCTGCCAGAAGGCTGTGACGCATCCCATCGCGCCGCTGTTCGACTACAAAGAGGGACAGCTCAAGCCTGCGTGTGTGGCTGCGCTGAAGCGAATCTTTTTCCTGTGCGACAAGGACCAAGATGGATACCTGAATAATTCCGAGATGCGAGAGTTCCAGTCTAGATGCTTCGACAAGCCGCTGACCGACGATGACCTGGAGAATATCAAACTGTCCATTTCCAAGTCGTTACCGGATTCGGACCTGCAGCAGGGTATTGATTTGCCCGGATTCTTGCAGCTGAACAAGTTGTATGCTGAAAAGGGCCGCCACGAAACCATTTGGATCATCTTGCGCCAGTACCACTACACGGATAGCCTGAGCTTGGAAGACAAATACCTGCATCCCAAGTTTGAGGTACCCGAGTTTTCATCAGCAGAGTTGAGCCCGGCAGGCTACCGCTTCTTTGTGGACATGTTTTTGCTGTTCGACAAGGACAACGATGGGGGTCTGAATGACGAAGAGCTGGAGGCACTCTTTGCCCCAACTCCAGGTTTGCCGGCGTCGTGGGCGGACTGCTCATTTCCCGCATCGACTGTTCGCAATGAGGCAGGCCATATTACGCTCCAAGGATGGCTGGCGCAGTGGAGCATGACGACGTTTATCGAGCCCAAGACGACAATCGAGTATCTCGCCTACTTGGGCTTTGAACCACACAACGCCAAAGAGTCGCTGACGTCTGCCCTCAAGATTACAAAGTCTCGCAAGCGACGTAGGCGTCCTGGCAAAGTTGAGAGAAATGTCGTTCTTTGCTATCTTATTGGCGCACCTGGTGCAGGAAAGTCGTCCCTGCTGGATGCCTTCCTCAACAGACCTTTTGACAGCCTGTACCGACCGACAATCAAGCCACGACGCACCGTCAACAGCGTGGAGTTGCCAGGCGGAAAGCAGGTTTACATGATCTTTGAAGAGCTCGGGGAGCTGGAGCTTGCTATACTGGAAAACCAGAGCAAGCTGGACGCGTGTGACCTTGTTTGCTACGCTTACGACTCGTCTGACCCAGACTCGTTCTCGCACATTGTCGACATGCGCGAAAAGTATCCTCACCTTGACGAGCTTCCTGCAGTGTACACGGCGCTCAAGGCAGACAAGGACAAGACAACGCAACGCAGTGAACTGCAGCCAGACCAGTACACCTCGTCACTCAACATGAACACTCCGCTCCACGTCAGTGTTACTTGGAACAGCATCACGGAACTGTTTGTTGCGCTCGCCGAGGCTGCAACCAACCCTAGCACCGCGTTCCCAAAAAGCGAAGAAGATGCTCCAGACCGTACCAGCCTATATCTTGCCCTGACAGCGACAGCGTGTGCCGCAGTAGCTGCCGCCATGATATGGCGAAGATCTACCAATTCTGTGTAACAACACCCACCCACCTCTTTTTTCGAACCGATTATTGTCGCAAACTCTACTCTTAATGCTTTCTGTTGTTGGGGTGTCGAGAGCCACTAGCAGACGTTTTCGTTCCTTCTTCTACCCTGCGTTAGCACACGGCCTTTTTAATTATTCTTTGGTGTTTTAGTTGATTTATTTTTATAGGGGAGTGAGGATGGCGATTTCTTTTTTGGACACAGATGTTTATTCTTATCGAATTTGAGACGGGGCAAACGGGCATAGGCGCATTCTTTTTCCAAGCATATCGGAAGGGGAGTTATTGCTGGCTGCCGCTGCCGTATGCCTTGTACACACGCACTCAAATGCTGCACATAGTCACATACTGACATTATGATACCCAACTACTAAAAAACATTCGTTTACTGTTAGATGGCGGCTATCCGCTGATATTCTGCTGATGACTAGTACTGCTGTCCTTTCAGTTGCACGCTCAGAACCACAGCTACTCGTATTAGGGCACTTGGTGTGATACTTTGACGCTGTAGTGCATGCGAACTAAAAGAGGAAACGTAGTGAAGTTGCAGGGAGTTGTACAGAGAAGGCTAAAATATCGGCCGCCACAACTGCAACAGAGATTACTTAGTTGCTGGCGCTCATTTACCAGTCTCGCCTGTTGCACTGTCACCAACGGCCCGACGCTTACCCAAAAGGACAGGTGCCAGGCGGGCCAGTGCCCTGCACGAGGACGGTTAATGCAGCGAAAGTGGCTTATGACTATATTAAATCAGTTTCCTTAGCGTTGGAGCTCCTGGGATACTTTAGCACTTGATACTTTGCACGCCACTAGTATGCCGAGGTTGTTGGTAACTCCATCTGCGCCTTGTTTTCTTTTCTTCGCCAAGACCGACTAAATCAATCCTACAAACAGTGCCTCCTGTTGCTCGTTGTTGTGCAACAGGCGCCTGCTCACACTGTCTACCGTCTTAAATCACGCCATGCAGATAACTATTCGGCAACCTCTTGTGGCTTCGGTACTTGTGGTATCGTGTGAGAGGGAACCCAGTTTTACAGATGATGACTGGCAGCCGTGCTAACTCAGGTGCCCAGGTACCGCGCTAAGGGGAGATTGCGATGCCGCATCTATCACGATAAATTCACAGGAAGACATCGACGACCTCCAAAGCTGTGAGAAGATCGATGGCGAAATTCAGATCGGACAGAAGGTTTCTGGCGTCCTCGAATTCCGGGGTCTATCATACATCGATACGCTGACCAACGAAGTGTGCGAGTCTTGCACACCAGCTACAGCTCCTCTCACCCATTTTACCATCACCGCGCAGCAATTCAATATACGCAAGTTTAATCTCACCGGATTGCATAATTTAAGGACAATCCAGGCACCGACATTAGCTGTTGAATATTTTACGTTACGTGATCTGCCTCAGCTGGAGACGGTCACGACAGCACTTCACGGTGCCTGGGAGTTTACGCTACAAGATCTTCCGAAGCTTAAAAGATTCACAGTCAAGGAAGAGGCGTTCTTTACAGGTGGCTGGAACGGTACTCAACCATATGGTGGCACCAACATTCAAAATATTGGCCTTAACTCTGTCGATTTTCTCTTCAAGCAGAACGTCTTCCACACCTTTGATTCGGCTAAAGGAATGTCCAATGTGAACAACCTTACTTGGAGTATCACCAGTGTAGAAACTGCTGTTATCGAAGGAAATGGGAACCTCACTTTCAATTTTGACTACGAAAATTCCAATGGCGACGAAATTTACGTTCGAGATATGACGCTATCCGGCATCCAGCACATGTCCGTGGCGCAGCCGAAACGGCTGCACCCAGTGTCCTCTGGCAACTTCAGCATTCGCGACAGCAACATTTCATCAGCAGAGTTCATCTTCCACAACTTGACAAATCTGGTTTTAGCTGGAAAACCCCATTTGAAAACGGCCAAGGGCGTTCATTGGCAGTCACTCTCGTTGGAAAATGTTACCATCCTGGATAACCCCAGCCTACAGGTGGAACATGCGGACACAGGGAAAACAGACCGTTGGGGGGATTTAGAGGCGCAGACGGGATTTGTGTGGCCGGCACGTATTGAAAACATGGTCATTCATGGTCCTATTTCCGATAATTTCTTGTACGTGACAACATTTTCAGCTTTCCTCTACCCGGGAGGTTCCTTCTTAAACCAAAGGTGTACTAATACGCTCTGAAGTACGCCAGCGCTCGGGACAGGTCGCCGTCGCATCGAAAATTTGAACGTCTCGTCATCTACAGATGAATTCAACTGCACCGTGCTCGAGGAGAAAGTGGGAGACGCGGTAGGTAGCCTCGTTTGCCAAGGCAAGAGCTACGAGAATAGTGGTGTTAGTAGCTGTTTGGCAGCAAACTGGCTGACGGTAGTGGTGGAATCGCAGGTTCAGCGTTTGCAAGCCTTTACATGCGTACGTAAAATAACGGCACAACGAAGTAAGAATAATATCAGTATTTCGAGCGTCTGTTTTTAGATGCGCTCTTCTAATTATGATTTTGAGAGCAAAGCGTGCCTGAACATGCTCCTTGCGTGGACTGTACATCCACCGGGACGGAGCGAATATTTATCAGATCTTCTACAACGAGGTAATGGAATCGTTTGACATGGTTCTCAGCGGCAGCTTTGCCGCACTTCTGCAGGCATCCCGTATTTCCTGCGTCCCTTCTTCCATTTCGCCCACGCCATGGCACAAACAGCAAGCCACAGTTGACAGGGTCCTGAGCCAGCGGCGTCCCGTGCTTACGAGCGGCCGCCCGTCGCGCTGCGCCGAAGTAGAACGAATCCTTTGGAGCCAAGCCACACCAACAAAACGGGCACCCAAAAGCCCGGCCACCCAACCCGCAAAAAGGAACCAAGGACCAGGCTTTTTGGCGTTGGCGCTTGCGCTGGCGTGGTCTGTTTTCCTGCGTTACCCCACACGGCCGACTCCGCAAAAAGCTGGCGTGGGCGAGCCACTGTGACAAGGCTCCTCCTGGGGCGAGGAGAGGGGAGGAAAGCGGCGCCGCCAACGACCGAAGATGCTCCTCTGCCAAACTCCTCTCCCCGCAAGCGTCCCGCTCGCGTGAAAACGAACGACATCGCTGCTCTGCATTGCCCCAGACAGACGACAGCTTTTTGTATTCTGTGGCACGAGACGAGCGGCGCCCTTTGGTGTACGAGTCTAGCGGCAGCTTCAATCCGTTTGGGGCGGCCCTCCACACGACGCCTGCAACGCTGGTCGCACCCGCCCGCTGCCCTTTGAATCGAACCGAACTACAACCGCACACGAGAAGCCCAGCGGCCGTGCAACGACCTGGCCGCTTGCGAGCCGCAGGTGTCCTTTTTTGTATTTTAATCCAGAACACGGGATCATAGCGATATATCGCTAGCCCGCCATCATGTTGTAAGTTTTTGCCTCAACCGCCCGTTTGACGCTCTTGTCACTTGTCGGCGCATTCTGATTATCGGCCGTAACGCAATTACTCAGAGGCTTCAGTGTTTTGCCTCCTCCTCCTCGATACCCGGGGTCCGGGGCCTATGGCGCCGGTGGTTTGGGCGGCATAGTGCCCATGATTGAGACCAACAATACCCTGGAAAACCCGACCGGCCCTGAATGGCAGTTTCTCGTTGGTGAAGGTATGCGAGTGCTCGATGCTCCTTCCCCGTGGCCCCATCCTGTAGGATTCGACAAGAGTGAAGCTGACATGACGTCTCCCGCGCCCCAGGAACCTATGTCCTCAAAGAAGACTTGAATCTGGCCACTCCTCCGCCGCACCCTTCCGAAGCTCCCATTGTCAACCCGAATCCATTGGCGACCAACCCCCAGCCAGCGACGGCAGGCTCCAAGCTGTCTATTGTCAACCTTGGTGTCAAACCCCCGCCATTTTCCTACAAGGGCCCCGCCGCGGCGGCGCTGTCCCTCAACGACACGACGGATGGGACCAACAGTGTGCGATACTCTACTGAAGGCGGCATGAGCAGCGAAGATGGCCGAGGTACCTCGACGAGCGACATCCCGAGGTCATCCATAGCGCTGGGATCTGCGCCTGCTTTTGGCGAGGGCAACTCGATGCTATCCACTGGTGGGACAAAGGACGTCAATAAGCGCAAGAAGCCCAAGAACAATGTCACCAAGAGCAACTCGTCATTCATCTCGAGAGTCATCGTCAATGATAGTCTCAGCAGAAGACTCACCGATCGACCCCATGACGGCATCTTTGCTTTTGCTAATATCAACAGAGCGTTTCAGTGGCTGGACATGTCGTCACCAAACAAGGCAAGTGACGAGGCTCCATCAGCTGGGATAATACTAACACCACAGCAGCAAGACTACCTGACCAAGATTCTGTTCACAAAGGCTCACTGCCTAAGCCACGATGTCAATCTTACCAGCAAGGGGGCCTCCCATTTGGACGTGATCCTGGGCTTTTCTACTGGCGAGATAATCTGGTGGGAGCCCATTTCGCAGCGCTACACGAGATTAAACAAGAATGTAAGTTGGAACGTCACTTATAGGAAAATTCAAGATGTGATTAAACTGACGTATCCAGGGCGTAATCAATAATACACCCGTGGCCCAGATTCGATGGATCCCCGGCTCCGAAAACCTCTTCCTCGCCGCGCATATGGATGGATTGCTAGTCGTCTATGACAAGGAAAAGGAAGATGCACCCTTTAACCCGGAGGAGCATGGGCTCGCCAACGGCGCCAACGGCCACGACAGCAGCGACAACATGAATGGCGCTAGCCAAGGTACCAAGATGCAGATTCACAAGTCGGTATACTCGAAGAACCAGAAGGCGAACCCCGTCGCTGCGTGGAAGCTCTCGAACCACCGCATCAATGCGTTTGCATTCTCTCCAGATAACCGACACCTGGCCGTCGTATCAGAGGATGGCACGCTGCGAATCATTGACTACCTGAAGGAAGAGTACGTCAACATGAACAGCTTAAACATGGTGTATCTAACGTCTAGTAGGTTGCTCGATTTGTTCTACTCTTACTATGGCGGCTTTTCGTGCGTCAACTGGACTCCCGACGGCAGATTCGTCTTGACGGGCGGCCAAGACGACCTCATCTCCATCTGGTCCATGGCCGATTCGGCACTCGTTGCCCGGTGCCAGGGTCACGAATCCTGGGTATCATCCATGACGTTTGACCCGTGGCGATGCGACGACCGAAACTACCGGTTTGGCAGCGTGGGCGAAGACGGGCGTCTATGCTTGTGGGACTTTAGCGCCGTGATGCTTCACCAACCCAGGGCAGTGAGTGTGATTCCTGAGAGCTTTATTTCCCAGACAAGGACTGACATTCATTAGCAGCAACAGCGGCAGCGAGGCTCCGTATCATCTTATACCGGCCCTCCACAGCGAACCGATAGCGGCACCGACGACGACGAAGGCCTGGTGGTGCATCCGGTTGAGCCGCGGGCACACATCCCCATGCTTCCACCTGTCATGGTATGTACAACTGTGGTGAAGGAAGGTGTATCAGTCTGCTAACACTGTTAGACCAAAATCGTCGATACCCATCCGTTATGCTGGCTGGACTTTACGGAAGACGCCATCATAACCAGCTGCAAGAATGGTACGATTCCCGCCTCTTCGCTCTCGTAGAAACCCACCAATGGCTGACACACTCTCACAGGACACATACGAACCTGGAACCGACCTGGTATGGGCGCCGCAGCCAATGCCGCCACGCAGGCCAATGAGTAATTTGCGAATTAATTCTGGGAGCTGCTGCCCATTGTATGGAGTATTACTTTTTTTCTACAAATTCTTGCATGGAGTTTTGGGCGTCATTGTTTCCAATAGCTGTGTCTAGGCCCTCTACGGAAGGCAAGAACAATAAAACGCTGCGTACATTCAGTAAACATGAACCCACCGTCCAAAAGAGTGATGTCATGCCACGTGAAACTGCTACGACTGTGTGTGCGTGTGCGTGTGTGTGTCTGTGTGTGTGTCTGTGTGTGTGAGGGATCGCCGGGGATCTCGCTGTTTATGCCCGAGACGTGACCGAGAACGGGATCCATTTTTTATTAGAAGCATGGGTAAAGACAAAAAATGGGAAAATGCGCAAGAAAAGTAGCGCAGGCCATTGACAGAAAGGAGGCTCTGCTGGGTGGGAAGATTTTGCGATGAAAGAAAGCGTTATCAGGACCCTTGCTCGGGTCGGGTGGTGGAGCTGGGTGTGGGCGACGGCGGGACGGGCGCGTTGGTGCGTGGCTACGGCCTTTTTTGACAGCACGTTGATCGGTTGGTTGGTTGATACGAGGACATTGCAGGATTAGAGAGAGATTGCGGACTGTGGATGAGTCAAAGCTGAATTGGGTTTATTGTTGGGGCTTACGAGGAGCAAAAAGATCTTGCTGGGAAAATCAGGCCGTTGTTCCAGCTGGTCTACGGAAAATGCCCCCGTTGCTGCAGGACTGGCCATGAATAGCGTACGTCCGTAGCATTGATCCCGTTGCCATGGGCCATTGTCTCGTATGGACGGCAATTTTCCATCCTCGATCATACCGCGTGGCCTTTGAAACTACTGCTGCTGCTGCTGCTACTACTCAGACACCCTTCTGGAAGGATTCCTGATTCAGAAGCAAGGAACAAGCCGGAAGCGAGGCCCGCAGCACCGGACGAGTCTGCGTGTGTGGGTGGGTGGTGGGCAGCGTTGCGGCCCGAGTCATTCTGCGGAAATACTATGTAGGGTTGCAAGGTGCTTGGTGCGCTTGGACGTGTCAAGCATTCTATCTGGTGGAGAAAAGGTAAGACGTCAGAGAGAGGGTTTTTCGCCGCGCTGTATTTTCTCGAATTTTCCTAGAAGGGTTGTGAGGGTGCTTGGCTTTTGCTAGGCGAATGCTAGCTATCTCGGCGTTGGGATTCTTGGCTAGTTGCTAGTGAAGAGCGTCACGAGATTTAAGAAGACTCTTTCGCCAAGTACATGCAAATTGAGAATTAGCCGGATCCGAATTTAGATGATTTTTTCCCTGTTGACCCTGAATTTTTGTGTGAATTTTATCGACACAATTCCACTACCGTGTAGCGGTGAGAACTGAGCAGTGCTTTGCATGTCATTCTGTGGCGACTGCCGGATCGCCGGGATGTCATGTCGACCACTTTTTTTTTTTTAAAAAAGTCTGCCCTTTTACTATGGTGTTTTGTTACCGGCAGAGCCCACATTTAATCTCGATTGCCTTGCAACATAGAGCAATCATCTCAGTCATGTTACTGCTTGTACGGGTCGGTTTGACAGCGGCAAGAAATTGGGTCTTTCTGTAGCGCGCGTCAATAGTAGTACTCGTAGCTATCTGAGCTTCGAGAAGAAGCCAAGCTTGCCTTCGATCCACAGCGGCAGTGCGACCCGCCGATATCAGACATGGCCAGCCTAGAGTGGACACGGAGGACGGGCTCGAGGCGTTCCAAGGCAGGGGTTCTTATTTCCCATATGGATACGATGCCAATGTTGGACGGTGCGGTTATCTTGCATGCCAGGGGTTAGGGGAGTAGGAGCACATACGCGGCCGGCGTGTGATGGATTGTAGGGATTTGATTGACGGTGAGCTGAGGCTCAATCCATACGAGTACGAAGCACTGGCTATCATACCTGCGTGTCCGCGCAAGAGCTGACGTGGTGGATGATGCGGCGATGAAGACTACATAGACTCCGAGGTAAAGAGAAGGAGTACATATGACATGAACAGCATCATCAGTACGTCCTGGATACAATTTTTTTTTTTTTAATTCCTACCCTTGGGGAACAATGACATGCTACGGAGCAGCACGTCGGCGCAAAAGGGAATAAAGACCGCCCTAGTTGTCGGTCCGCCACAACATCGCCGCGGCGCCAGCCCATCGCCGAGCTTGTCTCCACCCGCAAAAAAAAAAATCAAAGCCCGGCCGCACCAGCGAGCGGTAGATGGGCCGGGAGCTGCGGAAAGCCTCTGACGTGTTTGATAAGGATGAGGGACGGCAGAGGGGCTTGCAGGGCTGATGGGGTTTCACAGAGAACGGTAAGAGTATTGCAGTATTTCTATACAGTCAGGCGATGCACCTCTAGAATGGTGATAATACTACGGAGTACAGAGTAAGTGATCTCGGCCTTTGCGAGCGACGGCCGGTAATAGACAGCAGCGAGACGTTGCAGTAGCCCGCCCGAGCCGGACGGTTCTTATTCTGGCCGCCGGCACTCGCTGCCCGCTGCAAGGCAGCATGACATTGGGTGCTACGGGTAGTCGAGTGGGTTGCGTTCATGCCAGACGAGACGGATCCGGCAGTGCATCGCAGTGCTAGTGCTAGTCGACACCGCCGGAGCTGAACCTGGGCGAACCTTGCCGTCACCAGTAATTAACATTTGGTGCTAATTGAATTAGAAAATGGTTTTCCTGCTGCTGGGTATTCGTAGCTCAGCTTGTAACCTTGCGGAAGCTTCGCCCAGGCAAACCGAGGCTTCCCCCGTTGTACATGCATTGAATGAAGCTCGGTCACGATCACGTCAACCGATACGCAAGCTGCGACATGGTGCGCTGCCAAGCGGTGAAACAGCCTCTATACTCGTAGAATGATGGTCTACACGAGGGTGCTGCAGAGCACGTAATACCGTAGTACGTGAAAACCAAGATGAGAAGAATAGAAAACTGCTCGCTCGGCCCCGACCTGCAGGCGGCCACGCAGGGCAGACACTAGCACCAAAGCCAAGCTTGTGATTTTCCCACTGAATCGGCCACCCACCCCTGCACGGCGCCCCTCCGGTCCACTCGGCCCAGCAGTCGACGTCCCACGGTCCTCTCCCACGCACGCCCACTGCCCACTGCCCACATAGGCAGTACTTCCGCCCAAGCATCGTGCTTTCCGGCGCTGTGCCCAATTTTTTGCCCTCTGTTTGGGCGTCCCGTTTGGTCATGAGTCGCCCTGTACTCGTACCGTTTGTGACGAGTCCCGGTCGCCGCCCCTCTCACTCTTTTTTTTTGGCTTTGGGTCTTTTCTCAACTCTTCATCTTTCATTGTTTCTCTCTCTCTATCCTTCTCTTCCATCCATCTTTGTATACCCCTTTCCCGTCATCGTCACTGTCCGTGACTATACACTTGACGTCGTCGACTCGTCGCATCTTTCGCAACTCGCACGCCGCCGTCGCCAACGTGCCCCATATCCACTGTAACGACGGCCAACTACAGACGGACTACGGAGTACGCAGTACCGACAAAACCCTTGGGTCAAACGCCCCCCTCAGCAACGTCGCATTTTCCCACTCATCTAGCTCGGACTTGGGGCTCCGAATTATAAACTATTGACTGCACGGCGAACCACTTTCTCTTACGGCATTCCGATACATTTATCCTCATCTCGTCTCTACGTTGCCATTTCTTTCCTCACTCGACTGGCATCGACCTTTGCGAACCGCCGCCGGCATACAGCCCGTCCCAAACTGTACTTGCTGCCCCACCACCCACTATCGCGCCGCAGCCCGCCTACTGCAGGCGACAGAATCATTCAGCTATTTTAGTATTTTTTTTTCTTGTCAGCAGCCGGACCTATCGCCGAAGACGGAGCTCAATCGAACGAGACGTCGACATCTCGCCTATCACCTCAGTGGCATCGTCGTTTGATCGCCTTTGAATGCTTCGACCTTTGCTGAGGTCGCTTCCCTACCTGGCCTACAACGACACTCTCGCCTGCGTGCCTTGACCTCCAAGAGTGCCGCAAACGCCGAAGGCAGACGCCGACGCACTGCAGCAGTCGACTTGCACGTCTCGGCCACGCTGGAGAGGCACGCCTGGGCCCTGATCGGCTTCTAGCCAACAATGCCGTCCTTTAACCCCTTCTCGTCCGTCACTGGACGCCATAGCTACAGCCTGTTTGACATTCGGTATGTTGCTGCCCCTCGGCGGCTGAGGCCGCACAGATCCCGGCGGGAACCGCACTAACAAGATGTCTGCCTACTAGTCTCGAGCAGGATTTCATAGTTTTCCGCGGCAGCGACCATGAATCTGCTGGTCAGATCCTCAAGGGCGTCATTGTCCTGTGTCTTGGACAGCCGCTCCGCATAGAAGATATTCACCTCCGCCTCACGGGCACCCATCGCATATCGTAAGTCTCCCCCAGCCAAAGAGTGGAATATCAGGCTTGCAGTCGACTAACAGCGTCCCTGTACAGATGGGCTGATCCGAAAACGAGCACTCCTGCCATGGCTGGTCAGAAAGTCGACAAGACCACATCGCTCCTCGACCACCGATGGCCGTCCTTTGTTGGCACCCCGGGCAAGAGCATGACCCTGCCCGCCGGCAACTACGAGTACCCGTTCGAGTTTACACTGCCCGGCGACACCTGCGAAAGCGTCGAGGGCATCCCCGAGGCGTCCATCACATACAAGCTCAAGGCCACCGTCGGCCGCGGCAAGCTGGCCTACGACCTGCACGCCTACAAGCACCTGCGCGTCGTCCGCACCCTGGAGCCCGGCGCCCTCGAGTTCCTGCACGCCATGAGCGTCGAGAACATATGGCCCAACAAGATTGAGTACTCCATTGTCATCCCGCAAAAGGCCGTCGTCTTTGGCGGCACCATCGAGATGGAGATGCGCTTCACCCCGCTGCTCAAGGGGCTCGAGCTCGGCGAGATTACCGCCAAGATGGTCGAGTCGCGTGAGTGCATCATCCAGGGTGCCACAGGCCTCAATATCCGCGAGCACCGCACCGACAGAGAGGTGGCGACCTGGAAGTTTGAGGTCAAGCGCGAGGAGGACTGGCAGGACGTCATTGAAGGCACCGGACAGGAGGGTTGGGCTCTGACCAAGGAGCTTAGCCTGCCCAAGAAGCTGCGCCAGTGCATCCAGGATATTAACCACCACGGGATCAAGGTCCGACACAAGATTAAGCTGACTGTCGCACTGAGGAATCCTGATGGGCACATTTCAGAGGTATGCAGACTCGTCTTGTTGCGGGAACAAAACCAGCATGATACTAACTCTCTCTATAGCTGCGCGCTACACTACCCGTATCGATATTCATCTCCCCCAACATTCCCTTTGACGAACACGGCGATTTGGTCCGCCAAGCACCTGGTGCCGAGGCAGCTGGTGGTACTGCTCAGAGCGCAACGATAGCACCTCCCGGCTACGGCGAGCACATCCTGGACCAACTGTACGAAGACGTGGACATTTCCGGCTTTCAAACACCTGCCATCCAGTCTGGCGTCAGCAGTCCGTTCTACGCGCAGTCGCGAAGCGGATCGGCTGAGAACCTGGCGGGCATGGTACACGGCGCAGCCATCACGCCAGCCGCGCTTTCTTCTCGCCTGGCCAGCGTCTCGATGGACCCGTCGCAGCGCAATACGTCGTACCACTCTTCTCACTCTACGGGTAGAGCATCGCCTCCTCAGGGGTACGGGGCACGCTCTGAAATTCCGTCGGCGAATCTGACGAGAAGCAACAGCGGCGAGGAAGAAGGCTCTGACCGGGCGTCGACGGAGCACGTCGTCCACCTCGACACGGCCGAGTTTGCCGAGCTGAACCGCGTGCCCAGTTACGCGACGGCCGTGCGGACCCCGGCCCGATCTCATCTGGGTCCCGGCGCACCACTGCCAGATTATCAGACTGCGCTGAGTGCGCCCCGAACGCCTCCCGCGTCTGACTATGGGCCCGAGATGCTGGCTCCCATATCAGAGTCTAGAGACGAGCCGCCTCGCAGGCCGATGCCTACGGCCATGTCTCGGTCGGCATCAGACGACTCGGCGGTGCGCTCGAGGCTGGCCACGGTGTCGCATGCTTGAGTGCTCCTTTCATCACTACTCTACTCTTACAATACTTTTATATTCGTACGTGTACGAACTTATTATAATATTGGAACTATATACATCATATATGTTGTCAACATGTAGGCGCAGAATACACAGCGCCAGTTTGGCATACCAGGATCAGGGATATTTGCATGGGAGACGGGAACCGGAGTTATCAAGGATTTCGGACATTATATAACTTGGATCATTTGCATGGGCGGAAGCATAGCTATCAGCACCGGATACAATACACAACGGCGTTTACATTTTACACGAGCTATCCTTTTTTCTCTCATTTGTAACACCCTGTGGCGTAGAAACCATGCGATCAAGCGATGCAGTTTTCGCCTCCCAACTTGGGCTTACACCCAGAGCAGTGACCTAATCTGCGTTCTTGGTGACGTTGTAGCCCAGTGGTATATCAACAATACCACTACGACGCACATGGCAAACCAAGGCAAAACGGCGCAGCGGTAATCCTGGTGTGTCACGCTGCACAGCCTCATCTGCGGCCGTATTCGTGATCGTCAGGGTCCTCCGTTGTGTGTGCAAGTAGCCGGTAGCTGGTGGAATGTTGGCAGCCACGCGGTGCTTTTTTTTTTTTTTTTTTTTCTTTCTAGAATAATGCCGTAGTAAAAAAAAAACAAGTTTGGGCGGGCTGGCCAAGGCCAATGGCGCCACAGTGGTCCCCTATTTCATTTTACAATCGTGCGCCTGGGCTCTGCACTGCCACGGAGGGGGGGGGGGGGGGCGGGAAGGGGCGGTTGCGGGTGGTTTTCCGGGGGGGTCATTGTGTTGGGGACTTTGGGCGCATTGGGGAACTAGGGGTCTGGGGGGGGGG